>MJHO01000080.1:0-600000 GCA_002076135.1 Xerophyta viscosa
GACCCTGACCCTACTTATACGTTCGTTCGTGTCGGACCCACCCACCCGGCTTATACGATCATTTTCTCCATAGCAGTCTCACAATGACCCTGACCCTGCTTATTCTCCTAAACTCTAAATTTTCCAAGCTCTGAAGTCGATAAAAAAGTCCACATGAATGATGTCAAAATCATTAGTTTGATGCGAATGGGGACCTTGATTCGGTCAATCAATAGTTGTTCAAAAACTGTAAATGACTAAGAATGAGTGGCGTAAGAAATGTAAAGTGACACACACATAGATTTTTATGTGAAAAATTCTTGAGAAAGACAAGAAAAAAAAATCATGAACGATCACGTAAACCAACGCGGGAATCTCACTAGAGTTACAAGAGTTATAAGATCTCGCCTCTCTCTTACCGTCGAGGTCTATGACACCTCGGGTTACAATGTCCGCAAGAACACAATCAGACTTGGCAAAAACTCGTGGAAGCTTGAGTTCTCTCTGGTGCTCTTGAATGCGTGAAGTTAAAGATCCCGTCAACGGTGCTCTGTGTGGTCTTTTATAGTGTTATTGGGCGCACGTCTGGATCATGACGGTTGCGAAAATAGTAGATCTGGCGTGAATCGTGGGTTGACTGGTTATGTCACGTAAGCTCCCACGTTCTTTGGTGGAGGGCGCAACGTATAACTGACTCCTCCACGTTCGCGCCGCTGTTACGCGGTTGCCTTGATCTTTCATTACTTCGGTCGGAACTTGTTCAGGTTGCGGAAGCCTTGATAGAACTTGGATCTGACGTCAGTATCGACTAGAAGATGCTGATTATGGAAGAGGCTCCGACCAATTTATTCAGACCTTGGTTCGATCTGAGGTGTCTGTCAGAGGTCGATCTTAAGATGACAATCCTGCGTGTGGATGTATATATCGGACGGCGAACTTCGACTTTTTATTATATTGGTGTCCAGCTCACCTGCTGACACGTGGTCATATTAAGTTCCATTCTTGTCTTAGCGGCATTCAATCAGTTACGATAGATAAGAAGAAGAAGAAGAAGATGCTGCTGCCTGCGCTAGTGTTTCTGCTTTGCCGTGTCGTATCCTTTCAGTTGTCCTTCCAAGAAGCATCCCTACTAATTCGCCTCTTTCCCACCACTTTAAGTAGAGATTATAAACAGATGTATTAATGAAATCTTGATAAACATATGAAACTATAAATAACAAAGATACTTAATTAGCTCAGATGGTGGAGTAGAAGCACAAGTATAGACGTTTTTCTTCTTCTTCTTCTTCTACACTACGCCACATTCTTGTGTTCATTCTCCTTCTCTGACTAATGCGATGGCGCCACAAAGAAGAAGTGTATTTTGCGAGGTTGTTTTAGTCTTCAATTTGATGATGATGACGATGTTCTCCGCTACAGTCGGCGCTGCCAACGTGTCGTACGACCACCGCGCGCTGGTCATCGACGGCAAACGCCGGGTCCTCATCTCCGGCTCCATTCACTACCCCCGCAGCACTCCCGGAGTAAACTCTCCTTATTTTTAAAATTTTTATTTTGTAGATGATGCTTGGTGCATTATAATGGAGATTCTATTCTGGTTGTGGGGTGAAATGCAGATGTGGCCGGACCTAATCGAGAAGTCGAAGGCGGGGGGCCTTGATGTCATCGAGACGTACGTCTTCTGGAACATCCATGAACCTGTTCAAGGCCAGGTATGTTGGAATTCTGTGATTTTATTTTTGCAGTTCTTAGATTATTGCTAGAGATAAATGGTTGATATTGGGGATATTGTTAGTACGACTTCGAGGGGAGGAAGGACTTGGTGAGGTTTGTTAAGACCGTCGCCGCCGCCGGACTCTACGTCCACCTGCGCATTGGCCCTTATGTTTGTGCTGAGTGGAACTATGGGTATGAATTATTCCAATTGAACACTCAAATTCAGCTAACACAGAAACACTTTTTTTTTTTTTTGTGGTTGAATGTGATTAGCTAAAATAAATTTGCTGCAGAGGATTTCCAGTGTGGTTGCATCTGATCCCTGGTATGACGTTCAGGACAGACAATGAGCCCTTCAAGGTCTGCTTCTCTTTTGCTATCATCTCGGAAATAGAATGTTCATGTTTTTGTTTTCACGGTCGGTTTCATATTTAAAAGAAAAAGAAATTGTTTGCAGAAGGAGATGCAACGGTTCACTGCAATGATTGTAGATATGATGAAGGCGGAAAATCTTTATGCTTCTCAAGGAGGACCCATCATTCTATCTCAGGTGATCTTCTTCTTACTAGGAAAAAAAAAAATTGTTATTTTCCCACCTTTTTCTTTTGTGTGTGTAGATGGTGCTTTTTTTTATTTTTTATTTTTTTTATGTAAGTTGCACCTTGTCGACCAACTTTTGTGATTGGTTATTTATTGCAGATCGAGAATGAGTATGGGAATGTTGCTTCAGACTATGGACCAGCAGCAAAAACTTATATTAACTGGGCTGCTTCAATGGCTACGTCTCTTGATACGGGTGTACCGTGGGTTATGTGCCAGCAACCCGATGCCCCTGACCCCATTGTGACTACGCATCCTACTTGTTTTCCTTTTTCCTACTGAACTTGGTCTTTTATTCAGTTAACTAAATTAACTTTATTAACCCCCTCCACCATGCTCCTTGTTTATTTGCAGATCAATACTTGCAATAGCTTTTACTGCGACGGGTTTACTCCAAATAGTAACAATAAGCCCGCGATGTGGACAGAGAATTGGACTGGGTGGTGAGCATCGAAGATCGATGTTTTTGCTTGGTCTTTAATAGTATAGAAGATTAAATTCTTAGTATCACTCATATAGGCTCGCTTGTTCCGAATCAGAAGGATTATTTCCATAAAGATAATTCATAATCTTAATTTCCAGGTATTATACTTTCGGCGATCCAGTGCCCCATAGACCAGTACAAGACATTGCATTCGCTGTTGCCCGATTTTTTCAGCGCGGTGGTACTTTCCAGAATTACTACATGGTATACTGCTTCCGTATCCACTCCTTTTCACATTTTAAGCATGTTCGATCACTTTTCTTGGCTTAACTAGCAGTTCTTCGGTACAGTATCACGGCGGAACAAACTTTGGTCGCACTACAGGAGGCCCCTTTATTACTACGAGTTATGACTACGATGCACCTATAGATGAATATGGTATGTTAGACTGAATGCTGCCATCGAACTTATGTTTTCTGATATATGTAGAGGCGCATTTCATTCTAGAGTTTTGCCTTTATAAAAAGAATGGACAGAGAAATAATCTTGTCACCATCTATAAGGCGAATATTTTTCTGTTTAGATATAATTCCGCCTGCCTCGTATGACGGTTCTCGAAACGAATGACTGTACCTTCAGTCTATGTAGTAATAAGAAAACAGTGTTAAATTTTATAAAAAATTACAATAATAATCAGAAATCTTTTTAAGTTTTTGGTATGATGCGTTTATAGGTATACCTAGGCAACCAAAGTGGGGCCACTTAAGGGATTTGCATAAAGCAATAAAGCTCTGTGAGGTGGCATTGGCAGCAACTGATCCTACCAGCACTTCTCTTGGCCCAAATATGGAGGTATGCAGTATTTAATTTTTAATATAATTGTTATGCATTTTTATAGAATGCTTAATATGCTTATGTATTCCTGATATTAATTATTAAATCACCTTATGAAGATGAATGCCCATTAGGATTCTTAATAGTATTTGGTAGAAACTTCTAACTATGTTTCTCCCCCATCATAAGGCCCATGTGTACAGGTCAGGATCAGCTTGTGCAGCATTTCTTGCCAACATAGGCGCCTCCGGTGCAACGGCTACGTTCAATGGCAAGTCATATAAGTTACCTGCATGGTCTGTTAGCATACTTCCCGACTGCCAGAATGTCGTCCTCAATACTGCACAGGTTTATTTGCACTCACATGAATTATTTCATTCCATATTGCTACCAAATGAAGCTGCAGACCATAATACCCAAAGTGCGATGTGGCAGATAAACTCCCAGACTACACATTTGGATACGAAGTATCAAGATCATAAGAATGACGTCACAGAATCCTCCATTCAATCTGACTGGAGCTTTGTCAATGAACCTGTGGGTATCTCGAAGAGCGATGCATTTGTGAGAACTGGGTTGCTTGAGCAAATTAGCACCACTGCTGATGCTAGTGATTACCTGTGGTATTCTATAAGGTGACTACGACACCTTACGTGCTATTCGTTGATCTTTGTTCTTTTGTTTCCATCTAGCTTTAGTTCTTACGTAAATTCAATACTCTGTTTTTAAAAATCTTTAAAAATATTTGCAGCACTAGTGTCAGCGGTAAGGAGACATATCTTACCAATGGAACTCAATCGAAGCTGTATGTGGAGTCACTGGGGCACGTTCTTCATGCCTTTGTCAATGGAAAATTTGCAGGTAGTTGTTTTTTAAAGAAATCCGAAGAAAAATGTTTTGGGTTTCAAGCTCTGTAGTGCTGATATAGCTGTTGTACGGGAAATACTGCAGGGAGTGGGTTTGGCAGCTATGGCGATCCCAGGGTAACCTTGGATATACCGATAACTCTAGCAAAAGGAAACAACACCATCAATCTTTTGAGTGCAACTGTCGGTCTCCAGGTTATTAAGATTAAACATTATCTTAGATGTATAACTAGGAAGCACGGACACGCTGAAATTCAATCCCGTGCAGTGTCGACACCGGCACTTCGCGAACACGCCCCGACACGTATCGGATATGTCGCTGACGTCTATAAAAAAAAAAAAATAGGACATGTTTGTCGGACACACGAAACATTAGCGTCCAACATGTATTTCCGTATTTATTTTTTTTTTTTAGCTTTTTAAAGAAAATTTCTTTTTTTAAAAGAAGTGAAATGTTCTATAATACTAACAGGATTTAGCGGTAATTAATATAATACAGTGATGTGCTCAAATATTATATATATATTTTTTATAGATTAAATTAGACTAATATTGTTTAAATGTATCTTAAGAATGTAAAATATTATATTATGTATGGTCTTTATTATTTAAATATTATTGTATTGTTAAATATTCAAATATTTAATTTAAATTATTTTTTATTATTTATATTTTTTATTGCCGTGTCGAACCGTATCAATATCCTATTTTTTTCCATGTTCCGTGCCGTATTATGCTCCAGTACCCTTATCCGCGCTACCTAGCTGTATACGTTTCCCGTCAATGAGCTTCGGTAGTGTCTGCATATACTTATTTCTTTATCATTGTGTAAATGTGTTCTAGTATGTGGTAACTGTGGATTCCATTGCAGAATTATGGTGCACATTTGGAGTCGTCGGGTGCTGGAGTTACTGGTCCCGTTAAACTGCAAGGTCAAACAGGCACATTGGATCTTTCTTCGGAAGAGTGGACGTATCAGGTCTGTCAGTGCAATGCCATTATTTTCTGATAATTTATGTATATGCTATCTCTTGCTATAAAATAAGATATCTTTAAATCAGTATGTTTTGTCGATAATTTCTGAGGATATCTGGAAACATCTTATGTAGGATTAACTCAAATACTCAAGAACAGAACAGCATATGCTTATAATCATAGAAATTTGTCGTTCCTGCCTGATCTAGCAACTTCATCGTGTGCAGATAGGGCTTAAAGGTGAAGAGCTACGTCTGTACGACAACTCTAAACATTTTCCGGGATGGAATTCTGTCTCTACTGTTCCGAAAAATCAATTACTGATATGGTACAAGGTGACTATATATCTAACCGGTCGTCGGTATTCTCAAGATTTGTTCATACTTGCTTATAATCGCAAACATTGATGATCTTATTGCATGCAGACAAAATTCAACGCTCCGGTGGGGAATGACCCTATCGCCATTGACTTCACCGGAATGGGCAAGGGTGAGGCTTGGGTGAACGGTCACAGCATCGGACGTTATTGGCCGACTTATAGGGCTTCCCCCAACGGCTGTGTTAATTCCTGCAACTACGTAGGAACTTACAGTCCAAGTAAATGCTTGAAAGGCTGTGGAAGACCATCCCAAACCCTGTAAGATTCCAAACTTTCCTGCATGCTTAGCAATTATTCCCCTGCTTCAAACTATCTTTAAAAAATAAAAATAAAAAATTATAATTAGAGGAAATTTACATTCTGACTTTGTTTTACAGGTACCACGTTCCTCGTTCTCTGATTCAGCCAGGCACCAACAGTTTGGTCCTCTTCGAGGAGATCGGTGGCGATCCTATGCAGATATCATTTACTACTAGGCGGATGGGGAATGTTTGTGCACATGTATCCGAAGATCATCCTCCCCAGGTAGATTCATGGAGCATGCAAGACAAGGGAGGGAAACCTGCAGGGCCCACGATCCATTTAGAATGCCCATATCCTAGTCAGAAAATCTCGTCTATCGATTTCGCAAGCTTTGGAACACCACAAGGTAGCTGTGGAGCTTACAGCCATGGCAAATGCAGTTCTTCGAGTGCCCTATCGGTTGTTCAGGAGGTATATATTATTTATCAATCGTACCTATTGTTTTCAACTCGAGAAAAATTTGTCGATAGTACTTATCAATAGCAGTGTTGTATAATTTTTTTTTTTTTTTTTTTTTTTTTTTTTTTTTTTTTTTTTTTTTTTTACATTGCTGAGAGGTGCATTGGATCGAAGAGATTTGCAGCGTATGCAGTGATCCGACAATGTTATTTTGGAGACGCCATGCAGTGGAATTACAAAAAGCCTTGCAGTTGAAGCCATATGAGTAAGTTGTTATGTAGAGCAGATACTATTGGTAACCGCCTTCGAATAATCTGAATAAGCGAGAAATATCGTGTATAAGGTTGAAAAAAAGAATATGCAAAGAAGACATCAGCACAGTGAGAAATAAGACTAACATGAGAAATTGTAATGTATGAGCCTTAGTTTGTATATATACCGTGTATAAGGCTGTCAGACTTGTTAATTTTTAAGTAACAGATAAAAAGGTTGTGATGAACTTCACCCGGAAAACACCACCGGAGTTGATCACCTGAGAATGAGACAATTCAATAAGCACTTGGGGAACAATATTTTTTGGTATGAAATCAACTGCTCTCACAGTTTTCACTAGAGAAGTAATCTCAAAAATGAAAAATGCAAAATACAATAGAATAGAAATTAATTGGAAAAATCAGTAAGAAAATGCATCAATCAACAGCGCAAAGAAGACGATCTAAATATCAGCTATTATACCTCCAAAGGAAAAAAAAAAAAAAAAAAAAAAAAAAAAAAAGGGAATTTACGAAACTGCCCTTGCCGCTTGCGCAGATCGAGCGCCAGCCTCTTAAGAATCAACGACCCAGATTAAACTCCATAGATCTGATCCAACGACTTAGATTAAATCCGACGAACGGCTGATATTAATTCTCCTGATCAACCATTCTAGTTCATGACAAAGGTCAATGGGATGATAATTTTCCTGGTTATTCGATTGTCTAGCATGTCTCTTTCCTGGGAGTGGAAGGGATGTTTCACATTTCATTGCAATTTTTTTCACAATTTTCATGCAGAAGTACCTGCGTCAAAGGAGGTGCAGTTAGCTACGTGGAATATTAGAATTGCTGCTGAATAGAAAGCGATATTTCCAAGGGCATGCATGGCATGGTGGAGCAGCCTATATAAACACATCCCTCTATTATTGGATTTCTGCATACAATATTGCAGTACTCTCCGAGAAAACGATAAGCATGTCGTCGTCGTCGTCGACCCCGTTGTGCGTCAATTCGACTATGCAGATGTCAGGTCGGCAACAGGCGGGCTACAAACCTGACATATGGCGGGATTACTTCATCAGAAATCCTTCCATGCCTCAAAACAGTCAGGTGACGGTTGATATTCCCTTCATTTTCCAACAACTCGAATGAATTATAACCCGAAGCAGAATGTCATCTTCGTCTTTTTTTTTTTTTTTTTTTTTTTTTTTGCAGTTGTCCCCTGAACAGATGAAAGAAAAGGTTGATGAATTGGTCAAACAAGTGAGGGTGATGCTACAAGAACCCAATGATGATCTTCTGCACAAAATGGAGCTGATAGACAAACTCGAACGTCTTGGAGTTGATTATCACTTTGAGAATGAGATAGATGAAGCTTTACATGTAATCAACAGTGCATATGTTGATGATGTAGAGGACCTTTACATGGTTTCTTTAAGATTTCGTCTCTTAAGGCAGCATCGTTACTTCACCACGACCGGTAAGAACAACTAATATTATTCTGCTGTTTGTTAAAGTTTCTCCAAAAGCATATATTTATGTCAGATAATATTTATAATGGTACTTGAAAAATAATATTAAAAAAAACATTACTAGGAAAGTAATTCATTTATTCACTAATAAAGGTCCAGATCGTTCTCAAGCGTACAATATATTAATTAAACAGGTATCTTCGACAAGTTCAAGGATCTAAATGGAAATTTTAAAGAGAGTTTGATCGGCTGTGATGTAAGAGGATTATTAGCCCTCTACGAAGCATCTTATCTTAGCATTCCAGGAGAAGAGATTTTGGAAAAGGCTAAAGATTTTACGATTTGCCATCTCAAATCGATGCTAAACCTCCTCAAACCGTCTACTGCGAAGCTAGTGATGCACGCATTAGAGAGACCTCTGCACAGAAGGATGAGAAGGATGGAGGCGAGACAATACATCTCCTTCTGCCAGGAAGATGATGAATTGAAGAATGACCTGGTGCTAGAACTAGCAAAGTTGGATTTTCATTTGCTGCAGCTGCTTCACAGAGATGAGATCAGAACTCTCTCCAAGTGAGTCCCTCATCATGATTCATGTATTTATGCTTGAGTTTATGTATATATGGTGGATTATTGTTAACAATAAGCTGATTGTGTCTTATGTTAGGCGACGTGTTGAAAGCGGCTTAGGCGAAAGGCTAAAGTTTTCCAGGGAGAGAACAGGCGAATGCTATTTTTGGACACTTGGGATCTTCTATGAGCCAAAACATTCGTCTTCCAGATTAATCATGTCAAGAATGTTTCAAGCGTTGACCTACTTGGATGATATTTATGATACTTATGGCACAAAAGAGGAGCTCATCTTATTTACCGACATTATAAACAGGTAAATAGTCATTTACTTTCTACAGCAGATAGGATCACCTTAATCTTAAGGACATAATCTCCGAATCAATCTGCAGATGGGATGCGGAGGCTGCTAATAACCTAGAGGATCACCTGAAGCTCCCATTTTTGGAATTGAATTATATAATCGACGATATCGAGAAGAAATTAAGGAGACATGGGAAATATGACTACACCAATTACCTCAAAGAAACTGTATAATTCCTTTTTTGTCCGCTCAAAAACTATACCATTGACTATGTGGACCGGGAACAAAAAAAAAAGAAAGAAAAGAAGTTAAGAGTAATTAGTATCTTTTGATTTGCAGATAAAAGAAGCATCGAGAATGCAACTTGAGGAGAGTAGATGGAGAGATGATAAATTTGTTCCATCTTTGGAGGAATATCTCCGTGTCAGGAATATCACATCACTTTACTCGTGCATAGCTTGTGCTGCTTTTCTATGCCACGGAGAAGCAGTCACATTGGATGCACTGAAGTGGCTGACGAGCAATCCCAAAATGATCTATGTATTTCAATCACATTGCCGTTTACTCGACGACCTCGTAAGCAACGAGATAACCAAAATATTTTATTGATATGCATATATGTATGTATTTCTTGCAATAGTACGTACATAGTTTCTTATGTTAATGGAAGCTTTCTTCTGATTAAAATTCAAATTTGGATTTGCAGGCTGAATCGAAGAGAGAGCATGTGGCGTCGGCGGTGCAGTGCTACATGAAAGAGCACGAATGCACAATCGAGACCGCAGCAGAAAAGATATTGGAGATGGTTGAGGATGTATGGAAGGACTTCAATCATGAATACGTTCACCAAAAACAAGTACCGAAGGCTCTCGCCCACGTACTTTTAAACCTCATTCGGGCAATGGAGACCTTGTATAGAGGCGTCGACAGATATACTGAAAATGATGAGCTCAAACATTATATTGCCTTCCTCTTAGATCAACCTATCACCCTTTAATTAAGGAGTATATATATATATAAACAAAGCATGCGTGTATGAGAATCATGGAGTATGAACTAAAATAACCTCCATGAGTAGAATGCATGCGAAATAACATATATGATGTATTAAGCTTGCATTTACATGTGTACAACGATGTTGGAGTATTTATGAATGAAATTTCAATGTTAATGAATAAGTGAGTACCTACATGATGAAGAATGGCGTATCAGCACATAGGGCTGAGCATTACCCTAATCGTATCCGAAAAATCGAACCGAACCGACCCGAACAAACCCAAAATTTCGGGTTCTGTTCTGGTCAGGTTATGTTCGTGTCGGCATTTTAGTAGTTCGAATTTATATAATTCGGTTCTGGTTTCAATGGTCGAATTTCGGATCGGTTCGGGTTGGATTCGAATTATCCTCGCGAGTCATGTTTTACTTAGTTTTCGTTGGCTTTTATGTGCTAATTCTTTCTTTTTAAAAAAAACATTCATGTTACAACTATTTGGGTCGATCCGAACCGATCCGAATCCAAATTTGTGTTAAATAAATATGATTTGTACTGTTATTCGGGTCAATCCGAACTGACCCAAATTTTAGTCGGTTCGAATTGAAATCAAATTCGGATCGGTTCGCATCTGAAGATATTCGGTTCGGATCGGCCTTAAGAATTTCGGATCGGGTCGGTTCGGTTCGGATTGACCCGAATGCTCCGCCCTATCAACACCTCCATGCCATATATCATCACAAAGTTGTACTTCCCAAAATATATCCCATCATTTTTCTTTTATCTTGAAGCGGTCGGAGTTTGATTTTTACCATTTTTCTATAGAAATGGTGCATATTAAAACAAATATTTTTCTAATTAAATATTACTAGAATTCGAATTTCTAATACATTCTTTAGAAAAAAAAAAATACTATAATCCCCTTCTCATATAGAACCAGGCCATGATCCATCATGTCCCATCATTTTTGGATATTTAAAGCAGGTTAGGAAACGCTGATCAGAAAGAAGCAAATACTCTTTGTCTAATTTTTTTTGAGATTATCGTTGAAAAAATTTGTCTGTAACAGATCTATATTTGTGTGATTATTATAACAAATAAATTAATAGATGGCACCGATCCAAATTTTACCAAACGAGAAGTTCTAACTTTTCAATTTGTATAGATCCGTATTACCCTCTACATAGTACATAGAGTTTAATTCTTCCATATTTAAAAGTGGCGCTTATAGAATTCGAATATGAAAATTTTATTTTAGGAGGTATAAACTCCAATCGACCTCGTTCTAGACGGCCTGGGCGATATTCCACGTTTATAACCTGTCAGAGGCCATTAAATGTTGATGGAAGTAAAGTAAACAACTCAAAACCAAATTTTCTTGCACTGATGATGACTACTTTGACGTAAACATCTCAGCGGCCATTAATAAAACATGCTCATATTTATGCAATTATTACTTAAAAAAAACACTAATGCACTCAAAATTATCATTAATTTTACCACTAATAGTTAAAAAAAAAAGTAATGAAAAAATTATTTATGTTATATGCACACAAATAAATTCGACTAAAAATCTTTATTATTATTATTATTAATTAGTCTTGTTTTTTTAGATTATACATACGTCATTACAACTAACTTTAAAACCTCTGGGACACAAATAAATATCTATAATATACGTAAAGTAATATCATGGACTCTTAATTATATAATATTACGCAAAAATTTAATTTTTTAATTTATTTTATTTATTAAAAAAGTATTTACTTATTGTATTCAAATAAATAGTTAATTTATCATCCACTATGAGCGGGTAAGAGTGCCTACATCATAGCCAGTATGCCACTTTTAATTACTTCATGTTCATATAACATATATTAGTATTCTAATTAATTATAATCTTTAATTTTGATTTTAAAGTCCGTCTAGAAAACTATTAGGATTTACAGCTCCAATGGCGATTAAAAAAAAAAAAAAAAAAAAAGCGTCGTTATCATCCCCTCTTCTCTGCTACATATATGTTCTCGGAGATGCTAAGAAACCAGCCGCAGGTGCCGGCAGTATATGTCTCCGGCGACTCGACAGCTTAACGGGACGCCGGCGAAATGGCCGACGGCGAGGTTCAGTAAAGCATAAAATGGAATTGACATCGTCTGCAATTATCTCCTCTTCCATTTCCTTTTTTTGCTTTGCTGCTTCTCTTTTTTCCTATCTCTCGATCTCGTCAAGCATTTCATCTTTTTACACCTCCACTGAACTACCGCTTCTCGTTTTATAAAATATATATCTTTAGACGTGAGAAAATTTGCGGAGGAGATTGGGCTAAATAGTCGCAACCAGCCCCTAGAGAGCCTAACATAGTCGCAATCAGCTTCTATACTTTGCTAACTTCTTTTTCAGCCACTCTTCGAAGAACGTGCTTTTTAATTTCAACCATCGTATCAATATTTTTTAGAAAAACTTTCAACGTAAAAATTATAAATTTTGATAAAATATATAACTTTAATGTTTACTATTTTTTCAAAAAATATTTCTAGGTATGTATTTTGAGGCTTTAAAATTTCAGTGAATTAAGATTTAAATATCCCAAAAGTATTAATATTTGGAGCATCCAAACATGTATTTAGAAGTATTTTTTTAAAAAATATTCAACATAAAATTTATAGATATCATCAAAATTTACAATTTTATGTTAAAAAATTTTCTAAAAAATGTCGATATAATAGTAAAAAACAAAATGCACGAAAATTGAGGAAAGAGCTGAAAGAGAGAACTTTGAAAAAGAGAGGTTGAAAATGAATTATATAAAAAATGAATCAGTGTTGGGCCAATTAATTAATAAGACTTAATATTGAAAACGATTACGGTCTATTTCTTATAGATCACCAATTTAGATCTCAGCAAATATGAATTGTAAGAGACTACCGTGCCATTCAATTTTTAGTCAAAATATAGGATAGAAATTAAACTCGGTGGTCACCAAAAAAAAAAAAAAAAACAACGTGATGAGTAGGAGGATTTTATTTAAAGATTATTCTCTATTATTTGCTCAATTTAGTCACCTGATATTTTATAAATTACAGTAACATAGTCTTATTCTTCAATCCTAATTGTTGAAGTCACTCAGTATATTCTCTTAGCTCCATGAAATTAGTTTATTGGATGAGTTGGGAGTTTCTTTACGGTACATTGAAATTGTTTTGCAATAATAAAATCATTTATTGAAATTATAATTGTCCTTTGTTTCATGGGAACCTTGGGAGCCGGCTTCCCCTGGTGCGACCTGCACCAGAGGAAATCCTGCGGTCCCCGATCGTGCAACGTTCTAGCATTACGGATCACGAGACAATCAGATAATTTTCGTTCGCTTATTTGATCTATTTTTAGGCTTTTTAGGAAACACTTTGAACTACAAAGTTGTACGATTTTAATGTGATCCTTACAACTTTGTAGTTGAAATTTTTTTCAAAAAATACAAATGTTGTTCAAAAATTTATAATTATTTTTTTGACATACCGTTTGGCATTTTTTAAAATAATTTTCAACTACAAAGTTGTAGATCACATCAAAAATCTACAACTTTGTAGTTCAAAAGTTTTTCCTAAATATACTACAAAAGGTCAAATTAAGCGAACGAAAATTTTATCTGATGTCTCGTGATCCGCAATTGCTGACGTGGCACGATCGCGCCCCGTTTCAAATCCTACACCCTGGTGCGGTCGCACAAGGGGAGCCCGCTCCATACCGTTGCAGCTTCGGCGGCGCCCGGCGGCGGATTCTTTTCCCGCCGCTACCGCGCCGCCGCAGCCCAGCAGGGCGAAGCACCGCCGCCGCCGCCTCTGCCTCCTCCGCTGGCTGCCTCTGCTGGAAACCGCTATATCTTCGCTGCAGCGGCGCCGTACCCCGCTCAGTACCCTAAACCCTAGCCCGCCGGGTTACTACCCTTACGGCGGCGGAGGGTATCCTTCCGCCGCCTCCGACGATGCCGGCGCCTTTCGATCAACACCACCGTGGGAGTGGCGGTGGGGACAATCCTTTTCCACACCCCTATCGCTTCCCCCACAACCCGGTAATGCGGCCGTCGCCGGCGGGCGGAACTCGTGTCCCATGCGGCAGGTGCCATTTTTCGAGCATCAGAAGGCGGTGAGGATAAGGAATGATGTGGATATCAAGAAGGAGACGCTGAGGATCGAACCAGACGAGGAGAACCCGGGGAAGTTCTTGGTTGAATTCACGTTCGATGCTAACGTACCGGGGTGGTAAGCACTCGACTTTCAATGCCGTGAAAGTTAGAATTGAATCTCTTTTGGTCCTTAACAGAGGGTTAGCTATTTGTCCTCTTATCTTCAGATTTTTTAGTTTCAATGTTGATTGACTTGGCGATTTTGTATGTTGAGTCGTATCTCCAACATGCAATGAGAGGCTTTTAATAATTTGTAGTTATCTGTGTAAACTATGGAGTAGGAGAATAAGATTTTTTACAACTAAAACATATGAGATTGTGCTGAAAAACTTGAATGTCACTTCTTCCTGGAGTGTCCAAACTTCTTGATTGAAAGCTGCTTGTTGCTGCTTCATTCACCTCGACTTTGTTACTGTATCGTTAAGAGTTTGTCTTTTATTTAGATTTTTTCAAAAGGATTTTTTATGTTTGGTAGAAATAATATGTTCTATTGCAATGCCAAAAACCAATGTTAGGCTATGCGCACGTAACTTTACCTCTTGTCATTCATTCGTAACTTGTAAGATGCCATCTTGTCTAAACTCAAACTGTTGAATGAGGAGTGTCTTTGAATTATTTTCTTTACACAAATTTCTTTTATCTCATCATTCTACCTTATCTCTGGACCCTTTTTGTGCAGTCTTGCATCTCTTTTTTCTTTGTTTTTCCTTTTTTTTTTTTTAATGCTAGTTGGAAGCATGTAGAGATCTGGAAATGGTACTCATTCCGTGTGTCAATATTTTGCAGTAGAAGTATATGTTCTGATGGCCATGTCCTTGTCACTGTATCTTCCTTATATCTTCACAATATGCTAGTCACGAAAAAAAAATTATTGTGCTCGTAAATATTATGAATACAATTGGCAGTGTCTAACTACATGTTATCTTGGACATCAGCGAAGGATCTTGCCCTCTTCAACTAAGTTCCTATTTTCCTAATGGTGACAATATTCATTTTCCTTAGTTGGTTTATCTTCCTTGTACAAGGGTTATATATGTAATTTCTGAAAGGGCATCTAGTATTCAGTGAAACGTGTGAATCACCTCCTCATGTATAGTTGTCTTAATTGTGAAATAGTAGAAGTTGTCTTAGAGATTTAATATAGAAGTAAGTGCTTGCAGCTCCTGGTTGAGTTTTGGTTCCCAAAAAAATACTGTTATATAATGGAAATATACCTTATACTTCGTCTTTTTGTGGGTTATACTTATCAGAATTATGTGTCTCTGCTTCCAAATTATACTTTTATATAGTGAAAGTATGGATTTACTAGAAAGAACTTATACTTGCGAGAGGGCCTGCAGCTTAAGATGAAATTTTAGCCATGGACTGCAGTGTGAAGTCAAAAAGTGGGCAGACCTTTAATATGTGCTATGACTGAATTATTGGTGCAAAATATATCGATATCTCGTGGGAAAGCAGTGCTTTGCAAGCTTTTCATACATATTACTTTGTTATTTTGTGAAAATCCTTCGAAGAAGTTTCATATCATTGTCCTTGTCCCCTTTCGATTGATCTCAAAATTTGAAGTGTGTTAACTATGTAATTAACTGGTTTGTTTATACTTTATGTTCTTACAAGTATTTTCATTTATCATCCGTTAGCTTGACCTAGAAATTGTATAACCCTAGCTATTCATGTCTTTTTGTGTTCTTTTACAGCATTACTATCATTTTCTTTGCAAAAGAAGGAACTGACTGTAATATATCTCCTACGAAAGAAAGTGTTCCTCCTGTCACAGCGTCCTTCAATAATGGTCTTGGTCAGAAGTTTAGGCAACCATCAGGAACAGGAATTGATTTTTCGATGTTTGAGGAGACAGAATTGCTAAAAGAGGGAGAGGAAAAAGTGTATCCACTTGCAATCAAGGCTGAAGGATCTCCATCTGATGAAGAGCCCACAGGGGAAGAGAAGACAACGATTGCGGATGCACAGATTACACTGTCTGTATTTGAGAAGAAAGAAAACAATGAGTATCAGATCCGAGGGATAGAGCAGATATTGTGGGCTAATGGTAGTAGATATCAGCTTCAAGAGATCTACGGGATAGGTAATGGAAATGATCCTGGTAAAGAATGTGTAATATGCCTGTCTGAGCCAAGAGATACTACTGTTCTTCCCTGTAGGCACATGGTAAGTTTGGGGAACACCTTAGTAGATGCAATAATGTTCTATTGTTTTTAGGGCTGAGCATTCGGGTCAACCCGAATTGACCCGACCCGATCTGAATTAAAAATAGCCAAAACAAACGTAAAATCCACAGACCCAACCCGACCAGAAGTTGCGCCCAACCCGAACTGAAAAAATTTCGGGTTGGTTTGGGTCGGGTTCTGGTCACCCTGAATTAACAGAATTTTTGGCAAAAAAAAAAAATTAAAACCAATAAAAACATAAGAAATTAAACTAATACAAAAATCAAAACTAAATAAACTCAAATAGACAAGCTAAAAAAAAATATTTACGAAGTTCATAAAACAAATGCTACAAGTCAATGCAACACCATTTACAAGACTATTAAACACAGTTATTTCAGGTTCAACCGGACCGGACCCGAATTTCTATCATCCAATCCGAACCAAAATTTTGTAACCAAACTCTCTAAAATATCAACCCGAACCTGATCCGAACCCGAACCCGAAATTTATATATTTCGGATCGGATCGGGTCGGATTTTCTGATCAACTCGAATTATGCTCAGCCTTAATTGTTTTGTAGTTTTAGCTGCATTGCTCTGTTTATTAATGGATTGAGTATAACTCCTTAACTACTGCAGTAGCAGAAGATATCTGCACTAATTCTGACATATGATAGTGCAAGATGGACTATATTTTTTTTTTGGGAGGCACTTGCAATAATTTATGCTTGTGGACAACTATATCATCTGTATCAAGTGGCAATTAGGTTTAGACACATTCTACGCAATAATACCAGGAGCATGGGACTTTCCGTGACTTCGACTTGTTTTGTAACATAAAAAATCCGATGACTGATATGGAACTATCAGCATGAATCATTTTGCAACAACTCAAGATAGTTGTTACATTTTGTTTTTTTGTTCATCTAATGGTCTTTCTTAATGTTGTCATGAACTTTTCGAGTTGGTGCAGTGTATGTGCAGTGGATGTGCAAAGGTTCTCAGGTTTCAAACAAATCGATGCCCCGTATGCAGTCAGCCGGCGGCGAGGCTGCTGGAGATCAAAGTGAATAATAATAGAGCTGATGAGGAGGAGCAGGAGGACCATCCCTGATGTGCAATTTCAGCTAAGCTCTTGCAATCTCAATCTTGAAATAAAAAGAAAAAGACTGGCGGGACACGGAAATTATAACCAAGTCGCACTCATGTATAAATACTAAGTAGTATGTCTGTCCAAAGTATGTATATTCTGCAATAGCTGATAAAATGCTAAGGTGACGCATTTTATTTCTTGTTCTGTTGATAATATTTCCTGTTGTATAAGAAAAAAGAGAAATATTGCTGACAATGTATATGCAAGGAGGTCAAGTCTTTAATTAGTGGTCGGACTAACCAACCGAGACTGCTGGATCTCCCGTCTAGACATGATCTGAAGATGGTAAGATATATGCAGCCATAATCCATAGATGGTTGTTTTCGTAGAACATTCGGCTTTAAAGTTTTAGGCACACAAATAAAAGTAGATAGAGAAATCAAAATTTGGAAATCGTATATCAAAACGCACATCAAGGCTAGACCATATATACATATAGTGGTTGGTACTTAAGATGGGAAACGTAAAAGGTTGAAGAGAAACGGTTATGAGGAGGGGGGGTTGGTAGTGGAGTGGAGGTGGGTTGGTGAGTTGAATGCTGGTTGTTGAGATGGGAAACGTATAATACTGGTTGTTGGGCCAATTCTAAGTTCCCTCTGACCCGTTGCGGTTCAAAATCGGTCTGTTTTGTAAAGGGGAGTTTAACTATGTTGGTTAAGTTTTAAGTTCGCTGACCTTTAGAAAGTTATACTTACGTTTGACTGGTTTGACAAAACATCAGCCCGAGGATTACTCAGAGTTTCGATCAAATACATCTATTTGACTGATCTAAATTTATTATCTAGATACTTGACCTGATCTCGATCTTGGAATCTAGATTTATTATCTAAATATTTGATCTCGATCTTGGCAGGGAGATTTGATAGATGAAGCTTGAGCTACACTTTATAAAATCTGCGAGCTTAGTGAATTGGTTGGTTAAGTTACTTCCATTCTGACTTGGGTTAATAAACTTCATGCTCGGGTTGCTCTGGTTCGGTCGGTTTAATTTTATCCAACTTTGTACCGCTTCGGTTCAGGGAGCGCGGTAGGTGGAGCTGAGTTGACATCTTATATATGTTCAATTCAATCTCCTCCCTCTCCATTCTCTCTCTCTCTCTCTCTCTCTCATATCTCATCGGCGGCGTGATGGCGGCGGCGGCGATCTCTTCGAAGACTTTTATCACGGGCGATAAATTCGACCGTGGCCTCGGCTTATATTCTTCTTCCTCGTCGGCGGCTGCCTTCCAGATCTCCATCCAGCGGCTACCATCCAATCGACGCTTCAAAAGGCTAGGTTCGTTCATTCCAATCCTTCTTCCGCTTAAAATCTACCCACCATCATTGTATTCGATTTTGAGTCTTGTCTGAAGCTCACTTTTATTACCTGTTCGTCGGAACTGTTACTGCTTAAGTCATGTTCTTTGAGAGTTATAGCACAGAATCAATTAGCTACGATGCAGGTGCCGTTCGATAATCATGAATGTCATGTTCGTTCGTTGTGGGATTAGATCCCTGTAGGTTTAGGTGGGATTTCACTCGCTTCTTTTTTAAAAAAATTTTAAAAAAAAAGACAAAGACTGAAGTAGATAGCTTATTTCTTGTTTGAGCTACCACTGAGTTCTGTTGTCGTTCGTGATTGAAACTTTAGCTATTGAATTCGTCAATGTTCTAAGAAGAAACTATCTTTGCACTCTATGGATAATATGTTAACCTTAGCTTTGCTATATCATCATGTTGTTGATTTGCACATTGCTTTTCTGTCTTTTATTTTTGACATATGCAAAAACAAGGCATGACTTGATCACTTTCAGGATCCACGTTGTAGGCTCCACCTAGTGAGAAAAGAAAGGCGTTATTGTTGCTTTTATGTTGTAACTGTTAAATTTAACAGGAAGTTCGTTAAAGAAAATCTCATGTACTTGAATATTAGTTTTGATCTGCACTTCCTTGCCTCTTAATCTTCATTTATTTAGATATTTCATTGAATCCCAAATGTGTGTTGGCTTTGTTAGTATACCTGGTGTTTTTAATTATGAGTTTTTTGATGCAACACTTAAAAAAAATTTCTTAAATGGAGAGCAGAGGTGCAAGCTCTTGGGAATACTTTTGGAGATATCTTTCAAGTTACAACATTCGGAGAATCCCATGGTGGAGGTGTAGGATGCATCATTAGCGGATGCCCACCAAAAATCCCCCTTTCTGAAGAGGACATGCAATTTGACTTGGATAGAAGGTAAAAAACTACCCTCAGTTAGATTTTGTTATATGCATGCATTAAAGATCAGCCTGTGTATGATTCTCTGAAATATGCATGTGGTCTTGTATTGCCAGTATACTAATGTAAATCTCCATTTCCAGGAGACCAGGCCAGAGCAGGATAACTACACCAAGGAAGGAGACTGATACCTGCAAAATTCTCTCGGGAATTACCGAAGGTAGGAAAAGCTCTACATCTCGTTTATCCTTCTGCTAGGTTGTTTGTTTAATTGTTTCTGGAGCGTAATTTTCTGTGAGTGTGCCAACCAACATGGCCATTTTTCGGCTTTGACACCTGTGCCGGCACAGTCAACACGGACGTCATCTATTTTTTTTTCTTTTTGCAAAACAAGAAAGAAAAAAAACGAAAAGAGAAGAGGAGAAAATCAACATGCAGTATCAATCATCAGCCGCCTCCTTTGTTGTTGCTATATCACCTTCGCCACCCTCACCATAGACACTTTGTTTTCTCTTTTCTAAAAGCAAATCTCGAGGCTGAGAGAGAGAGAGAGAGAGAGCGCAATTTTTTATCTTCTAAAAATAAGTATTACATGATTTTTTTAAAAAAATTTACACTGTCGGCACCTTGGCATATCTCGAGTTTAGAGTTTTCTAAAACTCTGCTCGGCACGGCACGGCACGGAAGACCTTGATTCTAAGTGATGAATTTGTTTGCCAAAAGTCCCAATATCCCTTTTTTTGTGAAATTAATTAGTTATTAATATTTGCTGCAGGAATGACCACTGGGACTCCAATTCACGTGTTTGTACCAAACACAGATCAAAGGGGACACGTGAGTTCTGTAGATATTGAATTTTTAGGGAATTGACAGTTATTTAATGCTACTATGTAATCATGTTATGGTGTTGAAGCACTGTGATCCATATAGAATATTGACCTGTAAATATTTCTTTTCCTGTAATTACTTATAATTTATATATCATAGAGGGTGAAATCCCATCGTAATTCCTAAATTCAGAAAATTGCTTTCAATAATTGAATTTTCAAAAGTTAATTCTTTGTTTAGGCTATGAAAATACATTTCTTTTATCTCAAAACGAGTATTTTCATTTCCCAGTTATAGTTTATGGGGTCAAATCCACCGCACACCCCTTAGTTTTGAGGTTCTACACCCTAGGTTTTCAAAGAGACATATTGGAGCCTAGGATCCTTGGTACATAGCTGCCCCTCTATCATAAATTTCATCTATTTAAGCTCGTAATAGGATAAGTGAAAGTGCCCAATACAATCATAATATTTAATGTTGTGATACGTGCATAGCGAGTGGCCACATTTGTGCCACAGATGGACGCAATTTATGATAGAGGGGGCGGTCCTATGTCCTTTTGTTCTAGGTTCTAATATGTGCATTTTGAATACCAAGGTCTAGTTTGTCCAAACCCCAAAATCTAGGCGGCCTGGCAGATTTAACTTTGTGTGCACTTTAGGAGGTGATGTAATTTGTTGGTGATCTTACTTAAGGTCATTATTTTGTTTTGTGTACCCAGTGCTAAGGCAAATACTTTAATGATGAAAATTGGTAAACCAAGTTCATACTGTCTTCTGGATTTGATCATTTGTGTAAGTTAGTCCCGTTAATATAGTGCTCTAGATAAGAAACCATTAATTTGTCTTAGAGTTAGGGGGGAAGTAAATTTTGAGAGTTAAGGAGCAAATATACAATTCAAACGTCTAAAATGTGTACTAAGACCCTCGATGTCGAGGATTTCTATATATCTCTTACTAGGTTCAAGCCAGATCAGGTGTCTATAGTACCTGCTCATTTTCATCTCTAAGGACATCTATATGTTTCCGTTCACAAGTGTGTTGCTTGATGTTGATGTTTGCAGTTTTGTTTTACTAACTGCAGGACTATAGTGAAATGTCTAAAGCATACCGCCCTTCCCATGCTGATGCTACATATGACTTCAAATACGGAGTGAGATCTGTGCAGGTATATACATATAGTGCTTTTATTACTGGTTAGCATGTCAGCATTTATTGTGAATAATCTTATGGAGTGTTTTATCACATTCAAGAAACCAGTGAATTATTCTGATTTATCTTGAAGCCAACGTTCCGTTGCTGAACAAACTATTGAATGTATTTTAATAACATCTCTTGGAACAAATTCTAGGGTGGTGGCAGATCATCAGCAAGGGAAACCATTGGAAGAGTTGCAGCAGGGGCTGTTGCTAAAAAACTTCTCAAGATGAAATCTGGTGTTGAGGTGGGTCTTTCCACTACATATATATTTTTACTTTTTATTTCTGAGGTTTTGTATGAACCAATAGGTCGAGATGAAATTACTGCATTGACTGGTTATTTTATGACACTTTCTTGATATAATCTAGTCTTTTAAATTGCATGATCTGGGTTAATGATTTGAACCTTGGAAGAGCCGCACCTCAAAGCTAGCTTGTAATCTTGGAGAACCCAAGGCCATAGTAGTCCACATCAATAACCAATACTTTTGATGTGGGACTATTTAGGCTCATATCCATATCCCATACTATTGTTGATGCGTACCGAGTTCATATATAGGTCAAAAAGTTAACCAAGACAATTTGCACTCATTTGAGGCTATCTGAGGAAACGAATGTGATATCATTACATTGCAACTCTACTTCTAAGCAATTAGATCCAACTTTTTGACTATACAATATGTAGCATGACCTCAAGTTTATCTATTACTGTTTAGCTCCTTGTAGAAATTGAGGATCACTAATATTGTTTATGGATCTTTTAATATTGGTTTCACAAAGAATCCATCATTATGCTCCAAGAGTGGTCAACTTATTATCTATTACAATTTATTAACACTACTCAGTACTCACAAGAATAAGGAATTAGCATTTTGATAATATACAACATATTATTCCTTCTCTACTTGCATTAGCTAGTTTAAGCATATTTATTAGGAGAACAGGAAGCAGCCCTAAATTGTACAAAGCTCCTCCATTTAACTTGTGGATCCACTATATACGAAAGGTAGATTCATGAATGCTGAAAGTAGCTTATCTCTTTGCTCATGTGCGCATATGCTATATTCCACGTTCCATGCTTTGTGTATCTGAACTTTTTTTTTATTCTTCCAGATACTAGCATACGTATCTCAAGTGCACAAAGTCGTACTCCCTGAAGGAGTTATTGACCATGACAATCTGACGCTTGATCAGGTATGCAGTTGCAGTACTCATTGTCCATATGACTTGTGGTTCCTTGGACATATTCATTGACACATTTGTTTAAACTTGCCAGATAGAGAGTAATATTGTTAGGTGTCCAGACCCTGAATATGCTCAAAAGATGATTGATGCAATTGACGTTGTTCGTGTAAAAGGGGATTCTGTTGGGGGTGTTGTGACATGCATTGCAAGAAATGTTCCACGTGTAAGAAAGCCTCAAAATTTTCTAAGTGCTACCATGATGTTCCATCTAGTGTCACTGTTTAGTAGCAAATAGTGGATATTGCAATACGCATTTTCACAAGTCCTTTTAGCAATTAACCAAAGGCTCTTAATGTTTTAGGGCCTGGGTTGCCCAGTCTTTGACAAGCTTGAAGCTAACCTGGCGAAGGCCATGCTGTCCTTGCCTGCAACTAAAGGATTCGAGTTTGGTAGTGGATTTGCAGGTATTTCTAAATTTAAAACAAGTATACTTACAGTTAGTAGGTATTCAAAAAAGTTGTGATCCTGCCATGTTGATCTGCTTCTTTATTTTCAAGCATAGCACCATTCTTTGCTAGGAGCACCCAACCAATATGGTATGTGATATAGTTGAGAGATGTAGAAAGTCTCAGTTTGATAACTTTCTGCTTATTCTACCTTCGCTTGTCCAATCACTGAGCACAGAAATCATGGTTCTGAACCACGTCCATGCAATAATAACAGTGGTGGATTTACATATAGAACAGAAATCATGGTTCTAGAGGACGTTATGATGCTGAAATTTGCTAGATTACAATTATAAAGTATAACAAAAATGCTTTTAAGAAAGTGAACAATGAAGTTTTTTTTTTTCGGTCGAAAAATAATTTAAGTATTTTAAGAAAGTGATAATGATGATTTATTTGAAGGGCTCAGTGAGGAAAAAGAAAAAACCAGATTTGCTACTGTCAATATTATACATCTATTATGCATACATAGTGTATTCTCAGCATGTATACACTCCATATTTTTGAAAAATGAGAGTTGCATGAGCTTATTCTGTTGTGCAATGATTTTATTCTTCGGAAAAAACGTAATTATTTTAATAAAGTCTAGGGGCATAAAGTACATTACGCAAATTGCAAGATGTAGATTTCCTTTTTGTGACCAGGTACATTTCTAATGGGAAGCGAGCATAATGATGAGTTTTATATGGATGAAAGTGGAAATATCAGAACCAGAACAAACCGATCAGGCGGAATCCAGGTTCACAAGCTTTTCTTCACTACTTCAGAAATGTTAATCAATATTTATACTTGAATATGCAAATTTATAAGTATTATCTACAGGGAGGGATATCTAATGGTGAAACAATATACATGAGAACTGCCTTTAAACCAACCTCTACAATTGGGGTAAGCATTTTCTTGGCAAATGTTGTTATATGTGACTTTTCTGCGTATCTCTAAATTGTGGCGAATGTTGCGAAGAGATAGGCAGAATGCATAAAAGGGTGAAAGAAAAATGAATTGATCCATGAATTGTACCATAAGTTTACTTAAGAAATGCAAGATTTATTATATATATATCATATATTATTAATATATATATATAATTTTATCCTATCAACTTTTTACTTAAATCTTGGAGACATTTTTGCATATATGCAGAGAAAGCAGAACACTGTGACCAGGGAACGGCAAGAAACTGAGCTTATAGCACGTGGTCGTCACGATCCTTGTGTGGTTCCTAGAGGTTTTTTGCTTTCTTTCTCAAATCTTATTTAGGGGAACAGAAAGATTTCTCATTCAAACAAGTTTCAGTTATCATATCGAATCACATATATTTTGAAAAGCACCAATAGCCTCACCTTAAATTTTCTGATGCCGCAACAAATTATTCATGCTCGAGCATGCACAAATTGTAAAAGTGTTGCACAAAACAAATGATTAGAAAACTGTGGTAGGGTTAAACTTTGGGCTGAAGGGTTACTCTGGGAATAACTCTTCTTTTACTTGGAAGTTTAGATTGGTTGCTCCAAATTCTAACGACGTATCATAATCAATTGGCAGCTGTACCAATGGTGGAAGCGATGGTGGCGTTAGTCCTTGCTGATATGCTGTTGGCACACAGGGCCCAGTGTGAGTTGTTCCCTGTCGACCCCACTCTCCAACAGTCTATCGATCATCTCGATCATGATCCAATCTTGACACAGCATCAATAAGTCAATTTTAGTTATTACTTTATCAACAAGTTGTCTTTCAATATTATCCCGGGTGTAGAATTTACCAAAATCCTTTTTGTGGCAAGGCACTTTCCTTATTCTCTGTATATCAGAGCATACATCTATCTGAGCATAAACATAAATAGTGAACAATGTTTTTGTAGTTCTGCATAATTGCTTTGTATCTCAGTATCTGCCATAATTTTTGTACTTGTCAGAGGTTGAGTTTTTTGTGTTATAAGAGATACTGAGGTTCAACTCTGCATGTATTCATCTACAATCATAAGGAACAATTGATAAGTAACAAAATGCTAGAGCGCCCGAACCATGGGGCTCGATTAGGGCTTGAATGTACATCTGGAGTTCCTGAGGATGTATGCAAACCATCGCAGTCGTCGATTCTGTCTCGGGATGTGTTTTTCTTGATTGCCAATGTATGGTAGGCTGCCCTCCCTGGGAAGTAATTGGAACAATGGCAGCTTCAATCGAGAAATTAAATGGCTTTGTTTGGTGAGCAGTCGGATTCCCCTTATTTAGGAAGAAGAAGGTAAGGACATTCATTCTATTCAATGCATGTACAATAACCTGCCCATCTCTTCTATTATTATTATTACTATTTAAAACAATAACAACCATAATTATGAAAATAAAATAAAAACATTCATTTCCCAAATATGAAGCAGATATGATAATAATACAAATTGGTATGTATATATTCGTATGAAAATTATGAACAATCAGACCCGATCCTTAACAGTGGTAGGAAAAAATAAGATGAACCCCACCTGCTAGCTTAACCATGCTAGTCCGACAATTTAAGCATCAATGTCGGAAAAATGGTCCCGCCGACTTGGTTTAGGTAAAGGAATTGGTCCTAGAATAGACTGTGTATTACAATGCACCGTCTAATTTCAAAACCTAATTACGTTCCAATATTTGTACACGTCGGTGCAGAACATCTACCATCGTCGCTTAAAAAACATGTGGGGGATATATTTGAACGTTGAATCTGAAAAAATTTTTGGCGGCTTCATTTTTTGCTTTCATGGCTCCAAATGTCTGCTTCATTTTAACTATATCAGGACCTAATTTAAAACAGGAAATGCTGAAAATCACCTTCAACTAAATATAAAAAAGCCTACGGCTAAGTCCGGAGAGCAACTTCACAACTCCATGTCCGATCCAATTCCTCAAATGGAGCCAAGAAGCACCATTATTTCTAAATATCTTTTAAAAAGGCGGTCTGCTATGCAATCCATATTTTTTTGAGACTACTTTTTTTTTCTGGCCTTCGAAAGAGGCCAAAAAGCTACCTAACAATGGAGTGAACAGAAGACAAGTGGAGTAGAGGACTTGTGGGACTTCAACAATAAATAAATAAATAAATAAAAAGAACATTTTTCCAAGGGCCACGGCTCCGATACAATCAGAACGAACGTCAGTGGCCCATTGAAATGCATGCACAGACATCCTAATAGACCGTTGATAGTTCCACTACGTGAGGATTATTAAGGAACTCTGAAGAATAGAGTGCTCGGCAATAAAGTACCAAAATTTTAATTGCAAAAATGATACGTTTGTGATGATCAAATATAAACTCGAAAAATAAAAAGGATGCGTTTTGGGATATCATGATTGATGAACTTAGAAGAATTATAAAATATTTAATTACATAACACACCGTGTGTATTGAACGGTTAATATGAATTATTAGTGAAAGTTGAGCGTTATTTTAAGTAAATTTACAATAATCTCCTGCATATTTACAGATTATATATACTTTTGGAATCAAAATTTACAAAATATTTACAGATTAAATATTGACAATAATAACATATTGACAATAATATTTACAATAATAACATATTGGATCATATTTATAATATATTTACAGATTAAATATTGACAATAATAACATATCTTTTGGAATCAAAATTAATCATCCAATAAGGCTAAAAAAGTATGGGAAAAGCTTCTGAAGCAAAATATTGTAAAACTACATCCAAAATCACCTCGAAATTATTGTGAGAAAGAAAAAACAGCAATCGACGGTGGTTTTTATACTCATGCTAACGTGAAAAATATCCACTCAGATACCCCATTCATTATCAGACAGATAATTGAGGGTCATCAATGAAAGTAAAAACATATAGATAAATATATATAATCCTACATCTCGTGTAGAAACAAAGAGATACGCTAAGTCACTCTCAGCTCATACTTGCTATAATTTGAATCTCCGACCTACCATTTATGATGGACAGACCGTGGTCTCTTTCTAGAATCCAGTCATGCCAACTAATTAGACCAATGCTGGTTGGTACAATCAGATAATACTAAAATAATAGAAGTGAAGGTCAAATTACCATGGGTCATTTTGGAGACCATCAACCTACGAGACTCTCGTAGAGGGAGTGACGAAGTATCGTAGTGGTAGGATCGACTTCAGAGAGCCTTCTTATTCTGAATTTGATTTTCGTCCCGCCAGCGTGAAAAGAAAATTCCAGGAGCGGCTAAAATAGTCTCTTTTCGGATTGGCGGCTAAAATAGTCTCTTTTCGGATTGGGTCGGATATCTATTATAACACGAGTCTCAGACAGCACTGTCCTACTGAAATTGCGTTGTTTTAGTGGCAATGCTAAAATCCGGGAGCAGTCATCTTCTGACACGATTGTGGGGGATCCATGGGATTTGGGCTTTAATTACCAGAAATAAAATAAATATGGGAGCAGTCTCAGCTACAAAAAGCACTTGAAACTCATCATTCAATGAACACACTCTTAACTCCAGATAACTGAAGCTGAATGTATATTATACCATTTGCCAAAAATAAATAAATAAATACATAACATATGAATTTAAATGGCACTTCCGTGTTCTCCTCAGAAATAAAAAATAAAATAAAAATAAAATGATAATAAAAAAAAATAAATGGCACTTCCGTGAGTGGTTAAGCACGGAAACAGCCTCTTTCGGAATATTGACTGCGTATATCTATCCTTTCCAAACCCTACCGCGGCAGAATTTAACCGAGTTGTCGTTGTTGGTGTTTCATGAGTGGTTAAGTACTTAAACCTTTATTTAGTGGTGGAACTCACATCTTCAACGAATAAATATACAACTTCTTTTTTTTTAAAAAAAAAAAAAAGATAAAAAACTTAAGCAAGATATTCTGAAAAACCCTCCCTACCAAACCTCACATATCTGCAAATCATACGTATATTTTGCTTATAAAATAATGTTTACAGGTGGCCTCCCGGAATCCCCTCTATTTTTATAACTTTGTGGAACTCACATCTTGAACATGCACAAGGAATTACAAAGAAATATATATATATATATATATATATATATATATAATACTTGAAACATCAGCATCTCTACTTGTCTTGTATATCATACCTAGAAGTTTTGCACCAGCAACATAATGTTACAGATGAACTACCGCCTTTGCCGTATCTAAGATGCGCAAGCAAAATGGTGACAAGTATTGTATTATTATATATATTCAAAATGAAATAAAAAACCCAAAAATGATCATAAATCAACTTCCTATACACAGTAACTGTTTGCGATTTCGAAAGGCGCATCGCTGTCCTCTACAGCAAAAATTTTATAACAAAGACGGCGTTTATTCTACATAAAAGAGGAAAACAAGTAAGTTCCGATAGCGAGTATCGTCTGCAAGTGGTTTAGGAAATAAACAAGAACGATTTTTTCATATCCCTTTGTAAATTGTAATGAATATCCTTAACAATAAGACCATCTGAACTACATAAACATCACAAAGGTAGAGAATTTATGATGTCATTTACTACCACATATAAACAAAAAACAAACAGATCATCCTGAAAATCCAAACAATTTTCTTTCTCCCCATAAGTTTGGTACTGCTTTTGTAAAAACAGCAGGAACAATATAAACTTCATGGGAAGATCACCTGTCGATTTTTATTTCGGCTTGGGCGTTGGTTGCTTGAACGCGACAGTAGGAGCTATTCTGGAGCTCCTCCTCCGGTGCTCCAGAACGAGCTCCCCCGCAAACCAGTCCAACTTCTCCATGTTCGTATTTTCTCCGATTCTTTTACCCCCGAACATTACGGACTCTACGTTCTTCTGCTTCAGCATATCCTCGGCTGCACTTAGCAGTATCTTCACATTTCCAGGACTCGGATCGTAGTCAGCATCAGGACCACACTTCCCCGAGCTCGAATTATCTGCCTGTCAACAGAAATATGTATTACTCCTGTACAGTAAACTGAATAGACTACTGCCGAAAAAATCTGTTCATCAAGAACTTAACCTAACTTCAATATATATAAAGGATCTCGACTATCAGAAATCAATTGCGTCAAAATAAAGGGAAACACAGACCATCGAATAAAAAGATAAAATCAAACGTGTCTCGAGTCTCTTGACACTAATTTGCCAACTGTGCTTTTAGCTTGAATGTACGTTATGTTTCTCCCTGCTGTTAAATTTCTTAATCATTTAAGTGAAGAACAAAACTTGTTACCCCCACAACTCCACCCAAAATTTCACCCAAGGCCAAAAAAAAATCCCCGGGAATCATGCCACATACCACCCTATCCCGTGAATCGCACCACTCCCCGCGTGCATTTGTTGGAAAATACGTTTTGGTGGATTTTTGGGTGAAATTGTGAGGGTCACTAGCATTGCTCTTAAGTGAAACCTGTGGTTCAACATAACAAATCCTGTTTATGTTAAAGTTTGTAGGACTTGGTTCACAATACTCATAAAAGAAGAACTGATATTCCTATGTGCATCTCATCATATACAAATTAAGAAGCACAGCTACATCAGACCGGATCATGGCAAGAACTCAGCAAAGCTTATCCTGCCCAAAGTTATTTATCCATCAATTATACAGACTTTTCCTCATTAAACATTAACTTAGAATATTCCATCCAAGAAAAGAGAGCCTTAACTCTATCCTCTCATATAGAGACAATGTTCACATTCTCAATTAATGTTCAAAGGAACATATAAGAAACCATGGTTTTATGTGCCCAATCCGCACCGTCTCGGCGTTGCCGCCCCTGTCGTTCCTCACCTTCTTCTGTGCTTTGGATTTTGCAGATCTCTTCTATAAGCCACATTGACACTTTATGTGACATTAATGTACTATATACCTTTTATTTCATTAATCTTTTTTATTATATCTTAAATATTTTTAATATTTTAAAATTAAAAAATTGAACGGATCGGCATATCTCGAGTTTCGGATTTACCGAAACTCGGCTCGGCACAGTATAGAAAACCTTGTAAGAAACCAAACATTCTTTTTCTTTTTTTTTGTGCTGTCGAGATAACATAAGCCAATTTAACATTGTTTAAAAAGAGGAACCTGGCAAAAAAGGAAAGAAAGAACAAATGCCGACCGATATGCGGTGATGGAAATCTTCGTAGGAAAAAGGTTGCAAGGAGAGAACATTAGCAACAAATATGACATATCCAAGCGCCAAGGCGGTCCAGTCCAGGATAACAACAGTTGGGTTGTATCAAAAATCATAATCCACAAGGAACCAAAACCGCGAACAGATGAAAGAGGGGACCGAACAAGTATCGGTTGCCGATTTAACTTGAAAAGGAATTGATTAAGTTTCAGAGTACCAAATTCACTGCATCCTCATGTGACTACTGCTCAGACATGGCCATTGGAAGAACCTGCCTGGCATTGCTCCATTCCAAATATCAAAACCATTGTATTACCACTATTATTATACTAGCTAAAACAAACACCAATCCCCATGGCATATCTGTGCATGGCAGCAATAACCACTGTTAATCCTGGATGTGGCCATTTTAGTTCCTTGAAAGTCAGATTTGATAAAATACAAATATATATATATATATCTTCGTATCCAAAGCTTATGAATAAGCTTTGTAGATCGGAAAAAGTCAGTCTCACCCGGTAGATTGATTTCACAAAGAAGCCCCGACGGTAGTGATTTCTCTAGTTATATAAAAATAAAAAAAAAAGAGCTTATGGGGAAAAATCATCTCTCAGAAATGGAAAAAATCATTTTTTTTTCTCATGTAATTAAACAGAGAGTTCTGACCAAACAGAAAAAAAAAACAGATAGTAATATTGGTGGATTATCAATGCGTATGCCAATTCCAAATATGCATTTAAAAGTATCCTGTAATGCATAATAAAAAGAAGATGAAGAAAGAACGGTATGAACAAGTTAAGAAGCTTACTTGTATCCTCACGTAGTTTGAGCACCTGGAGTTTCCGAACGCCATCGCGACGGCGTGGTCGACAAGCTCCGCCGCTCCGTCGGCCGCGATCCTCATCGTCGGCCTCGCCCACGACTCCTCCGACCACCTCCATATCTTCCCATTCCCTTTCGCTGCCTCCGCCGCCGGCACGCCGATCGACAGCACCAGTAAATCCTCGACCCCACGCACGAAAGGAAACTCGTGCTTGTTGTGCAGCACGTGCGTAACCGCAGCCGCCGTGGGATTGCTCATCGCCGCCGCGCCACCGTCGATTCCGACGCACGTGCGCGTTCCGTCGGCTGACGCCATTCATCCTTCGGCGCGGAACCTCCCCGGCTCGGGCGGCACTTGGCACGGCACGGACCTCCCACATATTGAAAGTTGTAGCCGTCGCTCTCCACCGCGTCGGCGCGCGAGAAGACCAGCGGCGCCGCCGTCATCAAGTCGTAACACGGCACCAACAGAGGCTTTACGGCGTCCTTCAAAGTCAACGCTTCTCCGAATGCGCTTCTTGGAAGACGGCATCGCGTCGATGGGACTCATCGCCGCCGGTGATGCATGAGGATAAAAAACGGCGGCGACGGCGATGTGAGAAGAGACGGTGGCCGTGGTCGGCGAGGAAACGCCACGTGTCGTCGGCGCGGAGAGAGGGCGGCGACCGTCGGAGGAGGATGAGAAGAGCATGGCGGCGAAGAGGCCGCCGACGCCGGTGCCGGCGGCGATGTCGAAGTAGTCGCTGATAGTGGCGTTGGTGTCCCCGGACTTGGCGCGGAGAAATTGTTCTAAACAAGAAAGAATCTTGCCGGATATGACGCCGCGCATGCCGGCGCCGTCGACTGACAGAATGCAGACTTTCCCGCGCTGGGATTTGATGCCGGCCGCGTTGACGATGTTAAAGGCTGCGGAAGAAGGAGAAGGGCACAGCTTGGGCTCGTCGTAGCCGAAGAGAAACTTGCTTTCGAGAATGGAAAAGATTTCATAGCTTAGCTTGTCGGCGTCAATGGTGGCCGCAGAGGCGTCCTCCTCCTCCTTCGATGGTGCTGCTGGCGCCGCCAGGTCAGCAACGCCGTGGCTGTTATGCATGGCTAGCAACAACTCCTGCAACGGCGGCGCCGTCATCGTCGATATCAGGAAAAAGAGAAAGTGCAGCCGGAATGTATGTATGTATAATGGCTATCTTCTTATGCTCTGGGGCATCGGCTCCATGGCCGGAGCAAATTAAGGAAAAGAAAAGGCTGGTTTGTGGTTGAAACAGAGCAGAGCACGCGAGGAAAGGGGTTGTCTTCGTCGTCGTCGTCGTCGGTGAAATCGAGGATGGAAGGAAATGGGTTTGCTTTTCTTTCTTTTGTTTGCTTTGCTCGTTCTCCGACGCCACGCCACGCAAAATTATAACCGCTACCTCTACCTGCGAAAGAAACGTCGTGTTTTTTTTTTTCCTAGTTCAATTACCTATAATATTAAAACATTAAAAAAAATGTTTTAATGGTTGGCCCGGGCGCTCCAGGAGGCGTCCCGCAAAGGTGTGGGGGTCGAAGACCCTTCTGTACCTCGTGGGGAGTGAAATGGACCCTCTGGGTCTGCCCTACCCGCAAGGATGGGACCCATCCGGTCTCATTGTCGATAACTCTGAGATTTTCTTTTTTTTTTGGTGCGTACAGATGAAACACGCTGATCGGTGTTCGCCAACCTCCGCTCGCGCCTTTACCCATTTTACGTACTGTCGAGCAATGGTTCGGCATGAGGACCGGTTACGGGCAGGGTTCCCCCACGATAATCTCAAAAAAAAAAAAAAAAACATTAAAAAAAATAATATCTCATATTTTAATACAATTATTTAATAATTAAAATAAATTTTATTAGATATAATAATTATTATAAATAATATCTGACTTATATTTTATAAAAATTTAAAAAAATTTATACACGTAGGCGGACCTGTTAGATTTATCCAATTTTTAACATAGTATACTTAAAAAAAATTAGATTCAAGTAGGGTAAAAGTAAAAAAAGTGAGACAAATTTTACATGTTTTAGAATACTTTTTGTTAAAAAAAAAAGTAGAACTTATGTGTTCTTATTAAATGAATAATATCATTGACATGGAGCCACACATACTAGCAATCAGAATGTTTTTTTATCTACCAAAAAGAAAGAAAAAAAAATAAAAAAAAAGTAAAAAATAAAAAAAGAAAATAGTGATTGGTCTGATTATACAAGTCACATCAGGCCAAATATTCAAATGGAGAAGTTGATGCCCATAAATAATTGGTCTTGGTGGATAAGTACAAACAAACCCAAACTCCTCTTATTTGGAACTTTGTCCACTACAAGCTCAAGAGCCCACATATGCAAACCCATCCCTTTTCATAAAACCCCTAATTAGGGATGAATTTGGTCATTAATTTAAATAAACTTACCTTTCTTTTTCCTCTTCTCAAAAAAATAAAAAAAAAAAACAAAGAAAAAAAAAAAGAAGAAAAAAGGTCCGATCCTTCTTCTTTCCTCCCTTTTTTGTAAAATATAGGGGATATAAGAAAATTAAAAGGTGGGAAACATAGTGAAGCTAATATTGCATACCACGGATTCGGCCTACTACATGTCAGCTATGAAGACGCCAAGCAATGACGAAACAGATCGCATAATATTTAGGTCGAGGCTCCCCTCCTGAACCTCGGAGTAGTATGAGGCCTAAATGACAACTGTTTTTAAGTGTAGCCGTGAAACGACGCTAACAACCAAGCATTTTGTCGGAGATGAGTCTCATGGTTTTTTTTACCCTTAAATTAGAGTACACCCCCAACAAATATTATTGGAGTTCCCATGCAACAACCTCTGCTAATAATTTCCACGGCGGAGAAGTATATTATTATGTATTTTTTTTCACTGTAGTGTATTTTATTTTTAAGGAAAATTGTCGTTTCAGCCCCCCCTAAGTTTGGGAGGTCGCGCGATCAGCCCCCCGAAACGCCACGTGGCGCGCCAGCTGCGCGCCGCCACGTCGGCGGGAAACGCGTTTCGTGGGCTGGAAAAGTCCAAAATGAGAAAAACGGGGGGCTGAAACGCAATTTTCCCTTTATTTTATAATGTATGCTTTAAGTTAGGGATAATAATGATTATTATTAAGGATGGGGGGGGTTGATGATATAATATGGTCCTTCCTTTTGGCGCATGACTCCAGATCTCTCATGGTGCTCTCATTCGCTGTCTTGGTTCATCTACCAAACACACAATCTATCTGCTACTTCTTTGAATATTCCATGCATCCCCAGCATCAGTATATATTATGTATTATTATCATTATGTTTACATTATTATTGAGAAGAAAATTGAGCAATTTTTTAATGTGGCTTCAACTTTTAGAATTTTTTACATTATAATTATTTTTTAAAATTTCTATATACTTTTCTCTTACTCCAGTGAATTTTTATAAAATGCAACAGTATTGCTGCTAGAGATGAGCAAGTCGATTATTTCAAAGATTAATGATAAAAGTATATCTGAACACTTTTTCGAAGCAAAAAAAAAATAAAATAAAATAAAATTGGATAGATTTTTGGACGAAATTTAAAAGAGGCTTGTAGCATTTTTCTAATGACAAATGAACTGGTCACAAGAGACTTGGCCAAAGGCCTGAGCCTATTGGTGGGTCCTTATTGGGCCTCTAACTATAGCCATTTAGCCCTTCATTGGCCCAAAACTAGTAGTGGGTGAAAGTGGTCACCACTGTAGTCAACATAGGAACGCAAAACCCTTCTTCACCCCCGCGCAAATATGGAGCTCGACGACCCAACTCCTCCGTCCGCCGCCGGCGAGATATCGCCGCCGCCGCAGCCATCGTTGAGTCCTAATGCTGCTCCACTCTCGAAGCGAAAGCGTGAGAACTCGGAAGAAGAAGAAGAAGAAGAAGGAGATGGAGTGTCACGGGATCCGTACTGGAAAACGAGCCTCTGCTCGTTCCACAGGCGGCCAGGGAAGAAGTGCAGTCACGGATCCACGTGTCGCTACGCCCACTGCGAGGACGAGCTCCGCCCCCGCCCCGACGGCTCGCTGGACCCCACCTCCACCAAGGCCAAGAATCTGCTTCTTACTAACGACAACTCTGACAACCAAGATGATGACCGCAGTAATGTTGATGAGGTTTTGGATGAGAACTCGATGGATAAGTGTTTACTCGGCCTGCCTAAGAACTGGAACTCCGAGAAATTCAAGAGCTTTCTCCAAGAAAAGGTGCTTCCTTTCCCTTCTTTCAAGCGCCATTACCCTGTGTTTGGTATTGGAAAGCTAACAAACTGGGCCAGGTCGCCTATATTTCCCGGATATGTAGACTTCACACGAGTTCTTCATAAAAATTTCTTACAAATTTTGGTTTTTATTATGTTATTCAATAGGATATATGTTTATAGTGTGCGGCTGTACTTCCGCCATGCAGTTGATGTGATATGGTGGTATATCATGGAAGTAAATTCTTCTAATTATGTGCTTATTAGTTGAATTGAGTATTGCAGGGGATTGTGTATAATACTGCAAAGAAAAAGAAGGGCATGACTGTTGGTTTTGTGAACTTTGATTGTTATGAACATGTTAAAACTACTTTAGAGGTACTCCCTGTTCTACTCATTGCGAGATTAACATTTGTTCTTATGGACATCACTACAATTTTTTTTTTATCTTCCCATTCGTTTGCATAACACTTTTGCAGGTTTTGAAGAAAAACCCAAGTGGGGGAAAGCAGATTAAAGTTGCAGATGCTAATCGTAGGTCTCATGTGAAGAAACCTACTCATGAAGTGTCCCTTGAAAAACTTAAGGAGACAACCACGAACGTGGATGCTGAAAGTGAAGAACAGACGCTTCTTACTTCGTCATGTTTGATAGACCATGAAGAATCTAGTTGCAAGTCTAATTCTATGGCTGAAAAGCAGGATTCGAAGATGAAAAGTGCACGTGATGTGGCTACTCCACTTGCTCATCTGCCCTATAAGGATCAATTGGAACATAAGATGACTACAATTTCACAAATTCTCAAACGACTTGTAATGACCTTGTTTCTCATAAGTTTATTTGATATCCTTGTCAATTGGATTAGGACATTACTCGCTCTTTATAAAAATTAGAATAATTCTTTTTGCATATACTCTCATCGGAAATGTTCTTTTTATTGCAGACTCGTAATGCTCGTAAGGCTTGTCCAAATGGTGTTCCTCTTCCAGAGTGGATACTTAAATCAAGGGAAATATGTAGGCTTTTCAGTTTTCCCCTATCATTTTTTTTATAAAATTATAGTTTAACATTTTTTTTGTAATGCGCTTTTAAAAAAGTTAAAAAGTAGCGGACCTGTTACTGTACAGGTGGTCTTCCATGCCAACTGGAAGGTATTCTGGAATCACCAGTCATAAATGGGTACAGAAATAAATGTGAGTTTTCAGTGGGCTATTCTCTACAGGGTAAAAAGACCGTGGGATTTATGCTTGGAAATTTCAGGTCACAATATCAAATTTTCATCTTTAGAAGGGCTCAATGCAACTTATGTCTAAGCTTTTATTCTTGTCGTGATTTCAGGGAGGGAATCACAGCAGTTGAGGAACCTATCAGCTGCCCAAATGTCTCTGCTATTGCCTGCAAATATGCGTTACTTTTCCAAGAATTTCTGGAATCCTCATCATTACCGATATGGAACAGAATTGACAATTGTGGGTTTTGGCGTCAATTTACAGTATGTTAATTTAGATTTATCCTTAAGACGAAATATTGTTTACCTTTCCCTTCATGTTGTTGATCGAATCATCTTTTTTAAAGATATTTCTATCTAAGATTGAATTGCAAGGGTTTGAAACATGACACCTTATATCTTACACATCTGCAACGGATAACCCTCCATTACCTTCTCAATTACTTTTTAGACCAAACGTTATTAACATGGACTATATTTTCACTGTGTCATCAAATTTTGTTCACTGTCTTCTTCTCATGTATTTTTTGTCTTTTTGTAAAAATTACTAAAAGGGAACTGGCTGTTATTGGAGTTGATCATAGGGAACTGGCTGGTTTTTGAATCGCATGGTGATGAGTATTGATAAATGCAGTAGACATAAAAGAATCTTTTTGATTAATCCACTGATTGATGTTTGTGCTTTATGCTTGACATTAGGTTCGGGAGGGAAGAAGACATCCAGATCAATTTGCTGACTTAGAAAAGTCAGAGATCCAGATTGCAGAAGTTATGCTTATTATTCAGGTTATTAAGTTTGTTTGTAGGCTCTTAAACAGTTGCATAGCTATAATATATAGGTGTCTAAATACCTTAATCTTTTCGGGATGGTTTTTCATGTTAGAGGAGCCTACTGCTATTCTGTTAAGGAGAAAGCATTTGATATGCAGTTTCTTTCTGATTAATTATGTAAATTCTAAAATCTAAGTGCTGCATGGGTTTTTTACCCAAGAGCTCTAGGCTTTTTTTTGGGTAAATTCACTGTTTAGGTTACAATACGGGGGAGTTTTTACACTATATTCGGACCATGTATAGGTTTGCTCATCAGGAATTGACAAAGAACTGATGGAACACGAATTTGGAATGATGGTTCATGCACTTGCACGAGGGGCTAGTGGTTGTTCTCCTCCGCTTCCGCTCACTACGATAGTCGTACAGGTACTTATCGAAAACTTTTTTTCATACGTATATTACTTTATTTGGACCCTAGTTGTGTAGCTAAGCTGCTGGTTTGAAAAGATACAAAACTGATTAGCTCAAGGGTGCTAGCTAGGGGTATGCCTGTCTGATGAGTGACTAAATTCAAATGTATTGCCCTCTTCCGGATTATGCAAGTCTTGCAATCGAAGATATGTTGTGCATGTGATTGACAGTTTGGAATCATCTGGTCTGTTTGTTCATGTATGCATGCCTTAGCTTCGGACCCGGGATATCATATGCTTTGAGGTGGTAACAGGGCATTGAAGAAGTGAAATGGAAACGCTTTCTGACAAAACTTTTGTAAAAAGTTTATTTATTTTTATTGCAGGATCATGTAGGAGTATCAAATGTTGCTCCAACGGATTGTCCTTTGATTCCATTACACATTCCAGATGCAGTAAATTGCTACACGGGGGAACCAGATATTGAGCATGCAAGAATTCATGATTATCTGTGCAATTTGTGTTTCTCTATATCTCCAACTGCATTTTTCCAAGTTAGAATCTGAACCAAGTCACATGCTTCGTGCTTTTTTTGTTTTGGCAGCTTCTTGTCACACGTGACTGACTATATTACAGGTTAACACTCTTGCTGCGGAGAAACTATATTCTCTTGCTGGTGATTGGGCAGACCTGAACGAGGACACATTACTGTTTGATATTTGTTGCGGAACAGGGACAATTGGCTTAACTTTAGCACGCCGCGTCGGCATGGTAATTCTCAAAAAAAAGAGCAATGTATTTACATTCAGCCTAAGAATGGAATTCAAGTACATTCCTCGATCCATAAAACTGTACTGGCAGTCCATTGTCTGGCTTGTTATAGGTTCTCAGGAATTTCATTGTGGTATTTTGTAGAGATGCAAAAAAACCCCGTGGCCCGCGGCCCGAACTGCAACCCGGCTCGCCGGGCCGCAGGCCGATCCGCCTCGCCAGCCGCTCGAGCCGGGCTGGGAAAACCGGCCCTCGGGCAACCCGCGCGAGCATATGCTATTTTTTTAAAAAATTTCGGCGGCCTGCCGAGCCGAGCCGGCATAACAAGGGGTGGGCCGAGCCGGCCCGCCCCGCCATTAACACCATGCAGGCCGGCCCGCAGCCCACACGGTTTGCAACACTAGTATTTTGAACGTTTAGGGTGTAATTTAATTTAATTATCCCCAGTATTTTTATTTTTTATAAAACCAAAGCAACTGTTCTTTCACGGCCAGCTGATTCTGCTATCAGTTTGTCGATTTACAGCCTGGATTCTTATACCTTGCTGCTTTTACTAATTCGTGTTCTAAAGAAGTTTCCTTCTTGTTCCCAGAGATAGGTGTTCTATGCCTCTTTAAATGTGATACAGATATGCGTTTATCATCTCTGTAAATTCTTCATGAGTAGATGGCCGAGACTCTACATGTATTTATTCACTTGATTCATATTAAACTATTCTTATTTGATAGATCTTGATGTAGCATGATTTTTATCTACCAGGTTGTTGGCATAGAAATGAACGAATCTGCTGTTACAGATGCACGGAGAAATGCTGAGATTAATGGCATAAAGAACTGTAATTTTGTATGTGGAAAGGTAATGATAGGCTTTTACACTTTATTATTAGGTGATTCACGCATTTAGTGATTCATATGTTTTCTATTTATACCCTTCTTATCACTGCCATTTTTCTACGTATTGATAGGTAATTCATGCACTTGGCTTTGTGTATTTGCTTATTCATGTCAAAACAGTGACTACTGTGAAGCAGAGGAAAATATAAGGAAAAGAAAAACAGGTTTTGGTAGTAACAATATATACACCTGTCACTGTCATGTGGAAAAGGCTTTGTTGTCATAGCAGTGTTACTAGACCTCCTGGGCTTGCTAAATACAATTATAGAAGTGTGCTAATATGTGACATGGAGTTTTACAATGTTCCATTATGGAGCTTATTTTAAAAATAATCAGAAGGACGGAAAATAGACAACGATGCATCCATTTTGTGAGCAGTCACTGTTTAACATGTGATTATAAGTCCGGGCCCATATTTCCTTCTTTATATTAAGGTTCTCTTGTCTATAACAGTTGATTTGCAAGTGTTCATCCTTCGTATTGTTTTGGCATGTCTATGAATCATGTAGCAATTGCAAATATCTATAGAAAGAGATGTGAGAGGCCTTGCAAATATCTTTCACATTGTTATTTGGCATTTCTCTTGTTTTAAAGAACCACTATTTAACTCAGAAATGTTTGTAGGCTGAGGATGTGATTGGAGATCTACTTAAGCAGTATGCTGATGCTATGAAGCTAAATGATGAAAACACAGATGTCAACGGATGTGCTACTCATGAAACAGACAGTACAGTAAATAGTGCTACTCATGAAGCTGATAATACACTGAATAGTGCTCCTGATGGAGTTCATTCCAGTGTTTCTGATATGAACGAGGAGCCACCATGCTTAGATGGTGATCCTATTTCTGAAGCTGAAGGAGGAGGTGACAACAGTGAAGGACTTGTTAGGAAGGATCTGGGAATACATAGTTCAGAGCAGGTAGTTGCTGGCCTTGGAAGTTCGTCTAAGAGGCTGGCAAAGTGCGCAACGGGAAGCGCAATGACCGCTCTAGAACATTCTGAGTCTAGAGACACTGCTAAGGAGGAAATTAAAGAATTTAAGAAGGAAAAAGTTGCTCATACACAGAAATTCAAGAAAGTTGTTGCTATCGTTGATCCTCCAAGGGGTGGGCTTCACCCAACGGTAAGTAACAGGTCCAAATCCTTTTCAATTTGTTCCTGGAGTTTCCAATACATTTTAATTGGCTGTTACTAGTTATTGGCTCCTAAGCAAATTGTTGCTCAAACTCTATGCAATTCCCATGAGCATGATTCTTTTGCGACTTAAATTCTTGGAATAACTGGTTGTTTTCATAGATTAATAGCTATATATCGGCACGGTCACCATCAGCATGTGCCGGGATCTGATTTTTATCTCGTAACTCGACTTCGGCTCTGTCACAGAAAACCTTGCTTTACACCCAATCCAACTATGCCCGAAAATGAGGAATTTCAATTGCTGTTGGTGTTTGCACTTTGCATTAGTTATACCATTACTCCTGTATTATTGCTTTTGGGTAATATACCAACTCTTTTCTTTCTCTTGAAACATGCAGGTGATTAAAGCTCTAAGGACAAATCCGCTGATACGTAGACTTGTGTAGGTCCTTCCAGAATAATCTTTAATGCATGTCGTTCTTTTAGCAAAATAGTAAAATATTTTGACTATCTTTTTTTGTCCTGCGCAGCTACATCTCATGTAACCCAGAGAGTTTAGTTGCTAATGCTATTGAGCTTTGCACACCAACTACTGATAAGCAGGAAAAATCGAAGGGCAACAGAGGTTGGAGGAACATGAGCAGTGCTGGTCTTGCAAGGCAAAGGACCAAATCGATGCCAAATTCCGAGCCCTTTAGACCAGTCAAGGCTATGGCTGTGGATCTCTTCCCTCACACCCTTCATTGCGAGATGGTAATGCTCCTAGAGAGGTAGAATGCGTTATCATTTTGTTGAGAAGATGAAAAGCTCGATAGGCCGCGGGTTGCTATACCTATTCATACTTTTAGAGTTAATTTTGGAAGAGGCTAATTGCTATCCCAAAATGCCATTTTTTTTCTAAATGTAAATGTATTTATAACATTATTTTTTAAATTCTTTTTATAATGCTCTTTGATATTATAGGTTTCTCATCTTTCTTTTGCTAAGGAGATTTGGAATTAGTGATTTTTTTTGCCAAAGATTGTTGTTTTTTTTTTTTTTTTTTTTTTTGAAATTATCGTTGGGAAATCCTGCCAAAGATTGTTATAAGCTAATACTTTTGCTTCGAAGTTAAGGGCTCTTGTTCTGATTTCTTTTTTGTTTCCTTGAGATTGACATAGAAATATCGAACCTTGCATGGAGCTCACTTAATGAACTTACAAAAAGTGTTGACTCCTGTGTGATATTTGTTTATGTTCTAATCTTTATCTAGCTTTATGTGGTTCTTGATTGGCCAGGTGTCCACAGACAGTTGGATTAAATCAAAAGAAGCTAACAGAAAATAATATTTTTATTAATAAATAGATTATTATTCAAGACCTCGGCGAAGGAGGTGTCACAAGTTCGTTTTGGTGAGTTTGATCTGCAGCTAATGATAATCTAACCTCTCTTAGAGGAGCAGCAGCTGACAAACTCGGCAAAGGCGGCTTTTTTAAACAAGTCAACTTCCCCTCTAGCATGGCCACGACTTTGCTCATCGGCGGTCGATCATCTGGACTGGTTTGTATGCACCATAACCCTACTATGGCCATCCTCCTTATTATATTCTCCTCGGATTTAGCCTCTAAGTTTAGTATCTGCTTCAAATGATCATCTGCTTCGACGTCTAAATGTTCGTGGATCCATTCAGGAAAATAAATTTTGCTAGAACTATGTTGTCGCCGATCCGTGTTCCTTCTTCCTGCGATCATCTCCAGCAGCATCATCCCGTAGCTGTACACATCTGATTTGGCAGAGATCTCACCATACTCTTTGCTGAAGACTTCAGGAGCCATGTAACCTATCGTTCTTCTAGTGGCGATCGTAGATGTAGTTTTCTTATCCGAATGGTAAAGCTTTGCCAGGCCAAAATCTGCAATCTTCGGTCGGTATTCTGATGGATTTATTGAGCCTAAATAGTAGAAATACACACAATTTAATTTCTGAAATATATAAATTAAAACAGAAAATTTAGTACTAAACAAATAATTGAAGAGTACTTACAAATACTATCACTTCAAGTGCTCCAAATAACCTACAAAACAACAACTCAAAATAAAAGATAAGGTTAAAAATTTTACCGGTCGAGGCGTGCGTAGCACTTGTCCCAATCGAGTATTTGCCGCCCCGTACAAGGGTCTCTCTAGCAAATTCGACGGAGATACAACGACCTTAGGTCTCCCGATTTGCATCGATCGGAGTCGAGGTGAGACACCACCGAGTTTTTCCTTTGAAAATGAACTTGAAAATAGTTTCACTAAAGCTTAGAAAATGTTCAAATGAAATTGTTGAAGATGATCAAAAGTTCATCCAGAAAATGAAGATTCTGGTTATCCAGAGAAGAAGAAGAAGAAGAAGGAAAAGAAGAACCAGAGGAGAAGAAGGGCACGGTTGGTTCTGGAGAGGAAAAGCAAAAAGGAAAAATTCCACCATCCCTGCACACTCCATCTATCTCTCCCTTTTTTCATTTTTCATTGCTTGTCACACACCTTAAGCTCTCTATGATATCTTGTTTTGTAAGCCAAAATAATGAATTTTTATGGGAAAGATAAAGAGATCCCAGCAAAGATTTTGCTGGAATTTTTGAACTTGGTAAAATATCCAAAAATGCCCTTCTTGACAATTAAAATAAAATAATATATATAAAAATAAATTTTAAATTTGATTTATAATCAACATATTCTTCGTCTAGTAATATGTTATGAGGCTTGATATCGCAAGTGTAAAATACAAATATTGCAACCTTGATGCAAGTAGTCTAGGCCTCGAGCAATCCCTATCCCGATGTTGAGTAGACAGTCTATGTTTCTCCCTTCATGACTAGCAGCCTTGTCCTTGGCGAAGATAAAGTTATCGAGAGATCCATTAGGCATGAATTCGTAGATAAGAGCTCTCCTGAAGCCGTCCAAGCAAAATCCTAACAAGGTCACGATGTTAACGTGGTGCGTGCACCCGATGCTTATAATTTCGCCGAAGAAATCCTTCCAGCTAGTTCTTGAGCTGTTTATTACCTTCACGGCTACTGGCTGGCCATTAGCAAGTTTCCCTTTGTAAACAACACCAAACCCGCCTCTTCCGATCTTCTCCTTGAAATTGTCGGTCATCTCCTCTATTTGCAAATAACTGTACCTCTGAGGGGCTAATGAACTAAACTTCTCCAAAAAGGCCTCTGCAAATGGTGTATTTTTATTTCGTTTGTCCTTGGAGAAGAATGCCCAATAACACAAGTAACTAAGCACGAGAACCACTATCGTCAACGCGGCTGCAAAACCCGCAACTCCGCCATAATTTTGAACTGGTTGCATAAAAATCAAACAAACTATAAGTAAAAATCATACCTGCAGTTGGAAATGGAGGAAAATTAATTAGCTCATACCTGCAGTAGGTGTATCCGGCCATGAGACTTCAAATCCTTGCAAGAGCAACTCATAAATTCTGCTATTATTCTCCTCTTGTGCTAGAACTGGGACCGAAACCCTAGTTATAGCACAGTTACTACTAGGACCATAGTATGTAGAATTGCAAAGAGATTCACCCCACTGTTCTTTCCCATATGTGAAGACAGGCCGGGTGCAATTTCTGTGCATTGTTATTACTAACTAGCTCCTTGTTGGCTTCGGTGTGTTTGAAAGGCGAGACGTACTTAGAGGGACTCATTTCTAAAGGATCTAAGCAACCGCATAGACAATGGACACTGGAACTATTCGGAGAGTGTTGTTACTGTAGTTGATGGTTTTGACTGCATACGGCACAGAATTGATCTTGATAACTGGCCAACCCCATAGGTCATAGTAAGACGGGCAGTCGATAGGGTACCCATTGCAAAAGTCCGCCTCCTTATTCCTCAGATTAAATGGATACTTTATAGTAATGTTTCTGCAAGAAAATTGGTAATTTATGCTGCACCTAGCGATTTCCCCTTTATCATTTAGCCATGAAGGAGCAGCTTGCTTTGGCAGCTCCAGTAATAGTATTACTATTGAACAGAGGTAGAGGGGTATGGACGGCATCGCCAAGATGAACGAACGATATAGTGGAGTTAGAATCACTGACAAAGTTTTCTGAAGTATTATATGCAAGTTTTGATAGGAACAATAATGGCACCTAGACAAGTATTAGAAGTAAAAGACAAGATCAAAAACAAGCTGAGCTTGACATTTGCTGTGGAAATAGTGGGAGGAAGACTTGGAATATTCTTCGAAATTATGAGCGGACACGATTAGATCGACTTTTCAAGTCTTCTCGTTGATCACATATTCTACAACTATGCCAAATTAAGACGTAACTGAATATGCAATTCTAATACTTCTGCCCTGAAACCACGACTAGTTTTCACACGTTACGCTGAGCAAGTCGATTGAATTCAAAACTTCTATGATGTTCATGTAAATATACTGTCTAGAACAAGCAATAGAGAATCTCATTCTTTATTGAATTGGTTTAGGAAGATATAGAAAATGATCTTAGCAGTATAGCCAGATAGACCTGCCATGAATAGCAATAATAGTAACATGAAAATTATAATTTAAAGATGGAATTGAAGAAAACTTTTCTAAATAGATCAAGAACTAATGCTAATACAGAGTTCTCAAATTGCTCCTAATTACTATTATTGGAATAAAACTTGCATATAACTTAGCAAGAATAAATGAAAGTTGCTAAACAATAGATAAAATTTCTCACGGGCTCGATAATTTTCAGGTCCTTGCAGATGGAGGTGTGAACAGTTCATGTGCATGTGTTAGATGTGCAACTGATGATCCTCTAATTTCTTTCTTTGGAGGCGGGGCTGATAAGCTTGGCATAGGCGGTTTCGATAAATTAGCAATCTTTCCCTCTAGCATAGCCACAACTTTGCTCATTGATGGTCGATCCTTTGGCCTGGTCTGTATGCACCACAACCCGACCATCGCCATCTTTCTTATATTCTTCTCGGTTTCGCTATTCAAACCAAGAGTCTGCTTCAAATGCTCATCTCCTTCCACATCTAAATGTTCATGAATCCACTCCGGGAAGAAAACTTTACTAGAACTCTTTTGGTGCCGATCGGCATTTCTTCTACCCGCAATCATCTCTAGAACCACCATTCCGAAGCTATAGACATCAGATTTGCTAGATATTTCACCGTATTCTCTTCTAAATACCTCCGGAGCCATGTAACCTATCGTTCCTCTGGCACCGTGAATAGATATCGTTTTCTTTTCCGAATGGAATAACCTTGCAAGGCCAAAATCAGCAATTTTCGGGCAGTAGTCGTCATCGAGCAATATGTTGTGCGGTTTGATGTCAAAGTGTAAGATACCGATGTTGCAGCCTTGATGCAAATAGTCTAGACCTCGAGCTATACCGACAGCAATGTGAAGTATTAGGTCCGTCGTTCTCCTCCATCCTTGATGACTAGCCTTATCATCATTGGAGAAAATGAGCTTATCGAGCGATCCATTAGCCATGAATTCATAGATGAGAGCTCTTCTAGAACCTTCCAAGCAAAACCCAAGTAAACTCACAACGTTAACGTGATATGTGCATCCGATGCTTACGACTTCACTGAAGAAGTCTTTTCCGCTGGCTCTTGAGCTGTTCAGTACCTTCACGGCCACTAACTGGCCGTTAGTGAGCTTCCCTTTGAAGACAGCACCAAAGCCGCCTCTCCCGAGCTTCTCACTGAAATCGTCAGTCATCTTCTTCACTTCGAGATAGCTGAATCTCTTGGGCACTAAAGAACCAAACTTCTCTAAGAATGAATCTACATGATGGTTGTTTCTTTGCTTCTCCTTTTTGGAAAAACGTAAGTATGCAAAAAGTAGTATGAAGAGAATCACCATGGCTCCAGCAATTACAAGTCCACCTGAAATTTTAATATAGCTTATCCAATCTAAGATGTTTTTAGATCAATTCAACTAACTTAATCATGAAAATATTGAGAGAAAAAAAAATATGGATCAATATCAGTCATTATGCTTATTATACCTGCTAAAATCTTCTTATTGTGCCTTCTTTCCTGCAACACTCCTCGATTAGCTGAAAATATTTGTGGAACAGCATTATTAATATGCATAAATGTACATTGCAAAATAATTTAAACATTTCTCATCACAATAAGCAATGGTTTGGAACAGTTTCACATCATAAATCAGATACGAGAAAAATTGGTGAAAGCAGTACCTGCAGGAAGAATAGAAGAGGGAATAGGGCCATCTGTCCATAGAAAAACACACCACATAATATGTTTACATATTTAGAAAGTAATGCTAAAAATCTCTAAAGAAGTATCTAAATCATTAAAGTGAGATAAGAATATAAATGAAACAATAGCTGTATGCATAAATTACGATTAAGAAACACTTTAGCATCACAAGTAGCTTCATGATAAACTAAGGTAAGAGAACAGTTTTACAACATAAGTACGAGACGAGAAAAAAGGTCGGTGAAAGCAGTACCATAAGGAAGAACAACAGAGGAAATAGGGCCATCTGTCCATAAGAATCAAGAAAGTATAAACGTATCAGACGTTTAAAGCCTCTAAATCAAGAATCTGAACGAACTATTAAAGTGAAACGATTTGAAAGTGCAAAGTATGGTTTGAAGCGCATACCTGCTCTACCAGATGCCTGAGCAGCACAATTTCTACCGGGGCAATTAGGGAACCTCTCCGCATTTAAGGCGGAGTAGTCTATTACATTTCGGGTACTACACTTTGTCGTCGGAGGTGACGACTTACGTGCCGCCGCCAAGTGCTCTGCAAGTACCAGTGTTATTAGCACTGCTACAATTCTATGCAGGAGGAGGTAAGTAGCATTTTTGTGCATTCTATAAGACTGATGGGCATCAATTATAAATCAATCCAATTACAAGATCTGTAAAAGCTTGATCCTAGCATAGAGCGTGTTATAATGGTCTAAGGAACTGAAAAAAAAAAAGGCATGTGATCTTCTTATTTTATTGACCATCTCCTGCTACTACTAGTGAAATTTGAAAGACTAATACTTAAAAAATCTGTAGGTATCAATGAGAATATGATATGTGAACGACGAGAAGTCAAAGTCTTCTTAATAAAGACATCTCGGTCTCATCCGCCATTTCCGATTGTCTTTGTGGAGGTGGATCAACCATGGACAATTTTTACCTTCCAGATACACCGGGACGGACATACAATCGGATTTTGTTTTCTCATTGATTTTTCTTAGTAAATATCCTGTTGGATTAAAGTTGGAGCACCGCACAACTGGAGGCATAATAACGATAAGTAAGATACAGTTTAAACAATGAGTTGATTTAAATCTGGCTCGGCCAGAATCTCACTGTGTGACAACGTTGGCCTTAGCAATACGCTAATCTTGATTATGTTATCTAACTACTACTCAACCAACACATGCTATATGATAAGCTGTGTTGATTTGGATGGCTGTAACTGCTTAAATTCTTCTGCGGCTTGCATTTTAGGTGAAGAGGAGGGGGTCAGCACTATCTTCTCCATGTTAGGTGCAACCGTGCAAGAGGGGTCCGTCCATAGGGTCAAATCTGATCCGGGTCAGCACTTCTCAGGCTGTGGACGGCCCAAACACGGGCGGGTTTGCAACCCAGCCCAAATTGCCCAAGTAGTGTCCGCGTTGGTATCACGCCATCGCCTCCTGATTGCAAATAATCTGCAATCCATCGTGCTTACATCCGGAGCATTATAAAATTTCTCATATATATTGGGGCGTTCGCGTTTTTATGCTCTACGACGCGCAACCGTCGCTCGGCGGAGCAGCTCCCCTTTGCCGCCGATATTCCGTTTGTGCGGTGGCTCGGGTTGGCTCGGCTTCTCCTGGCGGCGTCCGGACCTATGAGTCTGTGAGCACAGCTCCTTTCTCTGCTCGTTACCTATGCTTTTTCTCTGTCTATCTGACCGATGTGATACGTGGCTACGGCTGACTCGCGGCTGCATGATCAGTCGCCGGCAACCGATCAACGGTGAGAGAGAGAGAGAGGGCGAAGCGCCGCTGCTGATTGAAAGAGAGAGAGAGAGGATAATGTTGGTCTTGCTGTCCTTAAATCTGAGCATTATTCCATGAACAATAGTTCACAACGATCTTGATCTCCAACCACCAACTCCTGCACCCATCTCGAGGTGCTGAAATTTATTATTATTATTATTATTAGGAGGGGCATTTGCGTTTTTATGTTCTACACGTGCTACCGTCGCTTCGGCGGAGCAGCTCCCCGTTGCCGCCTAGCATCCTTTGTGCGGTGGCTCGGGTCGGCTTCCCCTAGAGGCGTCCGGACCTATGAGTCTGTTCCTTTCTCTGCTAGTTTCCTATGCTTTTCTCTATCTCTCTGACCGCTGTGATTCGTGGCTTCGGCGGACGGCTCGCGGCTGCCTGATCAGTCGCAGGCAACCGCTCAACGGTTAGAGAGAGAGAGAGAGAGAGAGGGCGAAGAAGCCGCTGCTGGTTGAAAGGAGGAAAAAGAAAGGAAGAGAGAGAGAGGCGGCTCCCCTGATGCTAAGAGGCGAAGCTCCGCTGCTGGTTGAGAGAGAGAGAGAGAGAGAGAGGGGGGGAGGCAGCTCCCCTGATGCTAAGGTGTAGGAAGCGGACGGCCGAGATCCGTGATTCCTTTCCGTATTTTTTGGGATCGGTTGTCCGTTTCGGTGATTCCTGATACGTCCGAATCAGCGGAGCGCGTCCAAGAGAGAGGATAATGTTGGTCTTGATATCCTTAGATCTGAGCATTATTTCATGAACAATAGTTCAAAACGATCTTGATCTCCATCCAACAACTCCTGCACCCATCTCGAGGTGCTGAAACTAAGCATAGGAAATTTGGTTTTCAAACATCAAGCATACTGGCATTTCTATAAGCTGTGTCCCCAACGATGTGGTGACCAGTTGGAAAGTAGAGCTGTTCAGCCTCCGCAACCACTGGATGCCAATTTTTTTGGGACATACAACAGCTGATTTATCGAGCCCTAATGGCGTTCATCTTCTTTAAACATTGGCGTTGAAGCCTAATTTAGTTGGTGAATCTTTAATAAGCTGTGCGTCTTCATTGATGCGGCGGCACGGCTCGGATGTCCGGCGGCGCAGCCTCCGGCAACCCCTGACGCCCTTCGTTTGAAACGTACAGCGACAGACACATGAGGGATCGCCCTTCAAAAAAGGGTACATATTCTTTCTCAAAAAAAAAAAAAGAAAAAAAAAAAGAAAAAGAAAATCCCAGATCTGATCTATTCTAACATGGCGTATACGGCGGCGGTGGCAGCGGCAGCGGCAGCAAGTCTTGTTCTGGTATGCCTTCCTTTGAATTGGTTATGTGGGTTTTATTTTTTCCCCTACAAATTGAGAAAAGAGAGCGTATAAACCAGTGAAAGAATGATGCTAGAGCTCCCAAAAGCATGTCTAGATGTGGAAGGTATGGTGGCTTGGATGGCTGGCTGTAGAAAGCCCGTCAATCGCCATTCTTTCAATCAGAAGTTTTTTTTTTTTTGGCCACGAAGGTGATTGCAAAGTTACTCCCCAAGGGTTTGAACTTAGGGATTAACTTTGTGTACGTAGCAACGTTCTTCAGGTATACCATCTGGAGTGGCAAAGCTATAAACTGTGTCCTTAATGATGCTGTAGATTGGCTCGGAGGCAGGCGGTTCAGCCTCTGGCAACCGCCAATCACCCATTATCCAGGACAAACAGAAATATATAGAGCAAATTGAAGGAGCAGCATGCACTGTTTTATGAGGGTTGAGCATTACCTGTTTGTACCCGTAAATTTTAAACCTAACCGACCCAAAAACACTAAATTTCGGTTCCGTCTGGGTTGATGTTTCAGCGGTGCAGTTCGATTCAGTTATGTTTGGCTTGCTTTCTGTCTATTTGGTTCGGGTTAATATATAGAAAGTGTTGGACTCATACATATATACATACATATACACATATTTTTCGGTTTGAGTTAGTAATTCTGGTCAAACTGAATGGACCGAACTGCCCAAATTGTAATCAGATCAAGTCTGGTTGGAATCAAATTCAGGGTGGTTTGTCCATAATAGTTCGGTTTTGGCTGGGAACTTCCGTACTTTCTGTTCGGTTCGGGTTGACTTGAATGTGCAGCCCTAGTCTTGTTAAGCTTTTAGCTTCTTCAACCTTTCTTTGGGGAAGAAAATGCCGGGGAACCTTAAAGTTATCACCTGTTTATTGACCGTGATGAACTAGGGTGACTACTCTAGCCTTCTCTGGCATGATATTACTACTACTACTCTCTCTAGCCTTCACTGGCATGTGGTTTTGCTATTTGCTTGTTTCACTGTCTGCTGTAGGCTATACCATCTTTTTGAACACAAATTCTCATTAGTTTAAGTATGAGGATTGGTAAGCAGGAGCCAGGGGCGATTGGTTCTAGGGTTGCCTCCCTCTGTCCCAGCTACTCCAGTGATTATTCCAAATGGTACACTGATTCGACCCTAACCCTCTCTTTCTCTCTCACTAGTATATGATTCTATCATAGTACAGAAATGAGATCTCTCTATTATAACGAGAGGAGGCGATGATGATCTCCAATGTATATCAGATTAGATCAGTGAAAGCCTTTTCTTATTCTCTCAATATGATTCCACTCTCCTAATGATGTGCATGGTAGATTGGATGGCCTATGTTGTACTTTTTGGCAACCTCTGCAGCCACATTAGGTAGTGTCCATGTATAGAGAGGACTTGTAAGGCAACAAACTGGTCGTTTGGGTATAATATTCCGTCTTAGTGGATTGAAGGTGAATCTGAGCCTCTTTTTTTTTCTTTTTTCTTTTTTTTTTTTTTGGAGATAACGAGACGAAACCCCTTCCTGGGTCAACGCTAACTCGCGGACTACAGTATTCTACGCATACCTATATGACCATTTTAGATTCAGGTGCACGCAGGAGAGTAAAACCCTGGCCTGGCGTCCGTCCCCGGATCAGACATGGAGTACTGGAAGTTATCCAGCCACCAGCTTTCTCGCAACCGCTGTAAACTCGCGGCCATGAGCACATCCCTATTATAGGCACCCCTGGGGTTCGAATCCGAGCGCTCGCTTCCTGAGGCGAGCGTCCCAGCCGACTGACCCAGAGGCGGGCGATAATCTGAGCCTCTTTAGCCTCTAGAAACTCTAGAAATAGAGCTTTCGCTGATAGATTTTAATGCTTTTATGGAATTCAGCCTATTGTTTTATGCAGAAACAGAAGCGAGCGCTTCGGCCGACTGACCCAGAGGCGGGGGACAATCTGAGCCTCTTTAACCTCTAGAAACTCTAGAAATAGAGCTTTCAATGGTGGATTTTAATGCTTTTATGGAATTCAGCCTATTGTTTATGCAAAAACTTGTCATGGTTATGCTCGACTATTTTTGTGTTATATTGTTCTATTGCACTGGTGGCTTTATTGTTTCCTTCGGCGTATTCCCTACAAGCACAATCTGATACTGTCCTTTTTTTATTAAACCTGGCTTTTTGACATCTCAGTGGAAGTTTGTTTGAATTTGACGTGTACAAAACTGTTTAATTTGAAGAACTCTATTATGCTATACTTTTGAGAAGAAAGTTGTATTGGATTACATGTTGATTTGTTGTCAATACATGTTAAAATAGTAGATGTTTCTGGTTGTTGTCTATGTCCTGCCTTTACCTTGTGCGTGGTTTAGCGCATGCAATCATGATGTTGTTTGGTCAAAACTATTTTGGTAGTTTGATGTTCAAAACAGCTACTTTTTTATATTTCTTTTTAACGTATTTTGTTTGCTGGACGTGGGAGTACTTGCCAACTTTTGTTTGCATAAAGTGCTAGTGCTAGTGCCGACTTTTGTTTGCTGCAGTAAAAACGGAAGTTCAAGCAGCAGATTAGAAATGCTGTGAGAGTGAATTTTCTGTTTTCGTAATGCTGCAAGTCTGTTTGGTTAGATGCAGTTCAAACTATTGCAGTTTAAAAAATTGCTGTTTGGTTTGATGCAGTTGAAGTAATGCAGTTCAAAATCTAGTGTTTGGTTTGATGTTGTTGGATGGATGTGGTGACCGGAGGTAAACTTAACTTCCCAAAACATTATTATTGTTATTATTATTATTATTATTATTATATATTTTGGTTGGATGGATTTAGTTTATGTGATATGATAAACTATTGTAATTCACAAATTACGTCCCAGCAAAAGATGCAACAAAGGATTTGTCAGAAATTCATAGAAAAAAACTAAGTTGTTAGAAACACAGACACATTTAAATTGCAACCAAACACATTTTTTTTCATAGAAAAGACTAAGAATATAATTGCAACCATAAGCAATTCCCAATAAAGGGAAAAAAACACTGCTAATCATAAACTCAGACAGCAAATTTGTTAGAAAATTACCAATAAATCTTCACAAAACAGGATTTCATAAGTCAGAAGAACTGAAGAACTATTTACAAGGTTAGCCATAGATTTATCTACAAAGATCTCACAATAGTAAGCACTAAGCGACATTAATCTAAGACTAATCTTGCTCAGTGCAAAAACCATTAAAAAACAGTCGTGGACATAGTCATCGTCTCCACTAACCGTCGAGATTAAACGGCCGGTGGAAGCCTACGCCATGGCTGCTTCCTCGGCGGTGTTGAAGCTACCGAGCCAAACCCTAGCACGATGAAGGGGATCCCCGATCTCCGCCGCGTACTGCCCTCACGGCCGTCTTCTAACTCCGCGGAATCTCTCTCCGACGCCCTTCATAGCCGCGCACCGCCCGCGGCAGCGGCGCGGTGGTTCTCTAGCATGCTCAGCTGCAGCGTCTTCAGCCTTCGACGTGCGCCTCTCGAATCGGATTATGTGCACGCAGCGCTGTAGCGATTCTCAGCGCCGCCCCTAGTCCCTTTGTCGCTGGAGGAGTCGGTTGCGTCGTTGTCAGTGTAGAAAATTCTGACAGCCTTGAGAGCCAGATAGGATTCCCCGGAGGAGTTGACGAGGGCCTTGGAGACGATGCTGATGTGTTCCTTGGCCGAAGGCATTTAGGGTGCCGGCGTGCTCTTCCGATGAGAAATTAGGAGGTAGTGGAAGAGGACGGGAACGCGAAGCAAAACTACCAGCAAACAGTGCAAGTGCTAATCATATCCTTGGATTTGCAACTACGGTGATTTTGGCCGCAGTCCCAACTCCCGCATTTACTTTCTCAACTGCAGCATCTGAACTACAGCGCGTTTTAACTCCAGCAAACCAAACGCTGGTTTTGAAATCCCATTTTTTAACTCCTGCAGTTCAAGCTCAACCACCGTAAACCAAACATACCCAAAGTGCTAGTGCTAGTGCCGACTTTTGTTTGCTGCCACTCCGATGACTTCTTTGAGGAGGAGAATAATTGCGATTGGATATTCAGCTCCCCTTTCAATGAGGCTTACTAGCCTGACCTCATACACTCACTAGTCGAAGTATGAGATCTGAAATTGAGAGAGGTCAGGGTGAATTGATTGGGTGTTGCCACCGCCTGTGTCTTTCCGATGATTTCACGTGAGGTGGCCTTCCCTTTCAGGCATGGCAAATTAATACGTCAATGATTTTAGCAGAAGGATTATTTCGGAGGTAGTATTGTAATCATGACCGAGATCAAGACAGGCATGATCGAGAACGAGGTGGAAATATGATTAAGACCAAGGCAGGCATGACCGAGACGGAGTGGAGGCAAAACCGAGGTATGCAGAGCCGACACTGAGAAAGCGTGGCGGATACCAAGAGCAGAAGTCAAACGCGGAAGATCAAAAGTCGGTTGAACTGTTCAAGCATACGGTCAAGAGTCTAGTCGTCTTCTCAAAAGTTAATCTGTATATAAATTATAGATAAGACAGTGAGAATATGTTGAGAGCTGCATATGTTCAATTCATCAATATTTTTAAATGTAGACAGTGAAAGACTGGAAGCATAGGAACTTTAAAACAAAATCAGCAGAAACAAAATCGAACTATCCAACGTCTTATAATTCTCCAATCAGAAATCATCTTCTCGGATTCGAAGTGTACATGTGCAAGCGGTACATTATTTCTAGTATTCAGCCGAGCTTCAGAGTACATTATTCTTCCTTTGTAGCATCTACAAAGTATTGCCCTGGCCCGCACGTATTCTAATACGGGCCAGGCCAGCCCATCTCGCAAATAGCGGGATGGTGGCTTGGCTTGGCCGGCCGCACTGAAAAAAAATAAAGAAAAAGACACATAAAAATAATATCGTAGGTTTCATAATTATATGGATTGTATGACTCTATTTTGTTTATAAGAAAAATATAAAACTAATATTTTACTTTGATAAAAATAATTAGTATACCGAATAATAGACTATTAGAGAGTAGATAACTATATTTTTATGTCTTGAAAATATTGAATTAAAAAATTAGAATAAGAATTAATAATTAGAAAGTTGTGTGTGAGAATTGGAAGATATAGAGAGGTATTTATAGATATTTAGTTTAAAATTTAATATTTTAAAAAAAGCAGCGGCCTGCTGGCCAGCCTACCGGCTCGCACGGCTTCCACATGCCGAATTCTTGGGACTAGCCTGCGCGGCATCCTGCGCGGGCCAGCCCACGGCCTGCACGTCTACTTGCGTGGCTGAGCCACAGCCCGCAAGTCTAGGTCGGGCTGCGTACTTTTTTGACATATCTATTTGTATATTCATTGTAAAAAGAGATATTAAAGATGAAACAGAGGTTGGTAAAGATAGTTATTATTAGGAATTGATGAGCAAAGCAGGTAGATGGCGATCTACCCTCCTCATTTGTATATTATTAAGAACAACAGAAACGTTGTTGGCAGATTTCACGTTGTATATTGACTAACAAAACAACGTATGGACTCGGGTGTTATCTTTTGGAACTTCAACTCATGTTACCACCTAAAATATTATTTAACTTATTTTAGCCGCCTCTGAAAATTTTCCAAAATTTTTGGAATTATCCTGTTCACTATCAAAATATATTAAAAAATAACCCGATCAAATATACTTCCGAATATAAGGTATTTAAAATAGCTGTTGGTGGTGAGATTAGTGTGCTTCCTATCTTGGTAGTTAGCACGCCAAAATTTCAACCTTTCTTCTGCAAGATGGTCTCTAGTTCTCACTATTTCTATTTTTTTTTTTTTTTAATTTTGTCGCAAATATTTTTAACCCACAAAATAAGACTAATTTTATCAGGAAAAAGCACTTTCCGTAATTTTTTTTTCTTAATAATTATTTACTGTAAATTCCAACTCCTAATTTTTTTTAAAGAAATATCTCTCACATTTATATTTCAGTTTAGTTAACCAACTTATCCGATTTGTCGGAGTTCTCTCACTAATAATTCTTTTTTTCTCTTTTTTTTTTTTTATAATAAGTTCTCTCACTATTTATTCGGTTGGAATTTGCTCTTACTTCGCGACAATCCCCGGAATCTCGTTGCTCTGCGTCCGCAGGCCACAAAAAAATTCCTCTTTTATAACTTCTCTTCTCGACTCTTTTGGGCTTCCCTCAGGTTTGTGTTCCTCACTTTCTGTCCCATCACTTCATTCACTTTGTAGTTTTTTTTGAGGATCTTCAGAGGCTGTTGCTGGGCAATTTGGAATTTTGGTGGGTTTAATGGTGTTTTTGTCAGTTTTGCATTTAAGTTTTGGTTGGTCGACTTTACTACATTCTTTGGGATAGTTGATCTTCTAAGGAGGAATCAAATGTGAATTATAGGTGTTCTCAACAATATTTTGTTGAAATACATGTTTTTTGTTATTGAATAAGCTAAATTTACAAAAGTGTTCATGATATAATTCCTTAGCAGCTAAAATCTTCTGTGCTGTTATTGGTGATTCAAGTCTGAGTTATTGGTGATTTTCGTTTCCTGTTGGTTGTGTTCACTAGAAATGTTTTGAAGTTGTTGGATGATCTTCTGTAGAACTTTGGGTGTTATTATTGCCGACAAAATTTTATATGTAAATTCTTTCCTTGTTGCAGTTATATATTATATTCCGGTCTTGTTGCTAGTTACAGAGACTTTATAGATGCCTTTTAAAGGCTGTTTGAGTCCAAATTGCTGCTTATCTAAGTTTTCAACTTGAAGGAGTAGCATATGGTTTTTGGTAGTTCCTCCATTTGATATGGGCCACAGATGTTGTTAATGTGTTCTTTTTTTAGTGTTTTTTTTTTTTTTTTTTTTTGATAAATTATATATAAATATTCCAGGGCAATTTGTGATCTAGTCTATACTTTCTTTATATGATTATCACCATGCTCATCCAAGTTGTGGATAATTTATAAGGGAGACATTAGGATGTGGTACTTTCTTTTAAATTTTTTGAAAATTATTTTGTCGTCAGTCAGCTAACTTTTTTCGTTCTGATCTTGGAGACTTAGAAAAGGTAAGGTGAAGAATTATGGAAATGGCTTTTGGAAGTACTGTTCCAGCTTCTTTTCCGGGGATAAGATGCAATGACCGTGGACTGAGTTTCACAAAGAGTGTTGACTTTGCAAAGATTACCCGTTCTTATGATCATAAGAGGGTAAAGTTTCAGAGCATAAAATGGTTGAGAATCAGGAATTCTTCAAATTCGGGATTTGAAACCGCAGAGTTGGAACCTGCTTCCGAAGGAAGCCCTCTCTTAGGTATGCTCTTGGTTGCCTCATCATTACTTATGTAATATTATATTGCACGTAGTAATATAGAATATTGCAGGAATCTCTTCTTAAAAAAAAACCGAATTGTTCATGAATGGTTTAGGCTGTAGTGATGTTTGTTTGCTGAGATCTTGGAGTTGCATAAATCTGGGCAGATCTTTTGATCATTAAATCCGTCTTAGTTGCATGCACATTCATCTGAATTTATCAAAGGAAAATTCAGATAATTGGTATTTTGATGATTGAAGTAGTGAAATTTCGCTTTTTGATTTTCGCCCTTTTTGGTATTTTTTGCTGCATATATGTATTGAAAAAACTTGGAAATGCCATTTCGATTATTAAATCCTCTTAGCGGCACACACCGATGCACATTCTTTTGCATTTGATCATAGGCAAATCGGAGTGGATAAATTGAAGTTGTTTGTAGAGCTAGATATTGGTTAACAATGATTTTCTCAACTGCAGTTCCCAGGCAGAAGTATTGTGAATCGTTACACAAAACTGTTAGGAGAAAAACGCGAACAGTTATGGTAGGAAATGTGGCTCTTGGAAGCGAGCATCCGATAAGGATTCAAACGATGACTACTTCCGACACCAAGGATGTGGCTAAAACTGTAGAAGAGGTACTCGAACTTCCTTACTCTTTCAATAACTACAAAATGCATACTTGCTAGCCTGAATTTACTTTTTATAGGTAAAATTTACGCTTAAGGCCTTTTTATGGCAATTTCTAACTAACGTTTGCTAAATTTCACATTTGCATGGAAGCTTAATTTTGGAATAAGCAAATGCAAGCACATCTAATAACTTAAAGCAGAACTTCCTGTATATGCATCTGTTTAAATTTCCATCTTTGAGAATGTATTGAATCGCTTTCAGAATATAATTGATGATATGATTTATTAGTCTAGAGTTAAGCCAACCAATAAAGTAGTTATTTGAGACCATCATTTCTCTGCGGATTATCTTGTCTGATTATCCATGTCGAAATATTGATTTTGACGAAAGAAAGTATTCGATTTTGTTGTTTAACAGGTAATGAGAATATCAGATAAAGGAGCAGATTTGGTTCGCATAACTGTCCAGGGAAAGAAAGAAGCAGATGCATGCTTTGAGATTAAGAACAAACTTGTTCAGAATAAGTATATCTTACATCTTGCTTCTGTCTTTAAGATTTGGCGAATAAAAGTTATAATATTCCCCTTTTTTTGCAGTTATAATATTCCTCTGGTGGCAGACATCCATTTTGCTCCTCCAGTTGCTTTAAGAGTGGCTGAATGTTTCGATAAGATTCGCGTTAACCCAGGAAACTTTGGTACGCCATGATTATTAGCTCCTGATGAGGTTTCTTTAAATAGCCATTCTCTTTCTATTATCACTGAGACTTCCTTATTGCAGCCGATAGGCGAGCCCAATTTGTTAAACTAGAGTACTCTGAAGATGATTATCAGAAGGAGCTTGAGCATATCGAAGAGGTAAAGCAACTGCCAATGAGAAATACTGTCTTCTAAACTTTGTTAACTTGGTAACTCGTTTTAGAGTTTACAATAGAGTATCTAGACCTTCATAAAGTTCACCAATGCTCTGATAGCGGGCTTTGTATGCTGGGATATCATGAAGTTCTGTGGTTTTTACTTTGAGTCATGGTTTTACGTGCCGGGCGGCATGTGCCTATTCCGGCAGTTGTCGGCACGATATGAACCGGCATGGCACGTGTCCAAAAATCTTATATTTGAATTTTTAAATTAATTTTTTATTTATTTTTTTTTAAAAAATAGAAATAAATATATATCGGGCACGGTCCGGCACGTGCTAGGATTTGAGTTTACCCGGAAACTCGGCTCGGCTTGGCACAAAAAACCTTGATTTGAGTTTCCTTTTTTCTTTAGAACTTTTATGTTGTCACTATTTTTGCATAAAGTGTATCCACATGCATATGAACTGAGCATCCCCGTCATACAACCAGGTTTTCACCCCATTGGTTGAGAAATGTAAAAAATATGGGAGGGCAATGCGTATTGGGACAAATCACGGAAGTCTTTCTGATCGTATCATGAGTTACTATGGCGATTCTCCTAGAGGAATGGTAAGTACTTGTTCTATCATTGCTTCTGACTATTTGCTTTGGCAGAAACCAAAATCTTAACTCCTCTACGTTCAACAGGTTGAATCTGCATTTGAGTTTGCACGAATTTGTCGGAAGTTGGACTTCCACAATTTTGTCTTCTCGATGAAGGCAAGCAACCCAGTAGTCATGGTCCAAGCGTATCGGCTGCTTGTTGCAGAGATGTATGTTCAAGGATGGGATTATCCTCTGCATTTAGGCGTCACTGAAGCTGGTGAAGGTGAAGATGGACGTATGAAGTCCGCAATTGGCATTGGAACTCTTCTTCAGGTATTATTATTTCATCGATATTAACTTTTTCTTGTCTTTCTCTCGCATTTTATATGAAACACATGAACATGATGCTGTTATTACATAAGAAAAAATCATTAAACCATCCATGTTTTCGGATCTAATTCAGGATATCACTAAATCATCAAGCTTTTTTGGATTTCCTTTTTCTACCTTTTTAGAGAGAGAGAGAGAGAGAGAGTTACTTTTACAGCTTAGATTAATTAGCCGCTTCCACGGAGAGGAAGTCTTACATAGTCGTATATGGCATAGGATGGACTTGGAGATACAATAAGAGTTTCCCTTACAGAACCACCAGAAGAAGAGATTGACCCTTGCAGAAGACTGGCAAATCTGGGCACGCAAGCTGCAAAATATCAGAAGGGAGTGGTACGTTTCTGAAATTTTAATGTCATTAATAGCCATCGCAGAGGTTTTTTTTCCACAGTTCATTCTGATTCATAATGGTAATACGATATCTCCAAGCATGCTTTAGTTTCTAATGACCTTTTAACCTTCTAAATCTTCATAGGCCCCTTTCGAAGAAAAGCACAGGCGTTACTTTGATTTTCAGCGAAGAACCGGTCAACTACCTGTTCAAAAGGAGGTTTGCATTGCTCTTAGTAATCTAGTCAAGGGAATTAGGGTTCTTGTTCTTTCTGATCATGTTCACAAATTTCTGAATAGGGTGAGGAAGTGGACTACAGAGGCGTCTTACATCGTGATGGTTCTGTTTTGATGTCTGTTTCCTTGGAGCAGTTGAAGGTACATATTTTTGAGCGAGGTTCAAAGATCAGAGGGCTTTGTATTCATGATTTTCTCAAGCATGCTCACACATACCCTTCATTTTTTTGAATCAGAAACCAGAACTCCTGTATAAATCTCTTGGAGCGAAGCTAGTGGTCGGGATGCCCTTCAAGGTTCAGGATTTTTCTTCTTCATAACATGAAAACTCTACGAGCATTGCTAGGAACCTCTAAAGAAACCATGAAAACTCTGAAACAGCGTGGTGTTGGACGCCACATGTTTCAAGTAACGGTGTGATCTATAACTTGAAAGATGTCAGCACCACCTAAGATTTTTTTTTTTTTTTTTTTTTTTTTAAAGTTGTTATTGGAGTTAAAGAAGCATTTCTCAATTCTACTCATCGATGCGTTTAAAATCGTATGCTTTACATGCTATTGCAGGATCTGGCAACAGTAGATTCTATCCTTTTGAGAGAGCTTCCTCCAGTTGATGATGCTGATTCAGTGAGACAATCTTCTCAGTCGTTACTTCTCTCACTTCTTCGAGATACACATAAGTGATGCGTAAATGAATTCAAAAATCTTTTTTTTAATATGCAGAGGCTAGCTCTGAAGAGGTTGATAGATATAAGCATGGGAGTTTTGACTCCGCTGTCCGAGCAGCTTACAAAACCACTTCCTAATGCTATCGTCGTAGTGAACCTCAAGGAGCTATCAACGGGGGCTTTCAAGCTTCTGCCTGAAGGTGCAGGAAACTTCTAGAATTTATTCTGCCTGCTCATGTTTTCAGCATTTATTACAGAATTCATGAAGAACGAATGGTGTTTACACAGGCACGAGATTAGTTGTCTCCCTTCGCGGAGACGAGCCATCTGAAGAACTAGATGCTATTAAAGAAGTCAATGATATTACCATGGTGCTGCATGATTTACCTTACGGCGAAGAGAAAGTTAGCAGAGTGCACGCAGCGAGGAGGTAAAGGTTTACTGACAGACGAACACATTTCTATTTCAGAACATATATTTGGTGGTTCATTCTCTCTTTAGATTTTGTAATAAGCTTTGATCGTCTTCCACGCGCTTCATATGAGAGGTCCCAGCGTATGACTAAACATGTGATAGAAATCATGTCTGCTACCAACAAGTGTTGCTCAGTTGGTTAGCAAAGCTGGGTTTGGGTTAGAATTTAGGACAGGAGTCCGAGCCCGCAATAAACACTTGTTGGGAGGGAAATTACCAAAATTTCTCAACAAGATTAGTCTCATCCTCTGTGGGTGGGAATACTCATGGGGAAGAAAAAAAAAAAGAAATTATGTCCACTTTTAGGGTTTCCTTTAGAGTTGAAATGTAGAGGTATCGTTTGTGTTGGTCCTAAATATCTTGTTGTCTTGCCTTAGGTTGTTCGAGTTTTTACAAGAAAACTCTTTGAACTTCCCAGTAATTCATCATTTGCAGTTCCCTGAACAAACTCACCGGTAAGTACCAAACGATGAAAAATGTACATGTAAATTTCTTATTCAGGGTGATCATCTAACTTTTGATTGTACAATTACAGAGACGATCTCGTGATAGGTGCTGGGAGTAATGCTGGGGCCCTTCTTGTTGACGGCCTTGGGGATGGTGTTTTGTTGGAAGCTGCAGACCAGGACTTTGAGTTTCTCAGAGACACATCCTTCAATTTGCTTCAAGGCTGCAGAATGCGCAATACAAAAACCGTTCGTTCTTTACACATTCCTTTCTTCACCCAAAAATGCTAGAGCTCTCAAAATTTCTCAAAAGTTGAAATTTTTGGGAACATTGGGAAATTTTCAAAATTTCCCAAAATTACTCTTCTATAACTACCTAGATTTTTCCCAAACCCTTTTTTACTTCTATCCTGCATTATTGAACCTTCTGCTGCTTAAAAGTGGACGGTTGATTTTGGGGAGAAATTTTGGGATCTCTAGCATTACGGTTCTTCATTCTTATCGTAGCATAAAATAAGTTTATTTAACTTCTTCATTCTGAAATCTTTGTATAGGAATATGTCTCATGCCCGTCATGTGGTAGGACACTTTTCGACCTTCAGGAAATAAGCGCGGAGATTAGGGAGAAGACATCTCACTTGCCCGGAGTTTCGGTATTCATATAATACTACGAACATTTTAAAAGTGGAGGAAAAACATTCATTGATTTTGATTCTAATCATGGCAGATTGCTATCATGGGTTGCATTGTTAATGGCCCTGGGGAGATGGCTGATGCAGATTTCGGATATGTTGGTGGTGCTCCAGGAAAGATCGATTTGTATGTTGGAAAGGTATGATCTCCATAAATTGACCCCAAAGTCGTTAAATTTTCTCCCAAAATCAATGTAGTCCACTTTTGAATAATCATTTTTCAAAAAAAAAAAAAAAAGTTGCTTACCCAAAGATACATTTTTTTTTTGTGCTGAACAGACGGTGGTCAAGCGAGGCATAGCGATGGAGCAAGCAACCGACGCGCTTATTGATCTGATAAAAGAGCATGGTCGATGGGTCGATCCACCTTCCGACGAGTAAATTTTGACGGCATATGCAGAAATTTATATCATTATACCAGGTATCCTGTATACCAATCCTTAAAGCAAAGCTGTAAATCATAGTACATGTGACAGTAGCACTTTAATGTTAAATAAATGAGCAATAATGCATTATATTCATACCAATGTAATGCAACAACCTACTTTTTGAATATCTTTAAGGAACCCGGGAGACCGGGCTAAAGGCAAAAGCTAATCCTTCCGATTGTGTTGATATCTCAAAAGGTTTATATCAAACGCTTGTATAGTGTCATAACAAATCCAGTCCATGTGCGCATAGCAAGAGAGATAAAACTTCCTCTTTTATATATATATAATAATATAATATATATATATATAATATATATATATATATTAATATATATATATATTATTTCAAATAGAAAAAGTATAGTTATGGGTAGTAATCTACCTCGGAGCTTCGCCTTTATTTAGAGTTAGCTTAACTTGCGTTTGACCCAACGAGGAGCATGCACATTAGTATGTTAGCTTATAATAAGGTCGTCAAAAAAAATAATGGACACTAATATCAACATAATCACTTATAGTATCCACTTCCTTTCTTCTTTTTTACAGTGCTCGTTAATGTCTCCCACATGATATTAGAGCATTCATATAAATCTTTTTTTTTTTAGATTTTATTAGTTGCCACTTGAAAACAAAAGAGATGAGAAAGGGACACACCACCATAAGAATATATCATAACCTCTTGTTTTTAGTTTCAATGAGGGACCAGTGTAAGTCGGACCTTTATCTGCCGGACCCACTTTGTAAATCTGCGTATAGGACTAGTGAAGTCCCGGGTGATATATCCCTATCTGTCCACTATTTCCCACCTTTCCCTGCATAATATTTTGATCATCTTCGATTTATATGATAATGATCCGCACAGGTTGAAACTCTTTTTAAATTTTTCGGTCACAGCTTTCGTTCTAGATTCGGTTTCGATTGAATCAAATTGGATGGATCATGCAGCAAAATAGTCGAAAACTTTGTCATCGGTGTCGGTGTGGATTTTTTTTTTTTTTTTTGGATAAATTGTGTCCAATATCCAATTTGGACCACTTAATATTCGTTATTAATCAATCCAACAACTTATTAATGGGGTATTAAATTTCGTTATTAATATTTTAGATTTGCATCTGGCTTCGATAGAATCATCTTCTCATTGTTTTTTTAATTTTTATCAACCATTTCGACTTTCGCATCCCAATGCAAATTATGTAATCCAGAATAAGATTATCTTAATTATATGTTTTTAGATTATTTCTTGTTTATTGAGATCAAAGTAAACGCTCAGATTCAAGAACAGTTAAGAAAACAGTTGTACTCCAATCAACAAGATAATTTGAAAAAGCTAACTGAAATTATTTGGATCCTGATTTAAATATAAACAGATGTAATAAGATCATACAATATAAGATCCAGAATTGTAGTTCATGAATCATCTCTCCATCATCAGATCATTTAACAAACAGATTACAAATTGAAAGAATCGCAAGAATCTGTGTATCTTTCAGACAATCTGATCAGTTTACAGTAATTCGAGCATGGTCGTAGCAAAATTTAGACTGGTTCATATCATCTCGATGTAACTACGATTGTACCTCGCTCGTAAGATGTTCTGCTGCCGCTTCCTGTGGATGACAATACCCAACCACACCAGCCCCGCCACAACCACAACCGCCGCCGCCACTCCGAACTTCCCTCCGCCGCTGATTTTCTTCTTCCCTCCATCTCCCTCCTCATCGCCCGCCTCCGCGTTCGCGCTGTCCCTCCTCACCTCGCTCACCGGCGCCGGCACCGGCGCCGCTTCCGACGACGGTGACGGCGATGGAGACGAACTAGGGCTCGCATTGTCTTCCGAGGGCGGCGCCGGAGGAGATAGGCCGTGGAAGAAGAACCCCGGGGCCGGAGCAGGCGAAGTAGGTGGTGAAGATTTGTCCGGCGATGGGGCTGCTTCGCCAGCGTTCGGTGAAGGAGGCGGCGGGAAATCTTCGGCGAGGGAATCTCCAGCGAAGAAGATGAGTAGAAGAGAGAAGAATGCGAGGAGCTCAGGCGACGCCATTTCTTGAGCTCGAGAACCAGCTTGTGAGAGACAGCGAAATGGGCATTTATATAGTGCTTAGAGTACCCAGCTTAGAGTACCCACAATTGTCGGCGGGTTAGCAAAGTTAGGTTCCGTCATTGAGGGCCGGCCTCCGTAAAAAGTTACGAAAACGAGTCCTAAAAAAAATGAAAAAAAAAAAATCTAATTTTAATAATTAAATTAGTCTCATATACGTGGAGTGAAAATATAAAAAAAAATGTTTAGAGAGAGAAATTGAGAGAGATCTAGATCTGGAGATTCCATCTGTGAACTCATGAAGATATTTGAATGTAGTATTATAGCGTCCCAAAGCTTGGAGTTTTTTTCTTTTTCTTTTTTATTTTGTCGATTTTAAAAAGGAACGTAGAGAAAAGACGCGGGAAAAGTTACGCAGCAGTTTTCAGTTACTTTACCACCACAAAACTTGCATAATAATTTATAAAAAGTATTTTTTTTTTCAGATAATAATTCCGAAAATGTTACAATTTATATGATATGTTTCGTCGAATGATATAATTTCTTTGCTGATTTTGCAATATCCGACAAAAATATGGCAGCGATCAGAAGAAATAACGGATATGGAGAAGGATTTAAGTAATGAATGGATGAAATTTGAAAGACCGTTAACGAGGACGATAAGCATGACACTTTGCGGTATTTATTCATATAACTGGAAAGTTGACCTTTTTGCATAACATGCGGTTGACTTTTGTATGTGAAGGCAGAACGAAGATTATATTGCTTTCGTACCAAAAAATAAATTGACCAGCAAATCCCATAAAATGTAAAATAATTTTGATTAAAAAAGGTAGCCTTAGATTATATTAGAATCGGTCTTACAGAAGTTGGAGGTAACCCACTCCTTAAGCAAAGCTCCAATATCTTGAGAAGAAAATTTTCGTATAATAATAACAATAATAATAATATTATTATTATTATTATTTATTTTTATTAGTAAAAGTATTATTTGTTTATTTTTTATGACAAGCCAAAACATTCAACATCATTTGAACTGTCCAATTTTATGTGGCTCTAATTGTCTCTTCTTCGGCGAGAAATTGTCTTATTACAGCATTTATGATTATGCATTATCCAAATTGTCCATATTCAAGAGCAGCAAAGCCATGCTGATCAGCATTTTGCATAGAATACATCTAAAATCACAAAATAATACATCCACGGACCAGAGTATGATCTTATTTTGTTTCTACATGGCTAAACTGGCAATTAAAAATAGATAATGTAACATAAATTAAAATTTCTACACCAACACAAAATGGCTGCATTTTCTCAATTTGGTGTAAGAACTCTGCTATTTGTTAAACAACTACAGAAAGCTCCTCGAGATTTCTAACCTATAGCTCATCCTTTGCATCTTTCTCAGCGCCGTTATCAGATTTAGTCTCAGCAGATGGCTTTTGGAGCTTGAATGGGATGCTAGCATGCTTTTTCAAAAATTTGTAGAACGCCACTACAGTACGATCAGTGTCGACCGTGATCTACAAGAAATGCAAGAGTAAATTTAACAAGGAAGAAAGGAATAATCATGCTAGAGCTTCCAAAATTTTCACAATAGAATGATAGATTTTGTGAAAATCCATCTTTGTTCACCTTTGAGCAGCATATAGTTCATCATGCATGACTTTTAGAAGAGACTGAGGTCGACACAAGGGAACTCTTTACCATTTTCGAGAAGAGAAATTACTTACAGGATCAAAGCTCTTGTTGCCTGCTGGGAAGAAGAGAAGTGTTGGGAAACCATCCGCCTGAAATACAAGATAGTAGAATATTAGGATCATCTGCTATAGATTGTCTGCTTCAAGCCCACTTTGTATAACCTTGATTTTAGAAGGAATAAAAATATCAAATTTCAATGGCAATATTAAGATTTCACATATTGTGCTTTATGTTGATACTGATCATACTGTATTTATCTCAGTGGGTTAATTGTAATTTATTAGAAATAACAATAGTGGTGTTTAAACGAAATACCTTAGCACGAGGGTGCTCATTAGTGGTGCCATCCATCTTTGCTATGACGAGGGAATCAATGCCGTGCAGATGCTTCGCAAGCTTGTTGTAAACTGGCTCAAGCGCCTGGCAATGCCCGCACCAAGGTGCATATAACTAAAAAACAGAGCACATTCTGCTTCTCAGAGAAGTTGCTTGCTTGACGTCTTCAAGAAAATAAAAGAAGAATATCCTACCTCAAGAAGAACATCCTTGGACTCATCCAATACAATTTCATCAAAACTATTTCCAACAACAATTTTCACATCCCCGTCATTCTACATTAATTTCAGCACTGTCAGATTAGGTACCAAGAATGCGCATAGATAGCGAGGTTTAGAAATTTGTACTTACATTCTCAGGTATTGGATCCGATTTGTAAAATGGTTTAAGATTGTCCGCCAAAAAACCCTCGGCAAACGTCTGAATATTCAAGAAAAAATAGGAAACATACATAGGGCAATGTTAGATCACTGAAATGTTTGTAAAACATGCTGAAGAGCACTATCTTTCTTTTTTTTTCAAAAACAAAACAAAAAATTATGTTACTCATCCAACCTTTAGATTGTCCAGTGTCACTTCTCCATCGAGTATGTATTTCTTGGCATCCTCATTTCCTGAGAATGCCAAAACCTAGCAAAAAGGTAGGGTTAGAAGGAAAGCTAGTTCATATCACTTAGGTGCATGGGAATATTGTAAGCCCTGAAAAATTGATGATTCCTTGTTTGAAAGACAAACATAAGCAGATTGTAGAGAGGATTTACTTTGGGACCATCTCCAGTCACTCCGAAATAGTCTGAAACTGGTCTGCCAAAGTCTTCATTGTCCATCTCCACGTAGACAAAAAGAAGCTGCACGTATCAAAAGAGCATTGCTTGTTGGTTCACATCATATAAAAAAACTTGATATTAGCACCAAGATAACAAATTAAAATGACATCTCTGCGGTACTCCAAATGAAGCTATTTATAACAAAAGTGACTAGATAGTGCCCACTAAATACATGTACAAGACTCCACAATCTTACTTCAAGAAGTCTACAAAAACCATCAAACTAGGGGCTTGCACAACAGATAATGAGTGTTTGCGATGAATCTTTAGTCTACAAAGTTAGCGCCTTTATAGAGAAGAATGCCTACACCTGGCCAAACATTACCCAGAATTACACTCAAATTACTTTTTGTAAATGTGCTTCCTATTATAGGTATTTAATGAAGGTATAACATAGAATCAGCCTTATCCACACATTAGACTAAAGTCATTTGCATCAGACTCCAAAAATACTCCAGCATATACATTCAGCAATCAATAATTTTCCTTTAAAAGAATCAATCAGATTTTACTTTTAGATCAGAGAAGAAAATAATCATGTAGACAAGAATATACTCGTAAGTTACCATATGCTATTGCTAGTAAAGACGTGGAGAGATCTCAGACAAGATTACAGATAGTTACCTTTCCTTTGAATAGTTTTGCTGCCTCTTGAAAAGTTGGTAAAACTTTGTCAGATGCTTTTGCTGGTGCAAAGAGCAGAAGCTGAACAGCAGCAAGCAGATAAGCAATTCCATAAAAATCATGTCATATGGATGAAAGGCTCAAACTTATTATATTATGACAAGCAGCAAAATGACCAACTTGCTTACTTGCTTCTTGATTGGGCTTTCAAAAATGGCTGGGGCAGATTCCCTGGTGAAAATGTTCACTAACGGAAGCTTGTTTGAAGAAATGAACTCCAAAATTGCAGATTTGGTAAACTGACCATCTATATGTCGAGGGTAAGGGGAAGAAGAAAAAAAACTTGGTTACTGGATTTAAGATTTTAACATAACTACTATGAAGAACGAATTATAAGAAGACTTACCAAAATTGATCACTTTCTCAGCCTCCTTCTTCAGCATCACTAAAGAGGGACGCTTAGCCTTGGGGTCAATGTGGAAGAGCTTTGCCACATCAGGATTAACAGTCTGGTAGAAGTTAACATCATCTTCGAGTTTTGAGGCAGCACCAAGTTCTTCACTGTCAGCACCCTGCAGTTACAGCCATTAGACAAAATCACTTTGAAAAAAGGAAAAATAATAGGGCCAGTGAGTTATGGCAAAACATAGGCCAACAAATTAGTTCCCACAACTTTCACATGTCCCCATCTTACTTGATTAGGTTTGCCTGTGGCTTTGCAACAGACTATTCTGGACATATCGTCCCAAAAAAAAAAAAACTAAATTCACTTTTATGAATCTAACTCAGATTAAAGCATACCACTAGTGCTATGCAAGAGCACAAGCATATGGAGACTAGCAACTTACCACCAGGGAGTCCAAAAGGCCCAGGACAAGTTTGCTCTCAGATGTTAAGATTTTTTCTGCCTCCTCAGTAGTGGTCACATTCTTAATTGCAGGTCCAATCTTCTTCTTGATCCATTGGACGATAGCATCTCTGCATTATAATACAGCATTGAAGCAAGATACAATCACATATCAATTAACTAATACACACTATTAACATGAAAGATTAGCCTACTAGAATTATGAGATAAATTCACATCAGATTCATGCAACATAAAATGCATGCGAATATCTAGCAATGATAAAGCAAAGGATGATCCATTGAACTAGTGACCTTCATTCTCTAAACAACATATCTACATAAACCAGCTTTAATTTCTTAGAAAAATATATAATTTGGTTCTAGAGTAAAACCATTTACAATTACTTATCCTGAGAAACAAGATTGAAGAACCTCTGTGCTATTACATACCAGCTATTTCAAAGCTGGGGTCTACTATACTGTACCTTTTGTATCTAAACTTAGAGAAGTAAACTAAAATAAAGCATCATAAAGATCATCCTAGACAGGAAATACCAAATAAACGAATTTTCTGAAACAAAAAACATCTATAACTAAATCATACACTTGCTTGGTTTTGCGAGTAGATAGTAACACCAAAAATTGGCTTTTCTAGATAACTAACATAGATAACTAACCAACATATTACCAAACCACCAACAAACTCACTTTGTTCTAGCTCCAGGATAAGGTTTATGAACTCCGTTAACGAAGAACAGTATGGTGGGAAACCCCTGGATCTCATACTGCTGCGCGATCTCATTCTCTTCGGTAGCATCAACCTTTGCTAGCACCGCATCATCACCGGCCTCTTTCAGCGCCGTCGCTGCCGCCGCGTACTCTGGCGCAAGAGCCTAAAAGTTGAACCATTTTAGAATCTAAAATTAAAAAGAAAACAAGCTTTACTACCGGAAGAATAATAGCTTATGCAGCTCCACCAGTCGCTCCTCCATTATCTCCTAACACCCATCCCGAGAAGGTGAATCTAACTCATCGGCGCCGTCCATCGAATCAACTGACCTGGCAGTGGCCGCACCAGGGCGCGTAAAATTCGACCATCACGTGCTTCCTCGACTTCAAGAACTCGCTGAAATTCCCGTCTGTGAGAACCACAACATCCTTCTCGTCGATCGAAGGCGTCGAGAAATCCTCTCCATCGTCTTCGTTATCTCCGTAGTTGAACGCCTCGGGATCGAAGTCGTCGAGATCGTCGGGATCAGAATCGTGGTGACCGGCAGAAGAGGTGGTGACGTCATCTTCTTCAAGGAAACTGAGATCCTCGTCGGTGTCGTCTTCACCTGCGGAAGCTCGTTTGGTGGCTGCAGCGGCGGCGATAAAGAGAGTAACCAGAGAGAGCACGAGGAGAAGAGATCGAGCTCGCGACGCCATGGATGGATCTCGAGCTCGAAAAATGTTTCAGAGGTTTAGTTTAGGGGTTTTGTTCAGATCTGGAGATGGGTGGGAATAACGGGGAGCACGAACACGACGGCGGCTTAACTTACGAGTGCTGACGCGGCTCCCCTGATGCTGAGGCATCAGGCGTGTAGGAAATCGGACGGCCGAGATCGGCCGATCCGTAATAATACGGATCTCGAAATTTCGTATAAAAACCTTTCCGTCGCACTATTTTGACCTATTTTTAAGCATTTTTGAAAAAACTTTGAACTACAAAGTTATAGATTTTGATGAGATCTACAACTTTATAGTTGAACATTTTTTAAAAAAATGCCAAATATTATATCAAAAAGATAATCCAAGTACTTGGATTATCTTTTTAGCATAATATTTGGCATTTTTTTGAAAAATGTCCAACTACAAAGTTATAGATCTCATCAAAATCTATAATTTTACAGTTTAGAATTTCTCCAAAAAGTGCTTAAAAATAGGTCAATTAAGCGGACAAAAATTTTATATAATTTCTCGAAATCCGTAATTTTTACGGAATTCGGCCGATCTCGCCGTCCGTTCCTACACCCTGATTCGCCGAATCAGGGGAGCCGTGGTCCAGTGCTGACAGGGATGAGAAACAGACAGCGTGTACATTTGGCAAATTGATGTGCGACGTGGGCGGAGCGCCGGTGGATAAGGAGGGCCGCCGCCCGTGGAAACGGGTAAAGGGCGGCGACAATGCGATATTCTTAAACTTAAATTCACAAATCGATACGCATGTGCGATTGAGAAATTAATGGCTTTATATATAAATCTTAATCCAAATTTTTGGGATTAGCTTAATTTTATTTAATATTTATAATGTTTAAGAAGGGCTAGTATATATATATATTATATATATATATATATATATATATATAAATGCTCATATTATTATTGTTTATAACAATTTAATAACATTTGTTATTGTTATTTTAAGTATTACTTTAACGTGACGCCAAAGAGGTGCGGGCATAACCGATGCCAAAAGTTAAGCTATAGGTAAAATTACGGCATTTTTATGATACTTATTTCTGATAATTTTGTTGACCCAAATAACAATTTAGTAAATCTCAACTAGAAATTAGATTTACTAGTGCTACAACAACTTTAAAAAAAGAATTGCCCGCTGCTTGGAATTTTTTTTTTTTTTTTAAAAATAATGCTAAACTAGCTCCAGGATATGATTGACTATCTTATTTTAGATAAAATTAATGCAAATTAAGATAATTTTAGGGTAAGCATGTGCTAGTTTGACCTTTGAGAGGCGTTGACATTGTTAACATCTGATGAAGAATTATGTAGAGAAGATGCAAGAAATATGGGCCGGACTGCAAGAAGTGCGGGCCGGGCTCAGCCCGCACTTCTGCTGCACATTGTTAACTTCTATAATCGGACCGCACATGCGTTTTTTTTTAAGAAAAAAAGGCTGTTAGCAGCAGACAGCTCCTGCCTACAAATAAAAAATAAAAAAAATACCGGCGGTGCAAACTAGCGCGGACTAGCCGTGGACCGGCTCGGCCAGTACAATACCGACGGACTGATCTCAGCCTGCTGATCGGCACGGCTCAGCCATGCTGGCCGCTCGTGGCTCATACGGCCAAAGCCACAGCCCCATACTTGTATTTGCATTTATAGAATTATTTATCCAGCTCACCAATGCTAGACATCTCTAAATTTCATTTCTAACTTCATCTCTAAGGATGCAAGTCAAAACCATATTTTAAAGCAATGGTCACATTTTCAAAATTGTAAAAATGTACATCCTAATTTAAAATAATAGTGTATATCCTCTTGACCGTTTAAAATGACTGAACAACAGTATTCTTTCAAATTAGTTTTTAACAAAAATGATAAAAGACAATTTCGTTATTTTCATCAGAGGCTTTTGTGTGTGTGTGTGTGTGTGTGGGGGGGGGGGGGGGGGGGGGGGGGGTCGGGGTCACAATTATCCGAAATATGGGAGATATAAAAATACAAATAAGCTTTCTAAATATGTGGTTTCAATAATTCTATGTCATCACCTAATACATTAATTTAGAGGTACAGCTTATTCTCTCTAAATCAGAATATTGTCATGTATTAAACTATATATACAAGAGCAAAATAATTACAAGTTTACGAAGGAATGAAAGAATTAAAAGAAGGCAATACAAACAATAGCGAGGAGGGGGGGGGACTATATATTGTTTGTTTGTTTGTTTGATTTTATTTTTGAGATAGGAGGAACTAGATAACCTGGAATAAGATATCCTGGAGAGGAACAATGCGCGAAACACCAGGGGGAACAAATGTCAGTTTCTTGAATTGGATTTCCGCTCCTCGTTTAATACTATTCGAACCATGTTTAGGACATCCATTATCTGAAACATATTTGCAGATCAAGTGAGAATGTATATTTTCTATAGTCTTAATGGATAGTTCTTACCCCATTGTAGTATTTTAGTACCGGCGAATAAACATCTAGTGCCACATATATCTTCTGTAAAAGGTCGAAAAGTAGATCTACTTGATCTCCCAGTAAGTCCACCTGAAATGTGAATTACAAATACTTTAAAAAGAATTAAAGGTAAAGAAAATAGTTCTATAATTTATTTGTGGAAACAATTTATAAATTACTCATGTTCTACCTTTCTATACAAACTAGGAACTTGTATAAATCTGATGATACAATGAATATAAGCATCTAGAAGTATGTGTTTGCATACAGATCCTTCTGGAAGAGAGACGATTCTAAAATAAAATTCTGATGTACGATTTATAGAAAATAGATAAGCTTATTGTATTAATGCCGAGGAAAGAAAAAACTGATGGCTGCTTGTTGAGTCTCACCTCTTCTTCAGCAGTTTGGAGATCATAGCATCGCCTCGTAAAAGCTTTTTGGTATAGCATCTCTCTTTTCTTAGTGGTCTTAACTTGTTCGACAAGAGGACCCAATTTCAAAATTAAATCTTCCAACCTGCGTAATTAGCTTTGCTTAGACCTTTATATCTGTAGATATTGCATTAATAAAACCCAAGAAAAACAGCAACATAGATGAAAGAATAGGAAATCTGTTGCCTCCTGAATATTCTTTCTCGAAACACCAAAAGAAAAGAGTGATAAATTGCTAATCTATCATAAAAGAATTTGAGACATGGATTAAAATACATATAGATACGATAAAAAAGGCATATAAATCCCTCTCAAAAGGCCTACCTATGATAACCTTAAAGGTTATACATTCTTAGTGATATGGTATATTCAAGAATAGATTCCCGAGAAGCTCTCTAATTTACCTTGAAGTATTCATCCTCATTTTCTCACATACAATGAACTCGAATTCCATGATAAACTGATAAAAATTCAACAAAGGTGTAGTCATGAATCTCAGATCACTCTTTGTCTCCATTGTACTTCCAGATGCACCATTATTTTCTATTTCATCCCTATTATTTAATGGAACATCAGAGCTTGAAACGACATCTGCAGACTCGCTTAACCTCAATAGATTTTTGCTCTTACATTTCTTCAAAAGTAGATCTATACCATCTTTGACATCATTAAGTGATTGCTTGATAACGATACGGTGAACATCTTCTAGCACAGTTCTCTCGTTGTCCCTAGTTTCACTTTCAGCTTTCCATGCTTTGAAAAGCTCACTGAAGATGACCCAGCACGCATCCTGTTTAATACGAGTCTCTATTGCAAAATCATGAATCTCAGAAAAAAGTCTCTTCACCAACCATTTGAAAAGGCTTGCATGGATTTCTTCCATTGCGATAACTTCAATGCCCATATCCTTATTATCTTGCTTCAGTTGCTTTAGCTCTTTACTATGCAATATTTGCATTGCATCATCTGAATTCTTCAGCAATCCTTTAAAAAGAATTGCATATATTTGTTCCAAGATTATAAATTCAATGTCTATATCCTCATTTTCTTTTCCATTATTATACCTTTTTTGAGTTGTACTATCCCCAATCCCTGAGATGACGATTGGGATCAAATCTCTATTAGGATCCAAACCTTTATCATTCCTAACGATTGGAGATGACCTTTCTCTGATTAATTCTTCTTTTGAGCAATTATTGTCCTCAAATTTCTGACTTACCATGAACTTGCGATTCCTTATAATTTCAGGTGCAAAATGCCCAGGTGAATTTTCTATAGATGAGTTGTCATTTTTTCGAGGTGCCGAACCAAATTCGTCATTCTCTAGGAAAGCCTTAACTTTTAATGAGATGTTATTCTCAGCTCTATCCTTGATCCTCGCACTGATGCCTGGGCTTAGATGACTATGGATTGGCTGAATTTCCTTCTGCAGCCTGGTAATTACATCATCCAGTAATTCTACTCGGAAATTAACAGGACAACCTAAAATTTCACCAAATCTATATTTAAGGTCCTTTACGAAACTCTTAGTTACAATACTTGTCGTCTCTCTTTCAACATTCCACTTCCATTGTTGATCAGCAAGTGTTGCTTCAAACAAGGACATGCAGTTCTCCACCATCTCGAAGCCACAGTTTAGATTTTCTTTCAGAAGTTCAAACTGTCCAAAAATGTCCTGAAATTCTTTCTGCAATTGTTCCATATCCAAATTACCATTATTTTGTTTAGGAGCACTTGAATCTTCTTCTACATTCACATGAATTTCAGTATCCAATTTTGCTGTGCCCGACGAACGCGTAATTAGCTTCTGAGCCAAAATCTCCAGCTGCTCTTGCACCTCATCTAATTTTCTTCTAGTTCCTCTTATCTCTTGATCAATAGTTTTCTTTGCTTCACTCATAGAACTACTACGAAGAAATATGTGCAACCTCTCGTTCTTCTGCCTTTCCATCTCATTAGCACCATACAAGTAAACTATCTCATCATCTTTTCCTTCCAATGCCATTCTAAGATTTACCTCATTCTTCTTTCTAATCGTAAGCTCTCTATCTTTCTCTGCAATAGCAAACTCAGTTTCTTCAAGCCTGTTCAAAATCCTATTCCTCGTTTCTGATATCTCAAAAAGAAGCTTCTCTCGTTCGGAACTCTCAACAAAATAATTATCCATCTCTTCTTCCAAGAATCTTAGGCACCATTCTAGTTGCATTGAAGCAAGCTCACAAAATCTCGACTTCTCGTTCAACCGTTCCAAGTCCCCTTCCTTGGAGCAGCTCTTCTCATAAGCTTCTTCCATTGCAGAGTTCACAATTCCCATCATGATTGAGTCGGCCACTTTACCGGATAGCCGCAATTTAGAATCCAAACCCTCAAAAAACTCCTCCATTCGCTTCCTATCCTTTCCTGCAGTAATCAATCAAAATACAGAATCGACTAGTTCAAGCTTTAAGCTCGAATCTCAATAGCACATTCGACGCATAACCAATTTTCTCTTACACATTTTATCAAACAACTTTCTGCGAAGAATGATCAACTTGTACGAAGAACTCTCATTCTGTGAAAACCAACAGATCAATCTTGCAATGAAGATAACTCCTCCTGCTTTCACACAGCCGGTCCCAAAGGCCGGGTAAAGGAGGAGGGTTGGGTTAGATTGGCAGCCACCGTAAAAATTTGCCATATCTCCATGACATGGATACTTTACGAAATTATCGCTGTTGATCTTGCAATGAAGATCAATCATACAAAAACATCATGACACTTAAATTGCTATAATATAGACAAGGGAAATTGAAGCAAAATATCAGAAGAACCCAAAAAAAAAAATGTTAACACAAACAAAATGATAGATGAAAGAGATTATTGACCTGGTCTATTGGAGTAGTGAGCGGATGAACGAACACCTGGTGACAAATAGCTCCTCCTCCATCTGCTGCAGCGATTATCTCGAGAAGGCGAATCTCGACCATCCCCACCGTGCATCTCGCCAACGGGAGACCAGTGGAGAGCAACCGGGGAAGCCACGCTCGCTAATACTGCGACTTAGAAAGCGCGCGGTTCAAGACCCAAAAAAAAAAAAAAAAGCGCGCGAAACTTCATGTACTTTGCACGATCGAGCTAGAAATATTTATATTAGTACAAGTTCGGGTTCGCGTGGAATAAAATTTCTTGCTAAATTTTTTGAATAATTTTTTATTCTACGTGGCAGAAGCTTCCGTTCGTAAAATATCTTTACTCGGATTCCATGACATCGGTTGGGGCTGGGTGTAGGAGTTTTTTGTAAGTTTGATAACTCTATAAAGACGTGCGCTTGTATTACAGATTCCACCACGATATATTTTTTTTTAAATTAGGAGTGTTGTTTTATAAAATCTGCCAAATAAATTAGAAAGTACGTACACTTTAAAATTTCATCACGTATATTTAATCTTGTACCTAATGGACACATAAAAAATTTTTAAAAAAAAATTGAATACACCAGCATAAAGTGTCCGAGATACATGCCTCTATTTATATTATTGTTAATTATTTATAAAATAAATATTATATAATAGTAATAATATCTAATATATAATAATATATTTTTTTATTTTTGTTAATATAATTAGATTTTTACTGTTTAAATTTATTGATGAGATATTATATTATACGTAAAATTTATTATTAAATATTATTATAATTTTATATATTTATATATTTAATATATTTTTTTTATTATGGTTCTGAACCGTACTATAATCTTTTATAAAAACTAGTGTCATGTGTGTGCCTTATTCTCATACTTGTGTGTCAGTGCGGCTACCCTAATGCGAACGCACCATGGTGTAGGCAAATAGACGGCAGCGATTATACTATATCCGTAAACGCAGATTACTAGATTTTATATAAATTATTTATCTGTTTATTGGATCTATTTTTTAGTATTTGTAGAAAAATTGTAAACTATATTGTTGTAAATTTTGATGTGCTCTATAATTTTATAATTAACAGTTTTTTAAAAAATATAAAATAATATACCCAAAAAAATTATCATAAAAAATTTTACAACTTTATATTTGAAGATTTTTCGAAAAAATGTCAAATAATGTGCCAAAAAAATGATCATAAGTTATAATCAATTTTTTGGTATATTATTTAGCTTTTTTTTTTGAAAAATTTTCAAACTATAAAATTGTAAATTAAAATTTACGATTTATCGTTTAAATATTTGTCTAAAAATATTTAAAAATATATCAAATAAGTAGACGAAAATTTTATATAATATTTCATGATCCGTATTAGCGGATGTGGCACAATCGCCACCGTCTATTTGTCTACACTTTGGTGTGTGTGGAAGAAGGGGTTAGGGTGTTTTTTTCGATATCCGCACCCCTTGTATGTACTGCCGCCGTCTATCCACTGTCAATTTTATATAATATTTCATGATTCGTATCCGCGCCTCTTGTGTGTTTTTTTTTTGGTACTTCCTAACAAATAAGCAACTTTTCCTTAAAGAAAAATATATGATGTTTTTCGTTTTTGTGCCCCATTAATAGAAATTTGCAGATATATATTATTTTAATTTGATTTGACAAATATGTACCTCTTTAACACATAAAATAATCAAAAGACTCTCATATTTTATTTTGATAAACCTGCTTTATTTTCTAGCTCTTATGAAAGATAGAGGATACACTGGAAAAGTTATACTTGAAGATTGTAAAATTGATTGTTAGAAATTGTAAAACAGAGCCTCCCACTGTAATCGTAGTCAAGATTTGCCTGGCCCGCTAGGCCCAACAAAGTGGCTAAGTTACCTTACAAACCCATCCGTAAATTGGTATAAGCAGAAGGGCTATTGCAAAATTTCATTGTCTCGGCTGCGAGCAAAGAATCTGCACGTCGGCGAGGGATCCAATTAATCGTCGGCATCTACGATGATCAGTATCCTCGCTCAGGTTCCAAAATTAGAATAATTCTATGATTTATTGTTCGATTTTACTTGACAATTTCTTTGGAACCTAATTTAAGATCGACATTGCTTTTCTTTTGAATTAAGGAGCGTCTTCTAGGTGCGGCATTGGGGAGTGCATTTGTTGGAGGCATCGTGATTGAGCAGCGTAGGGGAATATATAAATCTATTCAGCCAACTGAGACAACTTCATACAAGGTGATTGATTTTCATTTGTTTTCTTCTTTTTTGGTTACTCATTATCATGACCTGTTAGCAATGGTTACTCGTTGTGTACCGGTTAGATGCATGCATATCTATGTATATGTTTAGTACATTTAAGCTTACGTAAATGTATATTCGAAGAATAAGTTTATGTTGAGCAACTTTTAAGGTGTATTAACATAAGGGTATAAAGATAAAATAAACAAGGTGAAGGAAGCTCTATATGGCCTTAAACTAGTATCAAGAGTTTGAAATTAAAGAATTAACAAATATTTATCAAGTGGTTTTACTAGATGCCCATATGAGAGTATACTCTTTCTGCAAGACTAATTGCTTGTCTTTATGTTGATGACCTTGTATTTTACTAGTCTTGGAGGAAATTCAGATGATAGATGTTGGCTCTGTTTTTAAGACATTTCTTTTTTAGCTCTTTTAATATTTTTTTTCCATCTATTTATACTTATACAAATGTCATCATTTTAGAAATCTAGTAATGGTCTATTTCACTTATCATCTAGTAACCATAATCTTTTGAAGCGGCAATAGCAAAAAAAAGACTTTTGAAAACCAAAAATAATCTTTTTAAATTTTTTAAGGCTGTTATATTAAACTTGTGAAAATGCTTGTCTATAGGTAAAGGGGAAAGATTAACTGCGAGGATCTTAAATAGTAAACCCAGAACAACAACACCACAACTTACGCGGATCCTTGCACCTCTTAACTGACGCATTGATGGATTTTCACTTACATGTCCTAACCATCTCAAGCAATTTTTGTCATCTCGCTCTCTATTAGCGTCACACTAAATTTCTCACTATTCACCTCATTCCGATGCGTAACGGTGTGTTTCCTTACTATTCACCTCATTCCGATGCTTAACGTCGTGTTTTCGCTATTCACCACATTCCAATGCTTAACGTCGTGTTTTCACTATTCACCTCATTCCAATGCTTACGTCATTTACATTCCACTCTAGCATTCTCATTTCGAGTATTCATAATGTCTAAACATATTGGAGTTTCACAGCCCAACACGAAAACTCTTTGGTATAAATGTACATATCGCTCACGGAAACATTCTTAGATCTACTGAATCGAAAACTATTTGACTCCAAACTTCTGTAGCTCAAGTTTAGCATCTGTGTTTAGCTCAAGTTTTATCAACTAGCACATACCAACGGCGAAAGTCTACACAAAGGCATACCACTCTGGATGTGTTCCTAGGACGCAATGTTGAACTTTTGGTGCATACTTTTCATTTTATTACACAAGCGATCTGAATTCTGAAGTAGTTGTTCCATCATATAGTCTTGAGTAGCTTGATGTAAAACCTATCTACTCACTTAGTCAAAAAAAAAAAAAAACAGCTCAAATGCTTTCTTGATTTCCTATAGATGCCTTTCTCGGAACCATTTGACTTCAAACTTCTCTAGCGCAAGTAGCGTTTACGTTGCTATAGTTTTATCAACTAGTAAGTACCAACGGCGAGAAGTCTGCACCATAGTATATCACTCTGGATGTGTTCCCTTGGACACAATTCTGAACTTTCGGTGCACGATGTTATAAATCGACTACTTCAGCAATAAACAGTAAAAAGGAAACCAATTTCAAGAATTTAGGAAACCAAATTTGCAAGAATTTGTAGGTGAAATTTGTTGCTTGAACCATGAATTACGTCTGTAGTTTTTTAGTTATAAATACTGTAATAATTGAATGTAATGGTAAAATTTATAATAAGAACCGTAGAATTTTCTTTTTCTAGGCTTTTAGTGGTGAATATGTAAGCTAGATAAATGACCTTACAAGTGCCTGGTCAAAGCTGCGAACTGCAATTATCATACATCATAAGTAAAACATTAAAGAAAGGTGTTACGACCCCACGCTCCCCAACCACCAATTTGTAGGATTCTCGTGAACTTGTTGGGTCTGAGTCAGCTCCAAGGCTGTAATTGCCAGTCAATTGAAGGTGCTTTTGTGAAACTTAGAAGAAGTGCTTCTTCTAAACTAGGCTTACATGTGCGATTGAAGCAATTGGCCCTTTGCTAGTTTAACTGATATAACAGTTACTTATGACCATAGAGTCGATCATATTGTTCCATGCAATAATGCTTGTTCCTTAACAAATAATTCTGTCCCTCTTATTTTTGTACTGCAGCCATTTAGTGGAATAATAATTGTCACAAGGTATTTCGGTTTCTGACTTTCGATAAAACATGATGCTTTACACGGGGACAGATCCAATATATGTTCTTGTGGGAACCCCATGTGAAAATTTAAACTTCTATAGGCTCACTTTTGGAAAACAAAGTTGCTTTGCAGAATAAAAAATAGTTTGTGTAGCTCCTTATCCCCGGGCTGAATCTCAGGAAGGTTGACGAACGGAACAATTGCTTGCTTACCTTTCTTGGAGGATTTTTCATAGGTTGTCAAGAACAATAATACGAAATGGTAAATCTGGACTTATTCTTGTGCAATGGTATTGTTAATAATAGAATTTTCTGAAATGTCAAAAAATAATTATAGTAAGAGCAACTGAAAGCAATATCTTGTGAATATGGGTACTTTTATTATCGCGACATAATGTTCATATGCCCCTAGTTAAGATTGTTTAGCTCTGCACCAGGTTTTGCAGCAAGGTCTTGACCGTCGACTTAAAAAATAACAAGTTCCTCTCTTGTGCCGTGCAGGCTACAGAGGCTATACCTCGAAATAAGTACACAATGGAATTTGCACATATGTGGAACAAAGCTGTGGATCAAACGCTCGGTTCGCTTGTTGCGTACCTTAGTTCACGCGGGTGGTAGGACGATGTAACGATTCCGTCATCATGTTGTGGAAGCAGCACTTTTTTTTCTTTTTTCTTTCTTTTTTTTTTCTTTCTTTGGGGGCATGAAAGAGCCTTCTCACTTGTCAAGCTCATGTCGTGGCACTTTTTGTTGTGGAATGAATGCACATTTTTGAATCCTGATACTGAAAAGTAATTACTTATTGAAGGTAGAGCTTACCACAACAATTATTGAATGGTGATTTTATGGTATGTTCACGATCAATAAAGTTCTCTTTTTTTTTAGCAGAGTATTCATTTAAAAATGAACTATTTTATCTTTTAGAGTTCATAATTGTCGGTTTGTTTGGTCACAGTTGAAAGCTAAATCTAGCATATAAGCTGGAAATTATATGATAGGTCATGTATAAATAATTGGCATATATATTTCATAAATAAGTTATATATATTTAACTTGTATGTTTCCTATATAGATAAGTTAAATTTAACATACAAACAACTGGCAATATATTTTATCAAACACAACTACTAACTTCAACTTTACTTTGTTCGGCAATCAATTAGTTATAAGGATTCAACCAAAAAAACAAAACCAAAAAAAACAAAGAATAGTGTTGGTGTATATTCTTGTCTAGTCGAAAAAGATTTGCAATGTGATTGAGGCCCTGTACATATCCAATTACGTAAAAATGTAATACAAACATCATCTGTTTGGAGTTTCCAATTACACAAACAGATTATATATCATAACAGATGAGCAACTTTGGCGCATTCAGCAACACCACGACAGAGATCAGAGATCACGTTCATAGCCTCTGAATAAAAAAAATCCATTTAACGAAAGAATTTCACTTCAACGCCATCATTCAACTGTATGAATGAGCGCCAAGCAGCAGAATTCTTCAGATGAGAATAAATCCTTAACATCTTTCAGAAGCTAATCAACCTCGCTGTTCTGGAGTTTGATTTCTGTACAGATGGAGGACCTTTGCCTTCGACAGAAACAGGTATCACATGAATTATCTTAAAGTACAAATTCATTCTACAATCTCTCCCTCCCTCTCTATCTGCTTTCCTTTTTGGCCGTGTTATCGCTGTATATACATACATGAATGAATATGTAACAATTAGAACTACCTTCCCTACAAGTAAAGCAAATAAGCTTAATTGCGTGTAGAAACTCCGGTAGATAGCATCATAAGAATGCCATGTTATTACTTATCAAGTCCCCTTTATGTCAACGTCCCTGCGCCGTTGCAGCTTCTCTGGCATATTTCAAATGGTATCTTATTAAATATACATGCCATCTGAAACCAGGGGGAAAATGCCGGGATACTGCTAGAGCTTATAAAATCTGAAGAGAAGCCCGTGAGAGAAACCCGTGAGAGAAACTCTGGAATGAATGAACACTCGAATCAAAAGTACGAATCATTGATTGAAAGATGATCAAAAGCGTCAAAATCTGCTTTTATTCCAACAAATTGGCTACCGAGTTGAGCGCATCCAGCATCGGGCCACTTACAGCCCTCTCCTGTTCGGAATGGGCATAGGGTTTCACAAAAACGGCTCATGTGATGATCAGAAATCATATTATCCTCCACAGCTGAGATTGAAACACTGAAATCTGTTTTCTCATTGGCATCTCCTCTAAGAGAAGATGCAAGTATCTCCCTCGACTCTGGCGAAGTTCCTCTTAAATCAAACGATCTGTTTCCGCTGCCGGAGACGTGCACCTTGCATCCTAGCGACTGAATTGCACGGTTTATAGCATCCCTCTCTCTGAATGCCCTTCTTGCCAACAACATAGCGGACTTGCTGGCATTTCTTTCCTTATCAACATCGGCAGCAAGAGAGTCGATATGTACTTTTAGATCCTTAACCGTCACCTCTGCAGCTTCTTTTGCCTGAATAATTATAATACAAGATCTAACCAAAAGTCACAATTCTGCAGCTTCATAAATTATCTGTAAATGCAAAGGTACGCACAGCCGCCCTCAAATCGAAGGCCGATCACTTAAAGAGCTATTACTGAAAATTTTGATACACTTAAAAGTCCTCGAGGTTAAAAGAGCAAGTGATAGAATTACCTTCAAAACTTTTTTATATTTTTTGATATTAAATGTCTAAAAAAAGTAACTTTAATGTGACCTTTTTTTAATAAAATGTAAAATGAAGTATTTCCAAAAAATATTGAGATGTGAGAATATCACTTTCAAGTATTTTATTAAATGCTTGGGGCTGATGTGGTTTAATGTGACTTTTTTATAAATGTAAAATGAGTATTTTCAAAATATTAAAAATGTGAAGAGTAATCACTTTCCAAGTATTTTATAAATATTTGGGCTGATGTGGACAAACCGCCACAATCAAGACCTGATTTTCAGGTCAAAAGACCCTAAGAATAGCATTTTCTCAAATTTGATACACTTAAAAGTCCTCGAGGTTAAAAGAGCAAGTGATAGAATTACCTTCAAAACTTTTTTATATTTTTTGGTCATGATGCGCCATTGAGATTCCAAGTCTCCTGCTTGCGCTTCAGCAGGACATGCCCAACGTAAATGAAATTGGGGCCAAAGAGTTGGAGCGAGTGCAGCAGCAGGAGTTAGTAGCGGACCGTCATGTTTTGTTGCATCGTAAAACACGTTATAATGAACATGATCCTCAGTCACACGTAGGCTGTCCAAGTAAATCCACATGCACCCACTGGCATCCGCTATACCAGACTGCTGCCTTTCCTTCTCGCTGAAACAGACATGAAAAAAGTTCCTCATTTAAGAAGTGATAAGGCAATCACTATAATGTAATTACTCTGAGCACCTGTTCCTTTTCCTTAAACATAAAAATATTGAAATAGAATAAAAACTGATTGTCCAAGAAGATTAAAGGAACTTCTATCATGAAAATAAAAAACTGAGGGATAGGCACTAAAAAAAAAGTTGTACCTGTTACATAAGAAATTTCCAAATCGACAAGATAGCACGCAGTCCAAGAAGTCAACTAAGAAAACCTAGAACCATGATATGTTGTCAAAAACAGTTAGCCAGTTCGACAAACAAAGCTCAGACCAAAACAATTTCTTAAATGCCCATCCTCAGCAATCAATAAAGGTCATAGCTGGTAAAGGAGTACTTACTGAAGAAAACTCAAAAGCACATGGATACATCCGCAGCAACTGTGAAACACAATCTATCCACTGCAAACAGGTATAAAAAGAACAGGTTAGGCCAAAGAGGAAGCAAAATTTCGTATAAGCACGTCCTCTTATCTCTTCTAATTTTTATGTATTATAATTTATAACCAGAAAAAAATTACTCACTTGATATTCATATGATAGAAGAAAAAATACAGAAAGATAATATCCTAACTACCATGATTGGCAATCAATCCTAGACAATCATGTTTTCCGCATGCTAATATCAGCTAGACAGAAGCTACAGAGCATTAAATGTTAAAGGGTACCTGCAGAAATATGGGAGAGTAGTTATTTGATGATTGTCCATGAGATAAACTGCTGGCTGGAGAGGCAGAACTAGAAGATGTGGTACGCATTGGCGACTTAGAAAAGCTACTTCCAGATGATGATTGTCGGGATAAAACTGGAGTTGTATCACTAATTCCAAATATTGTTGGCAGTCCCATGCGATCAGAAAAAGGATGACCGAATGCTAACCAATCCTTATCAACAAGAGCCTAAAAAAAGAAAAAAATAGTAAATGGATCTTTTTGTGCATCGAACAGCCAGTTACACCAGCGAGACATCTTAAACAGCTTATAGTAAAATAAAGAGCATCAACGTCATGCGAATCTTGCAAAGTCAGAACACGTAGCCCACAAAACTACATTCATAAAGCATGTCTGCTATTGAAATGAGAAATTACCATTTCATAATCGTACAATGCCCACCTAAAGATGAGCAGCTTTTGCTACCAGTATTAGGTAAAGAAAAAAAAATGAAAAAGCAAAGTTCAATCAAAACAGTAAATGCAAAATATAGGTTTAGTGTTCTTAAGTACCTGAAACCCTCTGAAAGTTCGATAATAAGGATCAAGCAACAGGCTAGCGAGTGAAACCAACTGTGTTGTTCTATCCCACCCATCACTAAAAAGATTAAACCAAAATTATATTAGAGAACAGATTTCTACAATGCAAAAGCTGCTAAGAAGCATCAATTCTCACTGAAAGAGCTAGCACAAATTGAGATACAAAAGCTGCTTAGAACACTACCACCATCATTGAAGGTTGGTGGTTAAAACAGTACCCCAAAAAGGGGAGTACCTAGTTCAATTTTCCCCCACAAATGGCAGGGTAGAATTCCTCCAGATTCACCAAAAAACCGCTTAAAATACTAAACATGACTTTTTTTTAAGGGGAAAAAAAAAGAGAACCTGCAATGCACAAGAACAGATGCTGATTCTAGAGCAACACGTGCAGCTATCCAGGCAGAGCCAGCAAGGATACTCTGAACATGGATTAACCACCCACTATCACCAAGAGTCGAAACAGAAGCTGACATACTACTGAGGTTGCCTCCTCCCCAGGTCCATCCACCATTTCTCTGCAAAGACCCAATCCACTCAATAACTCACAAACATGTAAATTGTTGGTTGTAAATACAGATTACTTCAATATTCGAATTAAGAATCTCCTTAAGATCGAAAACTTCTAACCAGAACAACCAGCCTACCAGCAGGTCACTCAATTACTATATCACAAAACAATGGAACTCCCAAAACCCGAAAATAATGCAAGCAAATTTATAACCAGCCAAGAGTACCAGTAGAAGATTTGGCAGCTACTGCAGCCCTCAATTCTTTAGGCAGAACTCCGGATTGAGAAGTTAATTAGAATGCTGCCAAGATATCAGTATCTTATTTTCATAGTCGAGCGTATAATAAGTAAATTCGTATCTTTAACCCTAGCTTTGAATCTAACACGCAAAATAGGTCATCGAAAGCATCTCGGACGACTCACCAAAGCACAAAAGCCAGGATCTTTCAGAAAATCTATCCTATTTGAAGAGTGCATAACCACACAGGTAAGCTCAACCAACCCGTCAACTTTGGATCCAATTCACGATTTTTCCTTTGAGGGATATCCGGAAGGAATTTGAATGTAACAATATTGATTCATATAGAAGAGAAGGTTATCGGTTGATGCAAACGCTATCGTAACAAAAGCAGATGCTATAAAACAGTTATCAAACTACAATAGGCATGAGTACCCGAGTTTCCAAATAAGGCTAAAGCAAAACACCTTAACAAAATGAGATATATAAAGTTCTACATATATTTCCAAACCATACTATATGAATTAAAGATGATAAATTAGGTTGATACAGTAAAATGAGAAAAAAAAAACCCCTACCAAGAAAGATGACAATCCATCTGATGAAGTTGTTCCATGGGTGTCCAAGTAGTCTCTAAGCCGAGAAAGGCTCTCTCTCATTGCATGGATGTTATCAATACCAAAAAAAACCACCTAAGTAGAAACGAAGTGCACAAAGAAACATCATTAGACCAAAGTTGTAACCGACAGAAAACCCAGCTTATATAGTCAAATACTGACTTCGGACTGGAAATAGTTTGCTGATGATTCAGAACCACCTCCCATCGCTCCATTTGCTAAAGCATTCTTTCTAGGCCTTGCATCAGCGATGTACAGCTTCCTAGGAAGGTATAATCACGTTAAAGAACGTACAACTTGCTCATATCAGCACACAAGCTGCCAAGCATACATGCCAACTCATCCAACCCGCCAACCCCCAACCCCCAAAAAAAAAAAAGAAAAAAAAAAAGGTGATTAGCATGATGAAAAGAGATAATAAAGTATACCTTCCCGCTTTCTTCTCACCAAAAGCTCCGGTGCATAATGCAGCAACTAATTTCTCATCTGCATTGCTACATGTGAATGCATAGCAATCAGTCTTCGCGTCTCCAAAAGCATGCAATGTTAGACATCAACACAAAATCAAGAATGAATGCAAGGAATAATGCTTGCCTTCTCATATTCATCATGAGACCTACTAGGGGCTGGGAAGACCGTGCAAGAACAGCTCCCGTCCCTGAAAATTCATTAATTAATGAACATCCATTTAGCCTGTATAACTAATTAACATGCCTGAAAAATGAGCCACCTCATGACAAAAATATACCAACCAGGATCACACCAAGAAATCACCGGTAACCTACACCTTGCACGAAATGTAGAAGCTTGAACAACGGCTTCATCACTATTATATAAAAAAAAAATCAATTGAAAAGAAAGATACATGAGCAAGAGAAATAAGATGTAGGATGTTATTTTTCTTAATTAAATGTAAAAAAAAAATCAAGCTAAAGAAATTCAAGGCTTATTACATATATACCCCATGAGGTTTGACAATTGGTTCAAAAAAACACATGAATTTCATTTCCACATTTTAGTCTACAGTTCCCTGAAAGTTTAAATTCGGTCCTAAGTTGGATTATGAGGTAACACGCCAATCATTTGAATTAAATGATAATAAGTAATAACTAGACAAAATATGCATTAAAGATAGAAATGCAACCTACCAAGAAAGGTAGGAGAGATCCAAAAGTACAGGTCCGAAATGATCCAGTTTTTCTAGACTTGAAGAAAGATATGGTTCATAAAAGAGAAGTATTGCGTACAAGGATCCATATAGTCAACGCTACCTAGTGGGAGGAAAGGCTTTATTGTTGTTACTTTTGTATTTAACAATGTCAGAAGTAATGGAATCAAATAATTAAAGAATCCTCCTCTATGTTGTCACTAGTGGCAGCATCACAAACATCATAATCCCAAATCATCTCCCTCCATTTCCAAGGCTCCAGCTACTCAAGTCGCGTCCTCTGGCACGATTTAAGTGACAGCAAATCTCCTCCTAATCCGCCACGACCTGCTAACAAGCTCCTTAATTTCTGCCAAAACTATCTTCTTGCCAAGTATCCGGAGTTGAATGGAAGCTTGATTCTAGTGAGGGTGGTGAACGGTAGGTAGGACGAGCGGAAATAGCATACAAGTGCCTTTGGTTGAATTGTGGTAGGCAGATGGAGTAGGTGGAACGCGAGAATGAGTATCAGCCTGCCGGGAATAGGAACATGGGTAGTAGTGGTGGTGTAACGCCAACAATGGCGGATGAGATGGAGAAAGATAAGGGCAGAGAGTATAGTGTAGGTAGCTGCACTAGTGGCCATTATTTGATGTAAAAGGCAAGCAATAAGGAGGAGGTGCTAAGGTGGTGTTGATACTGGTCAGGCTGATAGCGGCAGCACTTTGATTGGTGACAATAGCACTTCAACGACCAGTGACAGCATAAGATTACTAAATTAATCTGTTTAATGAATTTAGTTATGATCTATATTAAGTTTACTATTGAGCTGAAGTTTAGATTTTATTCTTTAGCATAATTGTGCAAACTGCATATAAACAATGGGCATGTAAACTAAAGATGGCAATGAAATCGTGAATTTCTGAAGGCTAATTTGCAAACAATAGCGATTAGTTTGTAAATGGAGCAATTATGTAACTAAGCAGACAATATAGTGTCTCCATCTATGCAATGCATGTAGAATACCTTCCAGTAGGAAAAAAAAAATACCTGATTCTTTTTGGGACAAGCAAGGAAGAAGGATAGGTTGGACACAATGTATAATTTGAATTTACAGTGGTGAGCCTCCACCATTCATTTGACACGGTTAATAACCTGTCATCTACTTCATTGCTGTTTATCCGAAGAGATCCTTTACCAAGAATCCGAAAGTACTCATTCAGCAACCGCACTTTTGGATTTATGTTCACATACTGGCAAGGACCACAAGTAAGAGCATAGAGATCCCATAACCGTGAAGGCTTTGAATATCTCCATAAAGCTTCATATACAGCACGTCTCTACAGAAGAAACTAGAATGAATTACTATCAGAAGATTAAATGATTATATCACAGCAATCCACTTAAACATGTACTATTTTCTTACTATATGCAGCCAAGTTTAATAAGCCAATTACTTCAAACTGAATAGAATGCAACACAAAACAAATTCATTCCTAATCTGCAATTAAACATTACGGTAAAGACCAATACTCAATTCATATGATGCCCACAGACTTAGCGTTACACATGCAAGGAGTACAGAATTAGAAGGAAGAAAAGAGCTTGTTGAAGCAACCTGCTTTGTTTTAGGTCGAAAACCAAAAACGATGATCCTCATATCTTTGCCTGCAAGAGTAACATCAGGCAAAACAAATAGATGTAAGTAGAATGGACATTGAATTTCTTGGAGCTATACCAGATTCAGAACACATAAATTGGAGTAATATCGAGTAATTCTTGGAGCTAACAAGACATTCCACTAATATATGGACATTGCATTAAGGAATTTAGTACATATGCTACATTAGGTTAACTAGAACTTTCATCAAATTTTCAAATTTGATAACATTGCATTAGTACATACGGGAGAGATAAACCAAAAAGACATGCTTGTTCACTCCAGGAGAGACTTCGGAGCGACAGGATCTCTTTGGTACATCAAATTGGGAATATCAAATGCCCCAAGCAAATTATACCATACTATGACATATGAATGATAGAAGGTTCATTTCAAACCCAATACCTATTGACTTCTAATAACTCCAAGGCAGTCAACTGCATTTTCTTAGCAAGTATCTACAAAATAGTCAACACCCATCAAATGTGAGATTAATTAGAACTGTAGCATCACCACGTTCCCCTGGTGGTTTTGGAGATTCAGTTGTGTTAGTGCTCAACTAATAACTAGATCAACACCTCACACCTTTGTTCACTTACACCAACCACACTTGTGTTCGTTATAGATGATACATGTACATTGTACATGGAAGAGGGTGTTAATATCCTGCATTCAACATCATTACATCGAACCTTATAAAGCTTATCAAGTTACTCCAACTGAACCTCTAAACTTTTATAAAGAATAATAAACAGCTGTGCAGGTTACGGCTTATTTTACTTCCTTTTCCACATAAAGATTATTGATAACATTTGAAAGCAACTTGAGAGAAGCTTCATGTCAACCAATACTCCAAGGCTAAAAAAAGAACAATCAGCGTATAGAAATTAGCAACTAGGAGTGCTCTATTCAAGACATTTATTATTATAAAAGCATAGTAATACTCAAAAGGACAGAAATTTAACTGATGCTTTATCGCAAAGGAAAAGGTTCACTAACATTTCACGGCACAAAAGCAATAGAACGCACCAATTACTTGAAGAAGACGCTGAGATGGCGTCTTATCAGAATGTCGTGGGGTTGAAGAAGGAAACTTAGAAGCCTATACATCACAGAGGATATTTAAGTGAGAAACAGGTCGATAATATCTGCCAAACTGCAAATAGTAGGAAAAATATCAAATTCACTTTTTCTTAACATTTTACACCATTTATCCATTTTAAAAACATTCTTGACATACAAATCTAGTTTAAAAAGTATAGTATATTTTCCTAAATAATGCTGCAAGAACGATTTGTTTGCACAGATCATACCTCTGCCTCCACCAATCAGAGTACAAGATAGTAAATCACATAAACATGTCATATAGCCAACATCAACCAATTTTGTGGAAGGCAATTGAGAGTGAAAATGACAAATGAAGTTTTTAAAAAAAAGCTTCATTTGTGGTTGCTAGTACTAAACAATAACAACTAGCATATGTCAAAGCTGAAAAATTGGGTCATGAAAGATTGAGTCCTGAGATGAGATTTCCTGTGGAAAACTAAAAACAAATTGTAAAAAAAAAAGAAAAGAAAACTACAAACATAAGAAAAGATAGTCGAATGGTAGAAGGGGAGGCAGCATTCATGATTGAACTAACCTTAGCCAAAAACAAAATCCATCATTAGTATCCTAAATATTACTCCCTACAAACCTACACGATGTTATGTATTTTTGTAAACCAAGGTAAATTGTTTAAAAATATGTGAACAACAGTCATGCTAGATGCAATCAAACAAAGCAATTAAAACATCAAAATGGGGATTAGTCAAAAGATTTCCTCAGGGATCTTCAAATCAACAGATCCTGAAGTGCGAACATTATGTACCACCATTCCTGTTACAGAGCTACGAATGTATTTTCAGTTTATAAGCAAGAGAACGATGCACAAGACCCAACAGCATATAGTACAAAAAATAAGGCAAATGCTACCAAAGCTATCAATACAAGTATAGAGCCTCACATATTATTTATCTATTAGGAAAGCACTTTGTGCACTTACTTGCTTATTAAACTTTTCAATCATCGTTAATGCTATTGTACCAAGATCAATGATTTTGCGAGAAACCTCACTCTACAAGAGAACTTACATAGTTAGTGAAAAACATCGACAAATACAACAAAATCTAATAGCATGTTTAACATAATATATATATAAACTACAGGATATTCAATTTCTTAATTAAAAGAAACTACAGTAAAAAGTTCTTTAACGTGTAATTGTTGTATGCTCCATATATCCATTTCCGGTTGTTACTCATTCTCGCAACATTATGAGCAATTGAAACTAAGATGGGTAATTGCTCGTCTCCCTGAACGAGAAAGAAACTAAGATTGGACTCAGTCCTTTATCAAGACCATAATTTTATGTGCCGGAGGCCACGTCTCGATTTCAGCAACTATCGGAACGGCATGGCGCACATATTGAAAAACCTTTAAATTGTATAATTTCATTTTAAATATTTTTCTTTACTTTTCAAAACTCAAAAAAAATAAAGGTGCATCAATATGTTCAGCACAGCACGATCGGCACGTGTCGTGATCTAAGTTTACAGAAACTCGGCCCGCCTCCGAATAGAAAACCTTGATCAAGACTCATGATTAGAAGGAACTAGCAGCGCATGATGGCTAATGAAAAACATAGCCAGCACATTTGTGCCAGCCCCTAATGATTGATACCATTACTGATATCGCAAAACTATCAAGAAAGCATGCAGTGCTATACTAACCTCACTTTGAAAATAACAACCACGAAAGTGAAGTTAAAAAAAAGTTGGACCAAAGAGCATCATCATTGAATATAGTATGTATGTGAAGTACTTTGAAGCATGGTTTTTAGGTGCCGGTTGGTACAGCCGGTGCCTGTTCCGACAGTTGTCGGACGGCAGGAACCAGCACGGCAAGTGCCGACAAAATTATATTTGATTTTTAAATTAATTTTGAAACTTTTACTTTTATTTTAAAAACTAAATATATATCGGCACGATCACCACGCACAATCTGCACGTCTCGAGTTTGAGATTTACCGAAATGCGGCACGAGATGGCACCTTAAGCCTTACTTTGAAGTGAGACTCGTATTTTGTTGCAGGCTTGAATATCAGAAACTTAAACTAGAATACATGCAAAATGGATATAAGTCTTGAGTATTTACTTTAAGTAAACAACTCCTGTGTAAATTAACTACATTGGCAAGTAAAACCATGGTAATATATACAAGCATCACCAGTCATCTAAGATTAATCAATGTGTTTTAATCATCCGTTGGAAGTTATATATAGAAGAAAAAGAAGGGCAACTCCTTACCACAAAGAGTATACGGAAGTTCGTGACAGACAGCGTACCCGCTTCATCTATGTTTATGAGGACAACTCCATGACCCTGAAAGTATTCAGCAAAGGTCTTGCAGAATAAGGCAGGGGAATAAATGAAATACAACAAGTATATCCTAGCAGAATTAGCCTGAATGACATTCATGTTTACTGCACTGAATGAATCACTAGTGCAAACTGAATTAAATATCAAAGTTGGTTCAATAATTGTTGTTGCACACTTAACAAGGGAAACCCGGTAAGTGAGTGGAAACATGAACATCAAAATGCTTAATGAGATTATAGAGATGTATCAGATTACATAGATAACAACAACAACAATAATAGAACGAAATAAAGCAGTAATCCACCAAAATGTTGAAAGTATGTTCATACATGCTGTCGCCCTACATTAGGGACATAATAGCTAAATAAATAAATTTGCCAAGTATTTTGTTGTTTAGCTGATTTTTCTCCTATTTTACTGACTATCTAAAAGAGAATTATGGCAAATTACACTGTGCTCCACCAACCTATCCAATCCGGAGATTTAAACTGTCTAAATGTATGTGAAATAGAGTACTGAGGGAGTCTTTTTGTGAAAGAGCAAAAGTTAATTTTCTAGAAGAATTAAAATTAACAACTTTCATGGGTTATAAACTTAGAAGAAAAAAACGAAGAAGAAGAAGAATTAAAAGTTCATAAATTAAAATAGCGCGAGAAAAAATAATGAATAATAAACCTGAATGATGACCTCCTCAGCTTCGAGGAGAAATTCAGAAAGACCGTGCGACGCCGACCTCGACACCGCAGGCTTCAAACCAAATCCGATCCAAACCAATGGAACACCAAATCAAAACGAATTCAATCGAATTGAATGCAGACTACCAATTTTAAAGAAATTGAATTTGATGAAGAATACCTCGACTTTGGTCCACTCAAGGGTGTCCCAGCTACCAGCGCCCTCCATTTTCTTGATCAAATAAATGGAAATCCCTTATAAAACTAAACTAAAAAGAATGAGAAGGAGAGGAGAAAGAAGCAGGATCAAAGAGAGAAGGTTACGTCACGTCACGTCGGAGAAGATGAGAGAGAGAGGAAAGAGAGAGAGGCGAAGCCTGTTCACCACGTCACGTGCTGTGGTGTCCATTAAGTGGGCTTTAATTGGGCAATATGTTGGGCCATAAAGAGTGTATATATATAATATATATATATATGGTGTTCATTAAGTGGGCTTTAATTGGGCAATATGTTGGGCCATAAAGAGTATATCAGCATATATATATATCCTACTGTTGCTGACCTAAAATGGCATAAGGGGCTGTATAAAGTACATATTGGAACTGGTGGATCTCGTGAAACTCGGAACTCAGAACAGTTTCGCTGTTTACTTCGCCGCGCTGAGTTCCGCGAGTATATAATAAATTGAGTAGGCCCACTGCGCAGCTTTTAGCTGCGAAGTGGGCGAACTCGTTTTGTCTCCGCGCGTGAGTTCTGTTGTGTTCTCGCGATTTCTTCTCATTTCTCTGGACCACTGTAGTCAATGGTTGAAATACTTGTGCAATGTGTATTTTTTTTTTTTTTATGAATACATGTATATGTAATAATAATCTTTTGGAATTTTTATTCAATAACAAAAGTACTTTGTATTCAATCTTGTTGTGTTAATTTTTAGAACTTATCTCTTTAATTTTAGTAATTCAAAAATATAAAATCTTATTTGATATATATTTAATACATATAAAAATAAAAAAATAATATATATAAATATCTGTGTATATACATATACTGTTATTCTATATTAAGATATTTAAATAAGAGATACAATACTAAAAGATAGAATAATATTATTAAATATAATATTTACATTAAATTTATAATAATTATTATTTTTTATAGGTCTCAGCTTACTTTCCATTCAAGTAAAAAAAAATTATCTTTCAGACCCATCACTTTCCAACCCCCAAGTAACAAAGAAACTATCTCTCACCATCTAACTTCACATCCAAGTAAAAGAGAAACTCAAAGACACACCACTTTCTCACCCAATTCCTCAGTTCACCCACTTCTCACTTCTCACGTTCCCCTTTCCCATTCATCAACGCAAAAAACCCCTTTTTTTTCCGCGCGAAGTAAACAGCCCCTAAGTCTTTGTAATTGGGATGTGGGAAAATTACAATTCCGCCCTTTTTTTGCAGTTTGCGATTCAGTCTCTGAAATATAAAAATGCGCTATGTGTTGATGATGCCATAAAGAGCATATCTATCCTAATTCTCATCTATGGCGATAGTCTTTGTAATTTGGATTTGTGAAAATTGCGATTCAGTCACTCCCTTTTTGCAATTTACGATTCGGCCTTCCGAAATACATTTACGCGCCGATGTGGTAACATGCATGTGTCACCGTATAACGTGTTTTTGCATTTCGGGAGACTGAATTGCGCGACCATTAATTTAGGAAGGTTGATCTATAATATTCTATTAGGATTTTTACCGTACATAAGGTTGAAAATACACCAAGGATATCAGGTAGATGAAAAAAAATTAGAAGAGGGACAATAAGTAATATCCGATTTTACTTAGTGACCTAATTTAACTTCGGAGTCTCGGTCCACCATTTAGAAATATACGCTCTGATTGGTATATGGCAGCATATATATGTTCATACTATAGCAGTATGAATAATTCATAATAACATATTTTATTGAGGATTTTTATAGACAACCGTTAATTTAATACTTAACGGAATAACGATTCACGCCGTTAAGTATTTAATCGGCGCCGTTAAGCTGTTAAAATTAAAATCTCAGCAGATTAGATAAATCAATCAATGGCTTGAAGATATTAGCTGAGAATAGACTATTCTCAGATCGAGCTAAGAATAGCCTTTCTCAATATATATATATATATATACACGTGTTTGATATAATCTGACGGTACCGGATTCCAAGATCCAAAGGCCCAGTCCGAGCGAGAACGATGGCCCATATTGTATCGTTAACTAGCCTTTGATATCTAAGTAGATCTTCGGCTTCAAAACCGCCAAATTGTGTAGGACGTGTTTCTCACGTGATAATCACGTGATCGTCTTCCTCCTCCACACTCTGATTGATATGCCCCTCCACCTCCTGCCCTTCAACCTCCACGTCAGCGCCTCCCGAGTCCTCTTACTTTCACGTGCGTCTCACTTACTCGTCGACGATCTCTCGGCCGCTCTCCGCCCCTTCCCGGATTACTCCCCTCCGAAGCCCCCGTCCACTGCCGACGAAACCCTAATCAAATCCATAATCAAAATCCTCAAATCACAAAACATTAGAAATCGCCGCGTGCCCGCCTCCTTTGCCGCCAAATTTAACCCCAATCACCTCCAGTTGATCCTCCCCCACCTCAAATCCGACCTCGGCTCCCTCCTCTTTCTTCTCCGGTGGGTCCCATATCGCCCTCTCCCTCTCCAATCTCTCGCCATCGCCGCCCAAATCGCCGCCGCAAACCGCGACTACGCGGTCTCTCTCCGAATTATCCGCGACGGCCTCTCTGTTTCGCCCACCGCCGCCGAGTTCGCCGACCATCTGATCAACACTTACAAGCTTTTCTCGGGCGATCCTGAAGTGTTCGATCTTTTCTTCCAATCAGTTATTGAAAGAAACCGTCTTGAAGACGCAGCAGCACAGTTCCGCCGCCTTGCCGCCTACGGTGTATTCCCTTCGTCAAAGACCTGCGCTTTGCTGCTCCACAAACTTCCGCACGATAAAAAGCTCGAAACTTTGACCCAATTTGAAAAATTAGGGATTAAGCTGAATGCCAATGCGTACAATATTGTAGTTTACGGACTGTGCAAGCAAGGAAAAATCGAAGAGGCCCGATCTTTGCTTCATAACTTTCGTCCAGATGTAGTTAGTTACAGTACAATTGTCGATGGGTATTGTTATTTGGGGGATTTGGATACTGCCCTTGAGGTGTTTGGTGAAATGAGTATTAAGGGTGTTAAACCGAATGCGTTCACGTTCAACAGTGTAATCACTATTTTGTGTAAGAGCGGGAAGGTTGATGAAGCGGAGAGGATAGTAAACCGAATGGGAAGTTACGGTGTTGACTCTGACAGAGTCGTGTATACTACGTTGATTAGCGGGTATGCAAAAGTTGGGAACCTGGTCGCCGTGCTTAGACTTGTGGGTGAAATGAGGAGCAGAGAATTAACGCCTGATGAAGTCACATACACTGCTCTAGTTAAGGGGCTTTGTGATCGCGGACGGGTAGTCGATGCAGAAAAAGCTTTGCAAGAGATGGTGAACAGTGGCTTGGTTCCTGATGAAGTCGCATACACTGCGATGATTGATGGCTATTGCAAGGAAGGAAAGATGCAAGAAGCTTTTCGCCTCCATGGAGAGATGTTGGAAATCGGTTTAGTCCCAAATGTTGTAACATACACTGCTCTTTCTGATGGTCTCTGTAAACAGGGGGATTTGGCTGCTGCGAACGAGCTTTTACATGAGATGTCTAGCAAAGGTCTGGAGTTGAACTTGTATAGTTACAATTCTCTGATTAATGGCCTCTGCAAATCTGGTAATATATCGCAGGCTATCAAGACCATGGCCGACATGGAGGCAGCTGGGCTTAATCCAGATACATACACTTACACTACTTTAATGGATTCGTTCTGTAAGTCAGGAGATATAGAACGAGCTTACGATCTCCTTCGAGAGATGCTCGATAAAGGAATAAGACTGAGTGTCGTGACTTTTAATGTTTTGATGAACTCCTTCTGTTTATCTGGGATGCTGGAAGATGGTGAGAGGCTCCTGGATTGGATGGTGGAGAGGAGTATAAAACCCAATGCAACAACGTTTAACTCCTTAATGAAGCAGTATTCGGTTCACAGGGACATGAAGAGGACCACGGAAATTTATAGGAGAATGTGTGTTCTAGGTGTGGCACCTGATGAGAATACCTACAATATTTTAATTACAGGACATTCGAAGGCAAGAAACATGAAGGAAGCATGTTATTTCCATAGCGAAATGTGCAGCAAAGGATTTCGCCTCTATCAGGGTTCTTACAACGCGTTTATCAAAGCTCTTTGTCGTAAGAGGAGGATGGTTGAAGCCAGGAAACTGTTTGAAGAGATGAGGGATGTTGGTTATATTGCTGATAAAGATATATATGACATGTTTATAGACCTAAACTTCCAAGAGAAAAATGTAGAGACAACTCTTGACCTTTGTGACGAAATAATGGGCGAGTATCTTCGTGAATGTTAGTTCTACTCGATCATTTTTGTTGAGGTACATATGAAAGCATGTGCCACTTTTGTGCTGCAAAGTGCAAATACAAGTTGGATATGGAAGGCAAAACCTTTCTGGGTGATGATAGGCAAAAGGAAGGAAAATGCAAATTCTACTCCAAGTTAATGTCATCTGGGGCGATGATAGGTAATAATATTCTTTTAATAACTACTACTTTTTGTGAGGGCAACTGCTGCTTATATCAATTATATCATTTTTTTTTTTTGTAAAATAGCAAAAAGATTGATCGTACATTAACACAAATTAACGTCATATATATAATATATACAGGATATATTGATAACCCATAGAGAGTTTTTTAGCAAATATGCGAAACAAATAGAGGATGCCAAATATGTATGCACTATTTCCCATAATAGGCTAACTCTTAAGTCCAAATTTTCCACTTTGATTGATGGTTAATTATTTGATTTTGTTTCTAGTGGCTTAACAGTTTATTCAATGGAGCTGATTTTAATGGTTTCTTTTAGCCTCTTGTCAAATGAGTTTTTTTCCGCAACAAAACCTTGCTTTGTTTCGTTTTTCTAATTGATCTTATCTATATTGGGTGTGGATGAAAGCATTTCCTGAGGTATCCACTCTGTTCTTCTCTCTTTCTTGTTTTGTTTTGTTTTGTATTTCTCGGGGAGTTTTCTTTTTTCTGGACAGGTTTGTTTGGTTGGTGGTATGTTGTTTTCAATAGTTGATGTGTTTTTATGTTTAGATTTGTCAGTATTCTCCGAATTTTATCAGAATTTTGCATGCATGGAAAGAGAAATTATTGAGATTGGACAAAATAATAGCTTCCTATATGTTGATAAATGGCTGGATGCAATTAAATTCAACTTTGGGACTAATGAAAAAAGCTGCAACTTAAGAGTAAAATGTTGTATAAAGTTGATTAGCATTTCATGAGAATGTGTCTGCGCTGTATTCTGATTCAACTATTAAAGTAAATAATGCCAAAATTTCCTTTGAAATTTCTTTTTTTTTTTCCTGTTCCCGCTTTCACCATAAGGTCAACTAGATTCTTTCTTCTTCCTTCTTCTTTTTTTTTTTTTTTTTTTTTTGTTCCACCTTGTTTGGACCTTCAAACTCTGACTTTTTAAGTGAAAATTATGCAGTGAATTCTCAGATATATTCGACAGGGAACACTTCAAGAGGTGCTGGCTAATGACGTTCGGGTTGTTTCATCCTTGCCATCGACACACCTCATGACAAGGCCTTTGCAAGAGAAACGTATACTGATGCGTGTATCCCCTCGATGGATTACTGTTCAAAGGATTACTGGATTCTCATGCGTAAGAGACAAACAGGTATGCATTACGCATGGTCTCCCTTATCGGTGCTTGAAAGGCGGATTAAAATCTGATTTTCTTGCTTCAGTTCACCTGAGCCTCAGAGGAAGTGGATTGAATTGTAGCGCCAATACGTAGGTGAGATCAGTACGTGACTGGCAAGAAGGTCAACCGGAACGAGCAGGTATCGGTACGTTTTCTCCCCGATGAGGCTTTTGTCTTTGCCTTTTACTTTTGTAAGTAACCATTGCGCTCGAAATCATTAACCCAATCCAAGCAGGGGGAAAAAGTGGTGTAAATGTAACACTCTACAAATTTGCGGACCAAGAAATATATAATTTTATCACAATAATCTCAAATATTCATGGAGTGTGGTTTCAGCTGATACACCTCATACCATGCTTAAGTTGTATATATATTCCTCGGATATTTGGGCAAAGTTACATGTTATGAGAAAGAAAATAAGTGGCTTGTTACTTTTGTGTAGCTGAATAGCTGATAGTAACTTGATTATACTTTATACTGATGCCTTACAACAACAACAGCATCTAAGTCATGTCCCCCCGCGGCAAGGTGTGGAAAGGATAGATATACGTAGCCATGCTTTCAATGAGACTATTTCTGTAGGACTCTCGTCCATTTTATAATGATATGTTGTGACCCAAAAATGGTTCCTCAAATAGAAAATGTTTAAACACCATGAAGATCAAGATATTTCTATCAATTTACATCGAAAGTTGTTATTACTACAACCATCTATCTATGGTATGAGTTATTACTAAGGTGCTAAGAAAAAAAAAAATATATATTAATATATATATATATATAATAATATTTTTTTTTTTTTTTTTTTTGTGTGTAGGTGTGGAAATGCATACGAAGATCAGTGTAAGCATAAGACCAATTATTGAGGCTTATCCACGTCATGGTCCTGAGTCCAGTTAAGCCTAGAGATGCCACATGAGGTCATCGTCATGTGAGAATGTGTTCCTTACTTTTTATTAATCGCGAGTAGCTAAAGCTGATCTCTAGATGAGACTGAACACAGTCGTCTGGAGATTGATGCATTTACGTCGCTATATACGTCGCAGTCGCTTCTTCTGGATGAACGTGTGTGCTGGTCTCATCCTTGGATGCGTACCCGAAGACTCACAGTAGCTGGCGAAAGTCACGTCCATGTCAGAGTACATGTCTGAAACAGACAACCACTACGTCCGTGAACGAGTTTATGCACAGGATTGGAGAAGCGACCGCCGACCCAACGACAGCGCTATACTCCCATGTGCACGCCGTATGAACGATAGAGCATGGGTGATATCGGCACTCGGCGGACGACCAGGAATGATGAGTAGACGAGGACAGGTAATAAACCGAAGCACGCAAGAACTAAGGACACAAGGCGGACACTGAGCGTGCCGCGGTCGATAGATCGTCGGCCACCCTCACCTTGCGGGGGAGTCATAGATTATGCCTGGTTTATTGTCAATCCGTGGGTCTAAATCCAAGATGTTCCCAGTGGTCTCGATCTATAGTTTGATTATAGAGAGTGTTGTTCTCATAGAGAATAGAGTAGTTGCGATGTCGTGTATGAGGAAAATGAGTTGCGACACGGTGGTTAGAGAGATATGGAGGATTTAGTAGATGTTATCGTGCGCTAAGATAGGTGCGCGTGTCATTAGTGCGAGATACACACGTAATCACGATCATGTTTATATTAAATAATGGGCATTTTAGATATCAACCTCTCTCATGCCCTATGTCCGATCAGATACTGATTTGTACGGCGAGAGGGTTGATATGCATTTTTCCTTAAATAATAAGATGTGAGTGATGTATGCGCTTGACTTGACGCTATGTTTTTTTGTTTTTTTAACAGAGCATGTAATTTTTTTTTCTTTTTTTTTTTTTAACTTTTTATAATAAAGAGCATGTCATTTGAATATGTATAATATGTGTTAGCACATAGAATATGAATATGAAAATGAAATTCACTTTTTGGGGGATCACTCTCTACCACTAATTAAAGATAATTTAGATAATTAACACCCCACTAGTAGCACCATATTTTATATCTATGGGCTATCAATGATGGTACTTGATGATCTTAGAGCAGTTGTGTTTGCTCTGCAAATTTCATTAATCATGTCAATCATACCATATATTCAACACCTGTCGAAAAATAATATATATCTAAAAGCCTAACAAACTATGGTTATATATATATATATATATATAATCTAATAACTGTAGTGAAAGACTTTTGCTGCATGATCTAAAAATAGAAAAAAAATCGAACAAAAAAAAGAAGAAAAGAAAATTTGAATAAGGTAGCCTTTGGAAATATTGGCCAGCACTCATTGTCTGTTAGTGAGAACTTTCTGGACGGTGGATATCAAATAAAAATGAGGCATTCGTATTTTTATATCTAGAAATATATTTTTAATTTGAATATTTTTATACCTTGTTGATTATATAAAATTTCTCGCTGTTTGAAAAAAAAAATAAAACTTTTATTATTTTACATGGTCAGGAGCATAAAAGTACCACTTCAAAATAAATGGTACAAAAAAAATACAATATTGATTAAAGGTGAAAGCACAACCTCTTTTTAAAACAAATTGAAAAAGTTTGTGAATGCCTTGAAAATTAAGCCCAGACGGAAATATGTTTAATTGATGAGTAATTTACTTGGAAATGGATTCCATTTGCATGTGTGAAATTTATTTTGTGTTTTGTGAAGGCTTGCTCATTTTGGATAATACAAATTGTTTTTTATAGAAAATTTTCCCAACTTTCCACTTAGATAATTTCTTCTATATATGAGTTGATTATCATATATTTATAATAGTAATATTTTGTTTACTTTGTATTAATTTTTTGTAATAATATACAAACAAAATGTATAATTTGATATCTTATAGCAAACCAATTTCATTAGATCACAGCTGCTTACCTGTGTAAATTTATTCTTTCTACTGTTTTCGATTAAATATAAATATCTGGAAAATTGCTGTAAAAGATCAAGCAATTCCTCTTTTCTGCGTAATTTTTTAAACATTAGAAAAAAAAAAAAAAGATCATTTAAATTCAGATTAAAGCCCTGATTTTGTCTGTTCCAGTGAGAGGTTGAGGATGATCAAATAGATCGATGCCGACGATCGATGACACAAGCAGGAGAAGATTTTTCTTGATCAATAGTGCCTCCTTATATTCATTCATTAAAATAGCACACAATTCCAGAAGCAAATCGAAGTACAGATGAAATGAAAATGCAAAGGACTCGAAACTTAAAGAAAGACGCAGAGATGATGATGATGAAGACGATGATGATGCTTAGCAGCAAACAAAGGGGAAGCTCGAAGCAATCCTCCGGTGAACTTCTAGCTATCTACAGTTGGATTTCTTCGTGATATTCTCTGATCATCAGCTACGCGTTGCTCCTGAACGAGCCGAGAGCCTTCGCGGCGCTCGCCCTGAGGACGTACTGGTGATATGCTGCAGCAATGGCTGCCCCGATGAACGGACCCACCCAGAACATCCACTGCAAACACACAGTTCATCAATCTCAGTTACTGTCATTTTTTAAAAAAAAATTTACTAAAAAAGAGTTTATTTTTACCATGAATTAATCTTTTTGACAGATGAAATTTCATATTTGAAAGGTTTGGAGCGAGGGACTTATATTTGTGATAGGATTTAAAGATAGCATATGTGAAAGTAACAGCAAGGAATCCACTACGTACAAAGACATGAAGAAAATAACACAAAAAAAGGTATAATAATTCATAAAGTTGGTTGAATCTTATCTCCACTTAATTCAGGAAAATATTTCAATTTAACTTTTTATTCTTATTTTATATGCTGTTTCAGATAAAATTTTATATATGTTTTAAAAATTTTAACCTGATCATCCCAGGCTTTGTCCTGGTTGTAGATCACCGCCGCACCAAAGCTCCTAGCCGGGTTAATACCGGTGCCGGTGATGGGAATCGTCGCAAGGTGGACCATGAACACCGCAAACCCGATCGGAAGAGGAGCCAAAACCTATACAAACTTAACATGATCAGCAGTCATGTACGTAAAAGCTTGTTACGTCTCCCAAAATATGTCCCGATTTTTTTTTTTTTTTGGGAGACGTAAGTTCGTAGTGGTGTCTTACCGGGACGTGGGAGTCGCGGGCGTTGCGCTTGGGGTCGGTGGCCGAGAAGACGGTGTAGACCAGCACGAAGGTGCCGATGATCTCCGCCGCGAGGCCGGTGCCCTTGGAGTATCCACTGTTGAGCGAGTTGGCCCCGCCGCCGTACCGGTTGTAGTAGGCCTTCTGGAAACCCTTGACGAGGCCAACTCCGCAGATTGCCCCGAGGCACTGCGCCACCATGTAGAACACCGCCCTAATCAACGACACCTTCCTCGCCAAGAACAACCCGAAGGTTACCGCCGGGTTAATATGGCCACCTGTATTTCCATTCCTCATGTTATAGTGTTAGAGAGAGAGAGAGAGAGAGAGAGAGAGAGAGAGAGAGAGAGAGAGAGAGAGAGAGAGAGAGAGAGAGAGTTACCGGAGATGCCGGCGGTGCAGTAGACGAGGATGAAGATCATGCCGCCGAAGGCCCAGGCAATACCGAGGATGCCGACGCCGCTGCATGCGGCGTCTGCATTGCCGAGGGTTGGATCGGACTGGTGGCTGTAGCCTATGACGGTGGCGACTGTGATGTACAGGAAGAGAAGGGTGGCGACGAACTCTGCTATCAGAGCGCGGTAGAAGGACCACTTCCCCAGCTCAGTTAACCCTAGAAATGGAGCCGGCGGAGGGTCGATGTAGTCCTTCGTCGTCGCGGGCTCCCCGACGTACTCTCCCTCGACGTCCTTCGCCATCGATGATCTGCAAAATAGTTGGGGAGAGGGTAGAGTCTAAATTAGAGACGAAGTTCGTGTGTTTTAGTGGTGGACATTAGAGTTGAAGGTGTAGGGTATTTATGGAGGATAGGGAGAGAGAAAGAAGACGAGAGAGAGAGAGTGATGTGTATAAGGACATTATTATTTGCCGACCCAAACCGACTAAACCAAACATTATTTCCTCTAACTTGGCCACATCACTTTCAATCTCTAACTCACACTCTCTCTCTCTCTCTCTCTCTCTCTCTCTCTCTCTCTCTCTCTCTCTCTCTTATCATCTTTTTACTTTTTTATTCTTTTTCCTACCTCACCTTAATAATATTATTTTCTTACGAAAATAACCTCTGTCGTATATACCTAATTCTCTCCGATAGCTAGCGTTGAGCATTACCCGAACCTAGCCGAAAAACAGAACCGAATTGATGCGAACAAAGCCAAAATTTCGGGTTTCGTTCGGGTCGAGTTCGGTTCGGATCGACATTTTAATAGATCGGATCTATATAATTCGATTCGAATTGGTGGTCGAATTTCGGGTCGGTTCGAGTTGGACCCGAATTATCTCGCGAGTCACGTTTTGGTTAGTTTTCGTTGATTTTTATGTACTAATTCTTTTTTTATAACAAAATATTCATATCAACTATTCGGATCAATCCGAACCAACCCGAATCCAAATTGGTGTTGAATAAAAATAATTTGTACTGTTATTCGGATCAATCCGAACTGAACCAAATTTTAGTCGGTTTGGGTCGGTTCGAGTCTAAACGTATTCGGTTCGGATCGGTCTTAAAAATTTCAGATAGGATCAGTCCGGTTTGGATTAACCCGAATGCTCAGCCCTACCAATAGCCAACACCTTGGAATTGAATCCAATGTTGTGGTTGTATTTATGCGCTACTTTGTGTTCTCGCTATGTATGAGATACTAGATATCAGGTGAAATTATTCTATGTAACGTGATAAATTATTTATTAGAACGAAATCTTACCGAAGCGGCTAATTTCGCCGTAAATCATTTATAGCAATACCAAAAATCAAATGGTTTTAGGACTTAGCTCAAAAAAATTGGAAATTCGTTTAATTGGAAAGATATATGTAATGTTTTCTAGAGGAAGTCCTATCATATATTTCAGTAGCCAATTAGGTCAAAATTAGGCAATTGTCTACTATCTTTCTTCATTTATTTTTTCCCAAAAAAAAAAAAAAAGAATTATTCGCAATAATTTTGAAAAATATATGATTTATATTAAGGGTCTTAAATTTGCACTTTGAACATTCTGTCAGAATATTTTAAAATTATGTCAAATAAAAGCATCTTTTTATAGATTTGATAAATTGGTAAATCTAAATTATTTCATGTCGAACCTTAAAATTCAAAATATATAATTTTTTGCAAAAAATGGCTAAATGATTAAAAAAAAAAAAAAGGAATTATTGGCATAAAATGTAACAGTGATGTTGATGAATTTGAACCTTAAAATTCAAGCAAAGAGAACGGAGAAAAAGACAGGAAAAAGAAAAATTGTTTATGAGAACGGAATGTGGAGGCGACCAGCCAATGAGAAGACGCAACGTGGCGTGCATCGTGTGGTTGGGCGGCTGTGTTATTGCTGCTGCTTACTACTTTATTCACTCTCAGCACCATCTTCTCTATTCTATTTTCCATGATGTGATGTTACCAGATTCCTCTCATGCAAATTTTTTTTATATTTTTATATTTATTTTTATAATTAAAATTGAAATAGCAGCCGAAAATTCAAAAATTCTAATTTTGATCGTCCAAAAATACACTAAATGATACATTAATTTTGAAGACATAACGATGATAAAAACTCTTATATAGAGATCAAAAAGCCAAATTGCATAAAAATTATCTTCTGCAAAGCGGTATACGGTGATAGTTATTACGTTAAAACTTAAGGATAATGATCAATCAGCCCCTTGACCGGAAACCTTTACCGATTCAGCCTCTGGTTACTGTTTATGCCCCTCTCTCGTAAAATATGCATTTCCGTTTTGACCATTATATTAGTATTTTTTTGAAAAACTTTCAACATAAAAGTTGTAGATTTTGACGAGATCTACAACTTCATGTTGGAAGTTTTTCCAAAAAATACTTCTAAATAGGTGTTTTGAAGTTCCAAAGCTTAACGGATTTTGACGTGACATTTCAGAATCCGTTAAACTTCCGACCTCCAAAACATATATTTAGAAGTATTTTTTGAAAAATTTTCAATATGAAAGTTGTAGATCTCGTTAAAACCTACAACTTTTATGGAAGTTTTTCCAAAAAATAGACCGAAACCGAGGAGTTGGATCGTCTCGTTTTTTAAGCCCCTGCGGATCGGATAGCAGGGGCTGAATTTGTATCGGCAGGCCCTATCATTGCCCCTAAAACTTATATATTTTCTTATAAAAAATTGTGCCTGGACGGAAGTTCTTACGGCATCCGTGGTCCTTTTCACAATGGTGGCTAACGAGAAATATGTATAAATTAGATAGTATTATCATTTATATTACTTTGCCACCTTAAATTTATAATTGGATACAAATTTGAAAGTATAAAACCTAAAAATATTATATTTTAATATTATTATTTATTAAAAATATTAAAAATATTACAAATTTGGAACTACATATTCCAAATATTGTTAAATTAATAGTTGTACCTACAACTAATTAATAGGGGATTTCAAGGGAATTATTAATGGAAAGTACTAATTTTCTATTAATTAAGAGGGTAAAATATTGCCAGAATTGAATAGACCTCATCCAAATTCCAAACTCAATAATGTTGTGCGACCTTGTTCTTAATCACATCCTAAAACATATCCCAAGGCATAACTTAGAAGGGTGCGATGTCTTTTTTACATATCCCGAGATATGTTTGGTGGATGTTGGATAATATTTAAGGACACACTTAGGATGTCATTGCATTGTTGTTTTTTTTTCATAATAGTAGGTTTGCTTTTGACACATCATTTGCTATTAAAAAAATATGTTATTTTTGAATAATAATTAACTAAAAATAAAATAATATATGCAGGGAATAGGATAAGAGTGGACATTTTAACAATAAAAAACTCCTTAACAACTCCATCATCAAGGGACAATCTTATTAACTTCAACATCACCATTTTTTAATATATATTTTTTAACGAAAAATCACATATCAGCACTAGATTTTGAATTTCTTGTAAATTAATCGTGTCTCGGAATTTATATCATGAATATTTTAACTATTATATAAGTATTTTTTGAGAAGTTTTAATTATTTTTTAAAAAATAATTATTTTGATGTGACTTATAATTTTTTTTTTTAATATTTTGAATAAAAGATAATGGGTTATGAATAAGGAGTTTATTAGTAAATAAAGTTTCAAAGAAGTGTCCAATATGCAAGTCTCCCAAATAAACGTTAGCATCATCCTTTTTTTTTATATATTTTAAATTAATAAATCGTTAATTACGTAACTTAAAATAAAATAATAATAATTACTTTAAATGCCAGCTATTATAGGTAGATGAATATAAAAAAAAAATATATCCTATCATTGTTCTCCTTTATTCATATAATAAAACAGCTAAAATTCAAGGAGGAGAAGATAAGGGAGTTTGATTAATGAGTGGTGGGTAATGTCCTCATCATGAAAGCTCCACAATTTTATTTATATATTAATCAATATATTATTGTGTTTTTTAAAATGTAATTGCACTCATACAACAAAATAACACAACCATAAAAATTCCAGAAAAATAATTTGCATATTTTTACATATATTGAAATTTTTACATCGACATTAAATTTTTCGATGAAGTGCCGCTATGCCGATTTTGCGGTGTAGAAAGTACCAATATATATTTACTTATTTTGGAAAAGAAAAACAAATTTAAAAATAGATAAAATATTTTCAAATATGAGATTCCCGGAACGTGCCGTACATAATATGCTAATAGCTGTCATAACAGGCATGTGTTGTTTATCACAGGAGGCACCGATCGACATATAAAATTATGGTGTTTGTTTCTATTTCACTCCCATCTTATATTATCTAAAAATAAAAATAAAATATAATCAATTTATTGAAATAGAATTTAAGATTCAAAAGAATTTTTTTAATTTTTGTTGAAATATTGATGATTAAAAGAGATGCTTCTCAAACTCTATCTTTCTTTCTATAAAACACCAATGAGAATCAAAGTCGGTGATTGCTTTTGATCTCCATAACTCTATTTTATTTTGCTTTTTTTTTTTTTTTTTGCCTCACATTGTCTCAAATAAATCCAAAAATTATACGACGCCGAAGCGCAAAACTCCAATAACGATAAAAAGCAAGGAGAGAGAAACGATAATCATGAATTTGTATCGACTGCAACTGCGAATGATACATTTCGTAGTTGTGCTCTATTATGAATCATATCTTGGTTCAAGTTTATAAATATTTGATCGTAACTAGAAAAGATACTATTTAATACATGTGTCGCAAAATCTTTAATATCAGAAACATGAAAAAACAACAACAAAATAAATAAAAAGATGGTGCATAGATGACTTGGAAAATATATGCATAATCATGTACAATTTAGATGGCAAAATGCTAATATTCCCCTTATCGATTCATTCATATAACAACATACTTTTAAAAAAAAAAAAAAAAAAAAAAAAAGAAAAGAGTTTTGAAAGCCACGTCCCAGAATAACCAATGCATTTAATTAGATTTTTGTAAATTAGCAAAAAATTTTATTATTAAGGTAAATATCATTTAAAGATGATTTTTATTTATACTATAAAAAAAATATTATTTATATTTCCAAAACCTACAAAATAGTAATTATTGTTATTATTTATATTATAATAAATTATAAAACTTCAGGAAAATAATAAAACAAATAATTATTTTGAGATAGTTTATGGAAATTCAATATAATGACAGTAATTCTAGTGTTCTACCGAAATACTTCATATATATGTCAAGATTTTCGGTGCTCAGCCGAGATGAACTGAGTTTCAATAAATTCATATATATATATATATATATGTGTGTGTGTGTGTGTGTATTTGTTATTTTTAAAAGTAAAATAATTATAGTTGTTTAATAATTCATAAGTATAATTTTTCGGCAATGTGCCGTACCGATAACTATTAGAATAGAGACATGATGTCTGATACGGACCGTACTGACCGACATGTAAAACTATAATTCACATACGAAAATGTGAGTCACGAGAGTTACATTTTGGATCAGTGGCCGAGAAGACGGTTAAACGAGCACGAAAGTGCCGATGATCTCTGCAAGCAAGCCGTCGCGTTTCAGTATCCGGCATCAAACCCGTTGGCACCTCCAGCATAACGACTGAAATACGCCCTTTGGAAGCCCATCACGAGGCCAACTCCGCAAATCGCACCGAGGAACTGTACTGCCATATACTAGGACGAAGATCATTCCACCGAAAGCCCATGCGATCGATACCGAGAACGCCGACACCAGGCAGCATCCGCACGGGCGAGCTCCGGATCCAACTGGTGCTTGTAGCATATGATAGTGGCGACGGTTATGTACAGGAAGAACGATAGTTTCTTCCAGTTAGCGTTTACTGATATTCGAACCTCCATCATATCTTTCATGAGAGACATATCGCGTTATCTGGATCAATATTGATCGATAGACATTAATATAAAGGAAAAATTACTCACTCCAAACAAACTACCTAATAAACCACATATCACCAATCTTCATCACATGCATCTCGTAATATGCACAATTCTCTCGTAATTCACAAACAAAAATATTAAAATTACAGATATATCCATCATGATGTGTGGTCCTGATTGTACCATGTCAGTATGTGTGATTTTTTGAAATGTATAGTAAAGCCCGATCAGCATATCATCATCGTACCACATATCTTTTATGCCATGTGGCAGATCAAATTCTATACTATATCGGAACTACTCTCTTTTGTTGCGATCTATAAAGTTTACAAATTTCATCAATAATATTATATTAATATCTATTTATTTTCAGACAGATGGGCAAGCGTTTAACAAGTGAGATAAAGAAGAGAAAAGAGGCAAAAAGTTTAGAATTTTGGGGTGTAGGGTATGCCACGTGTCAAGAGGTCAGCAGCATATGAGATTATATGGTTTGGAGGGAGAAAGTTGAACAATAATAACACTGCACCAACCAAATCGAATATAATTTGCTTGTCCTTGTTTTGTTTTGTTTCTTTTTTTTTACTTACATGTTTGGTTTGGTTCTATTCGTTTAATTTTCGCTCAATTTTACTCAGTTCAGCCGCTCGGAGTAGATAAAAAATAAAAGAAATCAAATTCAACGATTAAAACTTTTAAAAAAAGTGATAAAAGATAAAAGGACGACTTATCTTTGAATATCCTAGAGTTAGATATACCTCTAAATAGTTTTGTATTTTGATGTCCTATTTATGATATGAAATAATAAAAATATCATCATTTTTTTTTCTAAAAATTTGCATTTTTTTTCTATCTTCCTTTATATCCTACCAATATCTTTTCTTCTCCATTCTTTCTTCTCTCTTTTCCTTCTCTATTTTTTTCTTCTCTATTTCCTGCTCTATCTCTTCATTTTTTCTCTTTTCTTTATGCTCTCTCTCTCTCTCTCTCTCTCTCTCTCTCTCTTCTCAATGTCCACGAATATTAAGAGTGTTCATATATATTTTGAGTAAGTTATATATTACTAGATTGTTATATGTGTGTGGCTCCATTGCATTATTATTTTTTTGTAACTATAGTAAGGTTTTGGTTTTGGACATCTTAATTTGCTATAAAATATGGTAAATTTTGATAATTAGGCCTACTTAACTTGAACTTAATAGTTTATGTAGGGAATAGGATAATAGTAACATAATATTTTATGTAGGGAATAGGATAATAGTAACATACTAACAATAAATAACTAATTATTATTGATCCAGTTAGTTAGCAGAACTGAGTGCTGGGAGGCGACTATAGTCTATCTTTCATTAAATATAGATCCGAAATTTACTAACCGCTTCGTTTTCAGTCGCAATATATAATAAAAATTAAACTCGAAGATCATATACCTAAAAAAATAGTAAACGACTCCTTAACAACTCCTTCAAGGGACAATCTTATGAACTTCAGCATCATCATTTTTTAGTTAATAAATAACGTAGCTTAAATAAAATAATAATTATTTTAAATGTCATCTATTGTAGGTAGACAAATAAAAGAAACATATTATATTTTATTCTCCTCCGTACATATAAAATAAAGTAATATTTGGAGTAAGATTTTTTGTGCTGTATCGAGCCGAGTTGAGCGATAATATGAATTAGCTACCCTTGCACTCCATTCTCTTGCTCTCCCATTTCAAAAAGGAAAATGTCAATAAAATTTATCACAAATTAGCCCTTCGTCTTAATTTTTTTTTACGTAATTATTATTTCTTAATTTGTGCTAAATATTTTAACTATTATATTTTTTTTTTTTAAAAAAAATTAATATAAAATTATAAATTTTTATGAAATTTACGACTTTTATGTTGAAAATTTTTTAAACAATATTTCTAATAGATGTTATAAGAGTTCAAATGTTAACGTATTATTCACTAATCCATTAAATTTAAAACCTTATAACACCTATTTAAAAATAAATTTTAGAAAAATTTTAAATATGAAAATTTTAGATGTTGATAAGATCTATAAGTTTCATATTCAAAATATTAGACAATAATTATGCTCATTGTTATAAATAATTCAAAAAAGGGATGCTAATTTCAACTCATAATTAGACATTTTATTTTTTTAAGACGGCAAGACTCAAAAAGGCCCAACAGTTTAAGCAGAAGGTATACATGACTTTTACTACTAATATCTCAACATCTATATATTTAGAAGATACACTAAAAAGTTTGCCTACATCACATATTCGCATTATATCATTTATTCTAATAAGATGAAGCTCTTAGACTAAACTGCCTTCCAAATATCTACCATCTTGTACAACTATCTTTGTACCTGCAGAAAACAAAGAGTAAAATTCCGACAAAACTAATAATACAAAAATACGAAAAAAAAAGAAGACATAAAAAAAGATGAAATCCTTGGAAAGGATTATAGTTGAAGTTTCTTCAAGCTATCGGTAGCTGCAGGCGCTTCATTATCGGTTACTACGCTGTCCACAATGTCCGCTGCCGGAACTGCCGGTGCCTGACCCGATTGAGAAGGAGCCGGCGATGGCGTCTCGTCCAGTTTCTCCTGCTCCTCAATTACATTCACTTGAGTAGGTAAAACAACTGCTGGTGAGTTCTCTTTTACCAGCACCTGTGCCGGCGGAGGAGTCGGAATTCGTTGATTTTCCTTTACTTGGACTTGGAAACCTGGAGGCGGCAGTCGAGGCGCCGTGGGGCGAACACGAACTGGAGAAGCCATTCTCACATGAGAGTTCATTGTTGGAGGAAGCTGATGATGATGATGTCTCGGTGGCGGTGGGAGCGGCGGAGCTGAGTAGCAAGGCACAGCTGTCCTTATAGTTACTGGAGGAGCCATGCCATGGCAAGACGCTCTGGCGTGGCGAACGGGAACGTAGGGTGGTGGTCCCGCTGCAGGGAACTTCTGAGGGCGAGGATGAGCGTGAATATGATTTTCAGCTTGCGAAAATGAAGATGCTGACGATGAACAGCTGGTTGTTCGATCAGTTGGTGCAGGACAAGTGGGCCTGTTTCGTGGAACGTATTTTGGCTGGATGAATGGTAAGATCTTCGATCCAGCTGAAGGTGGCGGTTGGATCATCGATTGTTTCTTGTCAGGTTGCACTGGGAAAATCTTAGGGAAAGGTGTAGCGCAGGGATTATCAGCAGCTGCCATCTTTTCTTTTATGCAGTAGTTTAGAAGAGCTCGTGAAATGGTGATCTGCTCCTGCTCATCATTATTTTCTGGCTCATTGGACGAGTTTGCTGCGTCACAGGCCACTGTTTCAAGAGCCAGAATTAAAATTCAGTCAACATGAATGTCTAATTATACATTTCAACAACCAATGAGAGATAGCTATATGCGATTTTTCCCAAGGTTACTTTCCATAATCAAGCAAGTTATATGCAATTTATAAACATTTTCAAGAATCAGTGCATGACAGTGAATATAATTCCACAGATACATGTAAAAAAGTTAAGAAATCTATTATGAAGAAGTAGCAATACAGACAAGTTTTATTAAGTTGTTAAGAGTTAAAAGGAGATATTGGAGTAAGATCTGCTCATTAGTCAGATCCTGCTCTGCGTTGCCAAGATGAACAAGTGATATAATTGCTAGAGCCATACAAAGCCCAACATAAAATGACTAGCTTTCTTCCCCTAAGACAAAACTAACAGCATGATTTTCGTATACACAGGAAAAGACATGCAACCTTCCCAATTTTTTATTTTTTATTCTTGTCATCTTTGCCACTCAACATATACATAAACATATATGTGTATGTGTGTGTGTAAAAATATATAAACTAATGTTTTAACAGTTCAGTTTGAGCTTCAAACGTATAATCAGCATTATTCAAAAAAAAAAAAAAAAGCTCTACAGGATACCAATCAGCCATTTAGAAGTGTGTCTTACATTTTGCTTGAACACTAACCAAAACTCTTACTTCAAATCATCATATAAATACTAAAATGAAGTACCAAAACAGAATGCCCCCAAAACATGCAAAGCATGAATATCTTATGACATTAACTAGCAGAAACTAGCAAGTTGCTGACACTCACATTTTTTAAGTGATAACCAAGCAGACATGGCAGCATACTTCTCAGCTTGCTTCTTAGTTTTAGCTGGTTCTCCTGTGAATATGACACCAGCTAACTCGACTGTGCCTGTAAATAGTGGGAGGTGACCAAGGCCAGATCGAAAGGTTCTATATGATGGCAAGGGTGCTCCGACTCGCTGAGCAACTTCCTGAAGCAGGTTCTTGTAAACTCCTGTTTCATCCTGTTCATAGATGATCCAACATTCTGAACTAATATTTAGAAGACTGACCTTAATATAAAGGACATAACCTCAAGTTACATGGTTTGAGCTACTTTATCATCATTCAAATGATTGCCACAAGCATCAAAACATTCACCTAAATAGGAATATACATTTGACTGGATCATGTGTTGCTTAAATGGACAATCTGACAAATTTTTTTGACTAGCCACTTTATCTCCGGAACTCACCTAACAGTAATATAACAAACAAGCGACAAAGTTGTCATATTATGAAGTAGATACTTAAGTGCATCTATTCCACGAAAGAAAAGAACAAAGCCAAGTTCAAAGAGAGGCCCCTTTAGAGATTTTGAGTTGAGATCAAGTGCACAATCACATTCAACTATGATGTGCATCATAACATACGAAGAACTGGCTATGACCCTGATAGATCAAGTCAAAACTGCAGCTTCAGCATACAAACTATAAACCATAATTCAATCACAAGTACTATTAATACAAAACATCTCCTAGCATTGGCCAGATACAACTATTAAATAGTGCATATCTAATTGGCATCCACCCTTTTTCCTCCATCCTGAATTGGCTCCGCATTTACGGAATACAGACTTCAAATACTTAACAAATACTGCACAAAAAAAGTTCTAATATCCAAAGGGAGGAAAAAACCATAATCCAAAGCGATCATAGTCATATTATGTTTTCGCTTGTCACAAACACAACTTAGAGGCGATTGTTGCAGAGACTATCACCTTCAAGCTGCACCATACTTGTCCTTAGTCAAAGATCATAATATGTTCAGACTATGATAGACTCTCAATGAACTGATAAGTTATATGTAATACAAATTCTGCATATTGAGCTTAAACTATCATGTCAGGGTCACTAAATTTCTCCACAATAGGTTCATCAAGAAAAGGGGCATCAAATATTATTTATGGATGGCAACTGCAAAAAGGACTAATACCCTTTTTCTTTGATTATACACAAAATTATGAGAAGTCTACATCTTCTAGAGTTTGAGCAGTCCAGTTAAAGTAACCTCGAAATCTAGATTAATAACTCAAAGGAAGTTCTAGTCAGCAGTTATGAAGCCATGCATCATTAGCAGGAAGCATGGCCCAGAGTTCCGTCATACAGCAATAGGGACATTTAGATAATGGGTTAGGTGGCACCATGGCCAAGTCAAAACAACCCACTTCCTCTCTTAGCTACAGTTGTACAAGTCAACCTCAACACAATTGTTGAGGCCTATCAAATTCAATTTGTAGACACCAAAAATCCAGACATTAAAGCGGATAACTTTTCGTATAAAATGAAAATATTCTCAGTGGAGAAGCAGCATAAGCTTCACAATTCATTAAAAAGGCTTTACCCATTTCAAAAAAGCTGACCTTTTTTGTCGGACAGTGTTCACAATGCCATATGCATTAACAACCATCGTTTAGTGTTAATCAAAATTTTAGGACCACTACTTATCTTAATAATTTGGTCAATAATAAGCCCCACTTAAAGTACCAGTCCTATATTGAATATAAAGCAATTCATCCCAGCCCACATACAACTGTGCTAATCTATCATTCTCAAAATGGCGAGCAAAATAATACCTTTTAATGGGATGCTTTCCTAAAGCATATTGTTCTTACAAGTAATGATAAACATATACAGACGGACCATGAGATTGCTGCAAAAGCCAATTGCCAATTGTATCATTTTAAAATACATATTGCAATAAAAGAGATGCAATCTCCCAAGCGATCGTGCAAATAACGGAAGCTCGTCAATAAAGCAAACAAAAAGCGTTATTCTATATGAGAATCTTAACAATAGAAAATGAAAGAACAAGAAAAACTCTGAATTTGTAAGAAAACAATATCTATATTAAAAATGAGAATTCAATTATTATGTATAAAAGCGATAGATAGATTGAGTAGCTTACGAGAATCCTGGCGGCGAGGGAGTGGGAGGGCCCACGGGTGGCGAGGGCGTGGAGGGCTACCTCGGCGGCGGCGTGCTCAGCCTGGCGGAGCGTAGTGCAGAAGGAGGGGCTCTCGAAGGTCTCGCCGTTGAATGTTACGGCGGCCTTGAAGCGCGGCGCGTGATCAGGGCCTTCTCTTATGCACGTGTACGACGGCAGGATGAAGCAGCTCCGCTGCGCCAGCTCCTGCAGCTGGTTCTTGTACATCTTACTACGTACAGATCACGATGAGTAGTTAGGATGGATTGATCGCACGAATCTCGAGTTAAGAGAAAGTGATAATGGACGGCGGGGATGGACGGATCGTAACAACCACAAGCCTATCTATCCCGAAGCGGAGGGAAGCAGCGCTGATGATGATGATGGACGGCCGAGACGAAGTGTCACAGATCCTCCTCCCTCGCATCGATGATCAGTGATCACAATGAAATTCACCCCAGATCGCGAGGACGATCAAGGTGACCGAAGGCGTCCCGAGGACGATCGGTGGTCTTCTTCGGAGAAGAGCGCTTCAGTTTCGCAGCAGAATGCGGAAGACGGCGGGCGGCGCTGGTCACGAGATGAATGCACCTAGGCAAGCGCGGAAGGAGGAGAATGTCGGAGAGGGGCCGGCGGTCCTCCAACAATCTGCTCGGCCACTGACGGCACCAGAAACGTCGACGGAGGTGAAGTTGGGTCTATATACTCGGAGATGAAGTGAGAGAGAGGTATAGAGGTTTTTTGTAGCAGAAGAAGAAGAAGACAGAGAGGGGTCGTCGTCTCTCTCACCTCTCAATCTGGCTCCCAAGATTTTACAGCTCCGGACATTTCAAGTATAAAATTGCAGGTTAGGACACTCGTTTGCTTTTTGAACTCTTAACTCTTTCTACGCTGTTGCTGCGTTGCATGGAACAATATTTAGCTTCGGGTTCGGTCGTGTAAATATCGTGTGACCGTAGCTCGGAACGGCGAATAGGATTTTAAGGAGGTCGAAACTGCGAAGAGAAGGAACAACAACGGTCGACGAGGATGGTGTTTAGAACCACGCGCCAATTTGCATCCGCGTTAGTTTGACGTTTCTGCAAAGAAAATACATGGCGGGGGGGGCAGATTAGTCATATTATATGATACGTGGCGCTGACAGTAAAGAAGAGTGGGGGGCTATTTATAATTAAAAAGGATGACTGGGCGGGGAAACGCATTTAATTCTACTCCATTCTTGGGGTTTAGTTTAATTAATTTTGATTAATTGAATAGAATCAATGCATCTAAATTTTTTGGGTTATTTATTTTAGAAAAAATGCTTGGTTGAATTTTTTGTACCGAAGTTAATATATTATATTTATACTGATATCTCAAAAAAAATTGGGATAATTGTACTGATCAGCCCCCCTATTTTCGGGGAAGTGGCGGATCCAGCCCCCGAACGCGTTTTCCACGGGGGGGCTGATCTGCAAAAAAAATAACAAATCTGCCCCAAAAATGCGTTTCCGGGGGCTGATTTGCCCAATTAAAAAAAAACGGGGGCTGATCTCAAGAACCCCAAAAAATGTAACATAATTTTAGATTAAAATGTAGATTTTAATGATATTTATATTTTTATATTAAAAGTATTTTTATAAAAATAATCTTAAATAGATCTTTTTAAGCTCTAAACGTTAACGTATTAAAATTTTTTTTAAAAAATTTAAAATATATATAAAAATTTTAAAATATCAGAATATCTATTTAGAATTATTTTAAAAAAAATAAATATAAAAATTATAGATTCCACCGAAATCATCAAATTCTATAATTTTATATTAATTATTTTTCAAAAATTACATATAGATATTTTTTGTGATGTCGATAGATAAAACAGTATATAAAATTTGCTGCAGATGATCTTTATCTGTTATTCTTACTACACTACCAAAAAAATTATAAATAATTATAAAGAAATTTTAGAAATTATTTTAAAAGAAAAATATTTGTGCATAGATATTTTTAGACTTCAAAATTTAAATTAATTTTAAAATCTATTTTTAAATTCGTTAAATTTTATAATCACAAAAATCTATTTAAAAATTTTTTTTTTTAAAAAAAATACATATCAGCCCCCTAAATACGCAGGCTCACAAATCAACCCAAAAAATACGGAAGGGCTAATTGATAAACAGCGGAAAAAAAAGGACTGATCTGTAATTCTTTCAAAAAATTAAAATAAAATTATAGGTATCATATTAATAATTATGATTTTTTGGATAAATTCATAAGGTAGTAGTATTTATCTTATTAATAGATTGATTGAATTTTTTTTTTATTTTTGGCAGTTGCATGGTTATAATTGCTGCTGCAGATCTTAGCTTTTAATCCTGACCTGACATATCCGCATTTAATTACCCACTAACTTGATGCTTCAGTTTTTCTACCCTGATGAAGACAAATTTGACTTATTGGGGGGAGCAAAAAAAAAAGAAAAGAAAAAGCGCTTTTGTATTCAACGTCTATCAGATATTTAATAATAACTAATAGATCTTTTCAATCAAATATTACTTAAAATTTAAAATTTTGTTCTATTTTTTATAAAAAATAAATATTTAATCTTCTTCTACTATTCAGTTCTATTAATCCATAGAACCAACGATGGTTGGTTGACGAATAAAATGTTAAAGATCAAAATAAAATGCTCTGGAATATTCATATATATTACCAAAGCTCTAAAATTCAAAGTGGAAGGTTCAGATCAATGTATATTTAATGTTGCAAATTCTATATATATATATATATATATATATAATTATACAAATGCTAAGGAACTATAATTAAAATGATTTGGTGTTAAGAAGTGATATTAATGTATTCATTGGTCTTACTTTTTTGTTTATATTTTGATGATCTCACTCACGTCTATCAGATTCTTATGGTGAGTGCGATTTAAGAATAAATTAGACAAAAAGATAAAAAATAAAAGATAGATTCATTCTCTAATTTTATTTCTATTTTCAAATTTATTCTAAAAAAGAATGCAAGTTTAGAACTTCCAAATTATTACAACATTGAACCCAGCTTTAGACCATATTGTGCCCTCATTTATTGCATAAAATTCGAACTTCTAACTTATCATTAGCTACAGTAAAGGTTAGCTAGCTCAAGAATATATATATATAATATAAATATATTATATATATATATATATATATATATATATATATAATGAAAAAAGAACAATGAAATGGCAAAACAATACTACCAATGAATTGTTATCTAAGAAAATTGAAAAATCAAGTAAACATGGTGTTCTTTGATAAAACAGTGCAATGCAAATTATGTCGCGAAACAGAGCACCATCTGCTTATCTTCCTATCAACCAAGACTTCCATATCATCACATCCAAATGGAACTGTGGAAGATACTCAAACAGAATGAATAAAGATAAAAGAAAATTGACATTTAACTTAAAAATCAAACATTTTTTATTCTGTACAATTCTAAAATATTACTGTGATGCAGTTTGGAATTGCATATGCCAACCAGTACACTACACTGCACTGTTTTGAAACCACATACACGGCACTGCAAAATCTAGCTAAAGAGAGTGCATATCGTAAACGTATATAAAACAAGAAGTAAGGCTGATCTCATTTGGCTGCTAATGACCAAAAGTTCAAGAAAAATGATGGTGAGACGGCAAATGAACCTAGGAAGGCCATGGCCGCAGCAAGCTCGAAGTTGGTGCAGTGGCTTGGGCCGCCGCAAGTGTTCAGATCATTACCGAGTAGAACAGTTATGCCAGCTGATGAGCAAGCTGCTCCAAACATCAGAACAGCTGTAATCTGCAGAAGTAAATCAATGGTATTTATGCATGGAGAGAGAGAGAGAGAGGGAGAGAGAGAGAGAGTTGCTGCTTCCAATTTTGGCATTACTATAGATACCTAGCTCTAGCTTTTTTAAGCACATAAGAAAGAACTAGTCCAGATTCCATCATAAAATGTGAACACTGGAAATACACGTCACTGACGGACTCAAGTCCGAAAATTTGAGAAGTGTAGTCCGGTAATCAATGTAAGACTTGATCCCACTCCATGAACTATAACAAAATAAGATTCCTACGCACACTAAAAGATGTTAGCGGTGCAGTTACAAGTATAAGTCTGGAAGAGATCTTTAAAACCTACAATTTCGAAGGAAATGTATATAACTAAAACATGTATTTGATCCACAAGGTGCTAGTGTCTACAAACTCGACCAACTAATTGTAAATAAAGCCTCTAAAATATCCATTTCTAAAAAATAAATAAAATAGAATATCCTAGAAGAATAAGTTATTTTACTTACGCCATCACCAATGGTAAAGAAGCAGAGTATCGTCGGGTTACGCAAACACCGTTTGACTAGAAGTGCATAAACATCCAGACATGCCAGTGAAAGGCTCCAGAGAACTTGAAATGCTGCTGCTGCTATGAGATAGCTGCCAAGATGAAAATTTGTCTACTAAGACCAAATAGTTTCATAAATTCAACTTTAGCATCAATTTAAGATTTCCCCTATCAAACATGATTAATATCAATTCTATAGCAGAATCAGAGATTTGTAATAATAAAACACAATTTCAGATATGAATGAAAGTTTCAACCAAGGAATATATTGCATATATTTCATAAAAAAAATACATGGTAGCCGTCAATGGAGCGCAGTCAACGAGATACCAGAGGTTTTAATCTAAAAAAGCCAAACTTACCACTGAATGATTTGGGATGACATCTTATTCATCTTATATATGTAATAGAAATCGAAATTAATTTGTAATACATAAAACAGATCGACTACCGGAAGGCGTTGGCAAAAGCAAAATCTGGAGTGGAGATCATGACGGCGATGGCGACGGTGGCGCTGGTGGCCTGCGCGATACGCAAGGCGAGGCCTCCGGGAGTCGCCGGCATCCCTTGAACGTCTTTCATCCTCGCGGCAGTCATCGGCGGCGGCGCCTCCGACGCTGCCGACTCCGGCGCCGCGTCCACCGGGTGCACTGCGGGACGGCTCGTCGCCAGCATCTCTCTCTCTCTCTCTCTCTCTCTCTCTCTCTCTCTGTGATCGCTACCGAGAACCAGCGATGAGAATTTGTCAATTTGATATGGAGAACGATTTGGAATCGAGAAGAATCGAATGAAGATTTCAATTAATTAAATTGAACAAATCCGAGGAATTGTATGAACGCGAATGATTGGAAAGTACAGCGCAGTGGAGCAAGTGGCGCTCGCACGAACTGACGAACCTTTTTTTAAGGAATTGTGTCGAAAAAAATTATTGATTTTCCAAAATTGTTTCCAATCTAATACTTAATTCCTTAATTTAAAACAATTACAAAAACTACTATAGAATATATATATATATATATATATATATATATATAGTATAAGTATATATATATATATATATGAGTGTGTTCGAAAAAATATATTTAATATATATTTTTATTTTAAAATTTAAAATTATTATAATCAATAAAAATTTCAAACGTATAACCATAATATATTTAAAAATAATTCACTACAAATTCAAAAATTTTATTTCTACATATATATATATATTAAAAGAAAAATTAGTGGCAAACATAAAAAGAAAAATTAAAATATAATAATACCATGAATCAATATGATTCGATTATACCTCTAGAAAGCTATTAGATTTGAAAGCTTTTAGTTAGTCATAGGGCCAATTCGAACCTCAAATTATATATAAAAAATATTTTGAGGGATAAAAAATCGTTATGTTATAATGATATCTTCAATAATTTTTTGCATGTCATAACCTTTATTCTCTTTTGGAAATGCCACAAAAATTTATATTAAATAATAAAAATTTAAAAAATTATATAACATTTATGAAAGTTTTATAAAAGTAATTATATTATGTATTATGTAATAAGACTACTTCTGAAAACCCACCAAAAAAAAGACTACTTCTAAATAAAATTTTATCTATATATTAAATGAGCTTGATGGTATATAAATAAATAAATATATATAATATTTACACCGTGCTTTGAATTATTTTTGTATATGCTATGTAGTATTTATTTTTAGTCTAATTAATATTAGAATGACTGAGCTTCTAATTGAGCTCAAACTTTTACCGAATAGCTCCACCATCGGTCACCATTAATAAACGTAAATATTATACTAGCAAGTAGATCTTTATACCAGAAAAAAGTTTTTAACACCAAATTATTAGAAATAATATTTTCATTTTTTTTATTTTTTTTTTTGTAGTAGAAATCGTCAAGTTTGATTTCAATCCTATATTTCGATCGAAACTGAGCAATAAAGTGTATCTACTATTTGTATTTCAATCCGTTATCCAATTATGCTAACGTTAATTGGTTCATATATATATATATATATAAAGACAAATAAGTAGCTCTTCTAATTACACAACATTTTTTTTCATTTACTCAAATTTGGATGGTTCAAATAATGTTCTTATTGACCTACTTGCAAGTATGGTTCTAAGTGCTAGTCGACATAGTCCGTACTGGACGGGACGTGTCTATTCCGATAGTTATCGACACGGTATGTACTGAAAACTTTTATATTTGAATTTTTAAATGAAGTTTATATTTATACTTTTATTTTTTTAAGAAATAGTAAGTAAATGTTTATCGGCACGGTTGGTACGGCACAATCGGCACGGAATATCTGAATTTACTGAAATTCAATTCTGCTTGATACAGAAAATCTTGCTTACAAGATTATTCAGTACAATGATTAGATAGTCTGAGTTTATTCAATAATATATCTAATTTTATTTTTATGAATTTTACTATTGTGGGCGTCAATCTCCATTATGTAAAGGGCAATGCTACGTGTTACAAACATGAGTACGGAAAACAGTACGAAAAGGAAGAAAATGCGATTCATCGGGTTGGAAAACGCATTTTCGATAGAAAAAATTGTGTTTTTACTCCTTATGTGCTGGTTTTCGTGTTCACGTTCGTGACGTGTAGTAATTTCTTTATTTAAAATTATAATTTTTTGGATAATCCATAAATTATAATTCCATATATATATATACATCTTTCTAGGGAAAAAAAAACTTAAAACTGTTATTAGCGTTAAAAGGGAGTGCAAAATATTACACCTGACCTCAGCTCTTTTAGTTCGGAGTCTCGGACCACCAACGGCCTTTTTGTTATTTAATAGATAAATTAATTAAACTAAATAAACCACCTCTCTCTCTCTTTCTCTATCTCTCTCTCCGCCCTGAAATCTAGGGTTCCAATTTATCGCGAATCAATCGGAGCGTAATCGGGTGATTTCTTGCGAGAATCCAGTGTAAAATTCTCAAGATGTTCTGGCGAATTCCAAGTTTCTCGGGCCCATCTACTGTAAGCAAGTCTCTCTGATTCCTCTCTTTGTAGATTCCGTCTTTTTAATTATTCACGATCTGTAGTCGATCTTAACTAGCTGTTGATTACTGAATTTCAACACAGACAATGATTTTTTTTTCCTGGGTCGTTCTTTATGCTAGGTGCTAATAGTTGCTAGGAAACTCGCCGGCTTGGTAATTTATATTTTTAACTAAGTATGGCTGGCTAGTTTTTTAAATAAAAATTTCGTCTTTTTTACTTGTGCTTGGTCCGAATTTGATCTTGTCAGCTTTAGTTATCAAATGAGTTATTAAATAGCTTGTAGATGTTAAATCGTAGAGAAGATAAATTTGAAATACTAGTTGCGTTGGTAAACTAGATTTTCAGTAGTTTGTAACTTAAATTTAGGTTGTAGAAAATGGTCAGGTGGTAGTGCGCTCTAACACACTACAGTAGCACGCAATCACGAGCTAGACAGGATTTAAGAGCCTAAACTTCACATTCATTTGAATCGTAGAAGTAAACTGGATTTAGTTAGAACAGATCTGTACTTTGATTTAGAGTTGGTCTATTGAGTTATTCTTGGTCAGGGTTTGATCTTATCACCTTGTTCTCACTCTTTTCCACATTGGGAAGTGAAATTTTGTAAAATGATATTGTTGAATGAATTGCCTTGGTTATTTTATTGGTCTTGTTACCGTTGTTTCTATAATGGAATCCGCAGGTTGATGCTATCTTGGACAAGGAGGAATTCACTCTCGAGGAACTCTTGGATGATGAGGAAATAGTTCAAGAATGCAAAGCTCTGAATACTCGGCTTATTAATTTGTAATATATCTTGTATTAAATTCATATCTTAAGGCTTTACTTTATCGCAATGTAAACACTTAAGTTATTCTTGCTATTTACAAACTATGGAGCATCTCTTCTTCCAGAAATCTTAATTTACTATTAAATCTTTGTAGTTTGGCTGCCAGATATATCACACAAGTCTAATTCAAAGTGCCCTTTGATGATATAAAGCACTTTTTATTGTTTGCTTGCTTTAGGGTTATAAACCCAATGCCTTTTCAAGGTGATACAGATCCAAAAGGCAGGAAGTTCTTTTTATTTCTTAGTCCATTACATATTGATGGATGTTATCTGTTTTAAATTTGTTTAAGCAGGTTTGGACATAAGTCCCACAGAAATAACCTGCATGACTATTTCCTAACCATATGATGTTACTCAGTAGTCAGTACTCCCTTCCACGTCTTTTATTTTATCTTTTCAAAGTATATTAGGTTTTTCTTGTACTTGAAACTGTTGGTACTCTTTATGTTTGTGTTATCTATTTATCTAAAGAGTGAGCATTAACACTTGAAATCTGCATCTTTTTTGGAACCGCACATATTCCGATGGGTTATGCTTGACATGGCTAGTTTTCATATCTTTTTTCTTCTTTCCTTGATCTTGATTTGCGGTTATATATTGACATGGTTAAATTTAAGCTATTCGAATGGTTAATGAAACCTCATGTAATGCTATTCTTGCTTTCAGTCTTAGAGATAGAGCTCAGGTAGAACAGCTATTGCGGTACATTGTGGAAGATGCTCCTGAAGATTCTGACAGAAAGTATGCTTTTAAGTACGTAAAACACACGAGGATGCTGGTCATAGGAAAATTTGCATTTCGTTCCATTCTTAATTTTGTTATATTGTGAATTTCATTATCCTTTGTAGCGAGTTTCATTATCCTTTGAAACTAAACACTTCTTATCATTCAGGTTTCCATTTGTTGCCTCTGAGATATTTACATGTGAAATCGATGTTATACTTAAGACTTTGGTGGATGAGGAGGTAATTGTTTCTTTAACTTGCCCCTTAGTGAGTTTATGGACTGTTGCAAGCAACAACATTAACTGTTTGGTATTATCTTCTTCTTCTGTTGCAGTTGCTGGACATGCTCTTCTCATTTCTGCAACCAAATAGGATTCACAGTTCATTATTGGCTGGGTATTTTAGTAAGGTATTGTTAATTTATGCTTAACTATGAGCATTTTAGTAAGGTATTGTTAATTTGAGCTTACTTATGAGAGTCCCTGAATCTATTGGATCATCCAAAGAATTTACTTATGAGAGTCCCTGAATGATCTATTAACACTAATTATGGTGCACAGGTTATTCTATGTCTGATGCAACGCAAGACAGCAAATCTTATGAGCTATGTTCAAGTAAGCCACTCCTTATAGTGTACATAAACTGATAGGTGGATAGAATTCTTTTTTTCTTTTTTCTTTTCTTTTCTTTTTTTTTTGGGGGGTATGCAATATATATGCATGAAAGTTGCCTTCATCTCTGTTATAATTGTTAGTCTTCGGTACATCTAATAAGTTCTCTAGTGATATCATGATGCAACTTGTGCACCAAATTGTCTTATGCTCTATTATTCTCCTCCGCAAATTGTACTTCTTCAGGATATTGGTGTTTAATGAAGTCCATGTCCAAATTCGTTCTCACATCTTTGTTCCTGTTTAGCTGCACATCTTAGATGCATATGAGTTATTAATCTAAGGGGCCATAGAGTATGTGTTTTAAACTTAGATATTTGTATTAGAGATCTGATAGTGGTTCTCTGTTACTATATTGCTAACTAGTTTTTAACCCGTGCTAAGCACGAGATGATATGATTTAAAATAATCAGATATTGTATAATTTAAAACTATAATTATTCTAATAACATAATTGTATATTAAATTTATATAACTCAACTATAATACTTTATCATTTTTATTCTAAATATATATTATCTAAATTAAGAAACTGGTATTGTAATTAATAATTAAAGTTATAAATGATTAGAACATAAATAAGAATTACAATCGTATTTTTTGATGATGTTAGATTTATCTTTTTGTTTTAAGTTCTTAAACTTTATTTAATTTTAATAAGAGTATGTGAAGAAACGGATATGGTAATTAATATTTTTATTTTAAAAAAAATGGTAAAAAAAAATCATATATAAGATGAACATGCTAAAACTAAGTAAAAATAATGATTAAAATCTTACTTAAATAAACAACAAGTTATAAGTTACTTTCACAACTTGGAACACATACAACAGAAACAATGGTATTGCAGTAATTGTACCAACTTCTCAACTCGATTCATCCTTTACGAAAGAACACCCTCAATGCTTAGCACTTCCAAGAACAAAAATCCAATAAAATTTTATCAACGATTTCTTTGTTTATTTTGTTCTCCAAAGTCTTCTAAGTAAAAAGGGGGTGAATTGAAAGAGAAATTGTCAAATTATTCTTCTGAAGATGATGTATAGCGGCGAAGATGTCGCCATCGATGAGCTTGCCTCCAATCGCTCCACCTACAAGCAACATCAATCACGTTTTTCTTTATAGAGGCTAAAGAATGGGCAGTTCGTGAAGGTCAAGGAGTTTTAGGTAGATGAAATTTATTAGTGGGATGGAAAAAAGCTGAACAGACTCGGTCCTCTTATAAGATGAAGGGTGTCTTGTAAAAATAAATAAATTTCTATAATGACTTCTACGTTATAGCTAGTTAAGGGTGCCACTTGGCAAAAAATCGTAGACTTACTCTACATATATTATAGAGATAGGAGGATTGGAGTATCTTTTGTTGAAAATTATTACTTCATTAATGATTTAAATAACAATATGGAGAAGGGATTTCATTAAGTAGCTTGCAATACAAAATGAGGTAAAGCTTCAAATTTATATTAATTTACCAACCTATACTAAGTACAAAACTAAGATTCCTAACTTCAAAGAAGGTTGCCGTGGTAACTCGTTAACAATTAATATGAAGTACTTAACACTGATATTCTTTTTGGTAGATATTAATTCGGTATGGTTAGTGGTGCCTTCAACACCGAGTAATTATGCTCTAAAGGTGCTTCCTGACGTACAGTTGTCTTTTTTTTTTTTTAATTGTTTATTTTTAGAGTTACATTGGAAGGAAAAAGAAATTTTTTAGACTTTAAGGATTTAACCATGTAAGTACTGTTTATATATTTATATTTAATTGTGAACTATGTTACAATTTGTGTTCTATCCGTGGAGTTTTAAGGGTTTTTTTTTCTTCTTTTAAATTCATTTAGGTGGATATATGGTTTATGAAATATGTGCCATTCTGGTTATCTGACATAGCTTGTCTTGTTTCGTATCAGAATCACAAGATTGTTCTCCACCAGCTGGTTGATTTGATAGGCCTTACACCCATCATGGAGGTTAGCTCTTCGTTATTATTGTCTTTTGCAGTACTTTGTGAGGACTGTGTGCATAACTGACTGATCATGGTCCCGTTTTATTTATAGAACTATTTTAAACGAAAACCTGCTTTGGAGTTTTCTACAATAGAAACAATTACGTCCTTCATTGAGTTGTTTGTGGTGATAATATACTTTATCTGATTCTCTTTTTCTATTTAAATCGTAAGCAGATTTTGGTTCGACTCATTGGTGGTGATGATCACATATATCCGAACTTTTTGGAAATCATGCAATGGTTAGCTGATTGTAATTTATTGGAAATGATAGTAGATAAACTACATCCTTCTGTAAGTATTTCCAACCTGGTTCCTTTTTTTTTTTTTTGACATAGCAGATGAAGAAAGACTTGTTAGCCCGATTTGCAGTAGTAGTTTGTGGTAATAGTATGTTGATATTTTTAATGTTAGTGGTACGGATGTATTGATAATTTGGATGGAATCATGGAAAATATATTGTACATCAACAATATTCACAACTAAGTTGTACTTTTGGCTATTCATGATTCTCAGCGATTGTGGTTTATACTTTTTGTAGTAAAATTGTCATGTTTCTGATCATTCTCTGAGATCTGCCTCTCTACTTATATTTTGCTAATTGGCGTTCCACCTGACATCAAAATGTTGATAGTTTTGGTCGTCTTCTGAATTTTCTTCAAGATATATGACGGAAGATGACATTTTGCTAACAATTATGGTACCTAAATAATTCAGAACTCACCTGAAGTACAAGCCAACGCTGCTGAGGTGCTATCAGCCATCATTCGAAATGGCCCATCAGCTTTGGCATCCCAACTTTCCAGCCCTAGGTTGTCATCATCTACCTTGGAGTTGCGCTGTACTTTGTGCACTTTTTTCCTTTTTTGAATTCTTGTAAAATGTTGATTTGCTTATTTTAACTTTCTGTCCTGTGTACAGCTTCATCACAAGAGTCTTTGATCATGCCTTGGGAGATGCAGCATCCAAAGCTGGTCTAATCCATTCCCTCTCTGTTCTAATCTTTTTGTTAGATCCCAAAAGATCTGCTTCATCTGCTATGCTTCATTCAACTAGAAGTCGGTATCTATATGAGCCATCCTTAAATGTTGATCCTGCGGTTCTTGAAGCAATGCTGCCAAGACTTGGTAAGATATCTTGCTTTAGAAAATCACATTATTCGTTAATAATAACAATGAAAGGTAAACTACGTTTTGAACTTGAGCAATGCTATGCACCTCTAGAATTTCTCTCTAAACTCATCTTATCATCCATCAACTAACCATCTATCCAATCATTCCACTATCAAAACCTATTTAGAGATGAGTGTAGAGATAAACGTTGGAGGTGCATACGTTTTTTCTTCCGCGAAAACTGGTAATATCCCAAGCAAAATTTTTGAATCCCAGTGCTGAAATGGGGCCTTTGAATTCACCTCAAGCTTGACTGAAGAATTGAACAGAGTCTAAGCTTGGGCCAATAAATCTCAAATGGCATTATGCCTATTGTTTTACATCTCTTGTAGCTCAAAAATATTAGTTCCTGAGCTGTTAATCACTTTTATAAATTGGACGTTTAATTTGTGTCCCAAATAGTTTAAAGAAGTGTATACAAGTTGGAGACATTAAAGACAAAGTTTTAATTATGTGAATGTTACTCTTTCTCTAATACTAATAATTCTTTCTACGAAGAATTATGTCCTTGGGAAGTTTTAAGTAATAAAGTTTGTTTGAATATATTCAATAAAAACTTCAGTTGATGCGAATTGCAAACTTAGTGAGTAGCTGTTGTAATATATATATATATATATTTTTTTTTTTTCACTTTTTTTTTTTCCCTCTTAGTATTTCTTTTTAGCGAGATAGGAACCTTATCTTGAACATGTTTAAACTCTTGAATGTGTTATGCTGAGAGGACCATTGCTTCTCATTTTATTCTGCAGCTGACTTGGTTAAACTCTTAAATGTGTCATCTGAAGGCAACAGTCTCCCCACCACTTATGGTGAAGTGAGACCTCCACTTGGGAAGCATCGTTTAAAGGTAAAAGTTCAGACTTATTTAATATTTAAAAGTTAGTATGTGGAATAGAATTTCCAAACGTGATGTTTTGATGGTTTAATATGTAAAAGTTAGTTTGTGGAATAGAATTTCCAAAACGTGAAGTTTTGATGGTTTTACATTATGCTTCTTCGTTCTTCAGATTATCGAGTTCTTAGCTGTATTGCTTGGGACTGGTGACGAAGCTGCAGAAAATGAATTAATTAACCATGGTGCTATCTGCAGAACTATTGATTTATTCTTTGAGTAAGTTGTGTGGTATTAATCTTGGCAATATAATATTTGCTAGTTGAGATGTTGAAGGAATCTATTGAATGATTGTTACAGGTATCCGTTTAATAATGCATTGCACCATCATGTAGAGAGGATGATCCTATTGTGCTTAGAGAGCAAGCATCTGGAAATTATTGACCATTTATTTCGTCAGTGTAACATACTTGGAAGATTCCTGCAGGCAGAAAGCAATCAGAGTATTTCTGGCGATTCCACTTCGGTACTGATATAATTATCTAGACTTCTTTACATGAATTTTCAGTCCATTAGTTGGTCTTTGTCACCTACTCATCTGAATTATATGTTTTGACAAGAAGATTGTAGCACTAACGTTGCTTGTTTACCTATATGCAGGTCACGCTACCCGCCCCGGGAAGAAAAGGGCCACGTGCTGGCTATTTCGGACACATCACTCGGATTTCCAATAAGCTGGTTGACTTAGGAAGTAAAAGTGAACATATTCATGATTATTTACAGGTTTGCAAATTCTTCTCGTTCAATTTCTGTTCATAGTAAGTTTTTGAAAAAAAAAATGTAGGGATGTATTACGATTTGGAAGAAGAATTAGGTTACCAAATGCCAAGTTGCTTAAATTGCTTCAGATTTGGTGTATGTCCGAGTCTCAAGATTAGATATACTTTCTGGGGCCAAATTACTAATTTTATACCCCGACTTTAGACCAATTGATCTAATCATATCCAAAAAATTTTACGCACGAAAAAACTATCTGTCGTCAACACCCGTTTGTGTCCACACCGTCAGCTGACACGCATCGCTTGATTACTCTTCAATTCATTCTTATTTGCAAAATAAGACATTATACTTTTTTATGTTTTTGCAAAAATGGGCCGCGCCCTAGGAGACGTAATGTGATACCCGAAAATTCTTCGCCACCGTCGACGCCGTGTTTCTCCTCTTTTTACTTTTTCTCACCGGCCAAAAGATCATCTCCGTCTGCCGCAACCACCATGACGCCGCCGCCTCTGAAGGAGAGGTTTAGAAATCTCTTCTGTACTCTTTCCAAGTCGTCGTCAAAACTAGCACGCTGTTCAAACTCGCCATCTCTTACATTCACCGTCGCATTGCTCTCTATGAGATCATCTTCGTGGCTCATGGTGGATACGCCGTTCTTGGTACTCCAACTTCTAGCACATATCTATGGTACTCCAACTTCTAGCACATATCTATGGTACTCCAACTTCTAGCACATATCTACGCCACCTTGCTCATCCCACACGAGAAGCAATTCCGCGCCACCGTCCATCTGCTCAGCCTCAAGTTCTTCTGGGCCGTCAACTTCATACTCTTAGCCTCCTCACTTCCACCGCTGCAGTCCGCTTTGCCGGCAGCGCACTGATCTTCCTTGACGACGTTTTAGTCTTCGTATTGCTTGCTCTCTCCCTCGGCCTGCTCGTTTTTGTCCTCTCCCGCCACCGGCGTGTCAGTAGAGCATAAAAATTCGTACCGGTGCCGCCGGTGGAGGTGGAGGCGAAACCACACATCAACCCCTAAAAAACAGGCGCGGGAATGACCTCTCCCAATGTGCAGCCTATTTATGCAAAAAAAAAATATATAATGTTTGTTTTGCAAATAAAAACGTATTGGCGTGTAATCAAGCGACGCGTGCCAGCTGACGGTGCGGACACAAACGGGATTTGACGGCGAGTAGTTTTTTGGTGCGTAAAGTTTTCTAGGTATGATTTAGGTCAATTGGTCTAAAGTCGGGGTATAAAATTGGTAGTTTGGCTGCTTTATGGAGAACAATGAAGCTTGATATGCATTTTTCACATGGTTCGATAAGCCTCACCACAGTTATTAGTTGCAAGGTTGAAAAGTACTTATCGATAGTATAGAAAATACTACTAGCATTTTGTACGCGTTAGCCACACGGTCATAAATTGTAAGGTTGATGTGTACCTATCAAGAGTATAGTAGATACTAGTATTTCTTTTGTACAATTAGGGCAACACATTACTTGCAATGTTGCTGTATACCTATCAAAAATATATATTACTACCTCTTCTGCACAAATAGGCATTGGCACTAGGTTTTGCAACGGATCAAATTGGGATTTCTGGCCGTGATTCCAACTAAGCCTAAATTCTGGTAGAGATGAATTAACATGCTTGTAATCTTCCAAATACGGTGATATCAGGCTGCTTTGTTGTTGATCTAGCATTGCTTTGCATTTGTACTCGAGTTTTTTTATAACCTATTTGTTCCTTTTGGTGTCCAATCTTATTGGTTGGACTGAAATAGTTCTCTAGTGTCGATCTAATTTCTTGATAGATTATATTTGAGCCTCATTAGAAACTTCAATTTTTTCGATGTTTATCTAGATTCTAGGTTCAAGTTGGTTTCCACTGAATAGTGAGTTTGGTGCTTGTAGCTGCTAGAGCTTAAAGAGTTCTTCCTTTTATACTAGATAACAGCATTGCAACATAGGCCATTATTTGGCTCTACTTCTTCGTAGTGCTTTTTAATATCTTCTATCTTGTCATTTTGGAGAGCAATTGCTCTTCGAATATACTTGCACTATAATATGCTTGTATATTATCATATGACATTCTTGTAGGAATGTGGAGAATGGACAGACTGGCAAGTGAATGTTCTCAATGAACGCAATGATGTGGAGAATGTTTATCGATGGGCTTGCGGGTACCTCTTCTACTATGATACCTCTGTTACTGTTGTATTTTACCATCTTGAAGCGTTTAACTCTGTTAATGTTCTCAATTAAAGGAATTTTGTCAAAAAAAAAAAGAAGAAAATTCCTGCTTCTCAAAACTATTATAAACGCTTAGACTTTGCACATTCTAGGAGATGAATTATTAGACGAACTTATGACTACGTTAGTATCTAAGCATCGCTATATTTATGTGGATGTTAGTTTAAGTTGATTATTTCTGCTCTTAAACGTTACAAGATATTCAAAAAAAAACTTTCTTTAGTTGTCAATACTATAAAGGTTGAATTTTTTGATTCCTTGTAGCCGCCCAACTGAATTGCAAGAAAAGACTAGAGAAAGTGATGAAGATGAGCTCCAAGAAAGGGACTACGATGTAGCTGCCTTAGCAAATAATTTAACTGAAGCCTTTAGATATTGTACCTATGAAAGTGGCGACGTGGAAGAGGTAAACTCGTCTCTACATTTTTACAACTTTCTATCATCCTACTTGCCAACACTTATCTGGTTCTTTGCATGCACATGAATCTTGGAGATCTTCCGCTGCTGAGTCAATTTTGTGTTCTCTAAGGATTGTCGTATATATATATGGATGATGTTAAATTCCAAAATAGTTACTTTAATATTTGACTATACAACTTCTATACAATTACAGGACGTCTATTTTGATGATGAATCTGCCGAGGTTGTCATTTCTTCATTGAGGCTCGGAGATAGCAACGAAGGGTACTTCTAACTTAGTCATAGCTCTCATTTTTGGCTCCTTAACGTTTATATGTAATTTAATTTCTATTTATGGCAGATCCCTATTTACAAATTCCAATTGGTTTGCATACCAAGACAGCAAAGCCGATGAGGATCCTTCTAGCACTTACAGTGATATCCTTCAGAATCCCAACATTGATGAAAGCATCAATCTTGAAGAAACTTCTACTACTTGTAAGATGGAAGAGGAGGAGGTGGTGGTGGGAGAGATTGAGGAGGATCATCATCAGGGTAACAATGTAACAAGTTCTTCAAACGATTTGGGGCTTTTCCAATCCGAATCAAGAGACACCGATGACCTTTTTGATGATCAGAAATTACCGGAATGGGTGGGGTGGCGAGAGTCCGCGGGAACAGAGATCGATAAGTGTTCTCCTGATGGGTCTGAGGAATCCGATGGGAAGCAGGAAGGTACAGTTCCCGATACCGATAATGCGAACACATCAGAATCTGATGGATTGCTGGAAAAAGAGGGAGAGGAAATACCAACTTCGGTGTTCGAAGAGGATGCAGAATTTGTGGGTGTGGAGTTGTGCGGGAGGGGGTCTACGAAAGTTCATATAAGCTGGGACGTAATGAAGCCGTGTGAGGATGGAAGCGGATTGATGGATTTCAGCGACAAGACTCCCTGGAGGGTCGAACCCGAAGTTGGTGTTGTTCAAGAATGATTTTTCCGTAATGTAACGTGTCCGTCTCCTGACCAGCATGTACAATATCACTTAGTGTTTTTGTTTCATGTGTTCTTAGCTATTTTATTTTTATCTGAATGATTGTATAATCCAAACAAACCTATTTTAATTCTCACGAATTGTGTTTTTTTTATTTATTTAGATTTTAGTTGTTTGGTCATTATACTGATCTGATGCATTTGGAGTTTAGATTTATGTAGCTTATTTGTGAAGAATTACTAGCAGGTGTACTGTATATACGTAAATAGATGGGAGCATGAGGGACTGAAACATAATTATGCTTAAATGATAAGCTAATTTGTAAAAATCACATCATTTATAAAGATGGGACCTTATCTCTTTGCTCCAATTTGGGTTCAAACCAATCCTTTGGGTTTGTTTTTATCCAATCCAACAATGTTTTTTATAGTAAGTATACGAGGCAGCACCAATATTCCAAGTGAGATTAAAATGATTTTAACAATTTTATAATTTTCGGTTCATCAAAAAGATGGGAATAGCCACTCTAGAACAATTGAAATCCACGGTTACTTTCAAAGATACTGTAATCGTCAAGTTTTGTTTTCGGAGAAAAAATACGGAATCAAACTTGAAAAAAAAATTAATATGCTGAATAAAGATCCTTTATTCGAGCATTGAATATTAAACTACGGCAGGCACGTCATGGTCGTGGATCGGACCCATATGGATCTGCATAGATGGAATAGGAACTAGCACCGTCCTGAATTTGGTAGATTAACAAATATACTAATAAATAGCACTAAAGAAGATAGGCTACCCCATTCATTATTCGATACTCTTATCATAGCTGCTCTTTTAATATAATTCTTGCCAAAAATAGGATACAAGCAGAAATTACTATCAGTCAAAGCTTGCATCGTTAGATTTGAAACAACAAAAATAGCCAAGTATCCTCTACTTGAAGATCATACTTAGTGCCATTTGCTGCAAAGTTCTCATGCTTCAAGCAAACTCCAAGATAGCCTCATTTCCTACTATCTGTTAAATTAACTTATTCGGGTATCACGAAGCGGAAACAACTAAATTCTCCCGAAAGAGGAACTCGAAGCCCAGAACGGGTTGGCCAAACATATGGATCATCTTCTTAGTAACAAGTAAAAAGGCACTCGAACAAAACAGCATGCGATCGATTTCATGATTCATGCACAAATCTGTGAAGGGCCGATGAATCCAGAGCAGCAAACTCAGAAACAGCCGTCAGCACCGCCCGCCCTAACTTGATGGCGTCGTCCATAGTCTGCGCCTGTTGACGCACAATTCAAAAATCAATAAAAAGGAAGTTTTCAACAGTTGTGGAGTTTTACAGATGCTTCGTACCTCTATGTTGAGAGGAAGAACGGGATCGTGAAGCGAAAGCCTTAGAAGGAACCAACCACCATGGCCTGAGACTCTCACCTGCAAACAGAATTTGCTAATTATAAAAAATGAATTTATTCTGAAACTATTTCAGCTGTAGGAGGAAAAAGAGAGTAAACACAAATCTCTTTTTTTTATATATATATATAATATATTATATATATATATATATATATGATATTGAGATTATCGGGAGTTGGAACCCGTAATGTGACACACGCCTCCGTAAGACCTTCAAAACTCGCCGGGAACATCCCCACATCCAACGGTCCAACCCCGACCGACGCTCTGGGATCCGAGTACAGGCTTCTCATGAACGGGAGCTCCTACCACGGGGTACAGAGGATTTTCAGAAAATCCTGTGAGTAATTTCACCCCACGCGGACTCGAACCTAGCTGGTGATACTTTCTGAGACGCCTCCCAAGTCCCATCCAGTTGAGCTAGCCGCGGTCAACAAGAGTAACACAGAGTAACATCTACCCTCTTACTCAATGGGGTTCAGAGTCCAGCAAAGACATGTTTACACATCTTTTTGAGATAAAATAACCAATAACATCACTGACATAGGAAACAAAACTGGTTCAAGTAACCCTTCTTTGAAGGATCAAAAGAGAAGGCAAATCCAGGGCACAAGGCCACTCCTGCCCCCGCTAACTCGCAAGGGATTTTTTCCGGATTTTGGGGAGGCCGGCATACGCACCCATGCTCACTACTAACGAAGGATGGTTCCATCCTGCTTTTGCAGGATTCAAACCCCCCACCAGTGCCGTAGTGAGGGATCCAAAGACAAGCAACCCACAAAAAAAGAAAGACCGAAGGAAAAAAAAAAAAAAAAAAAAACTGAGAAGAAAAAGAAAAAAGGCCGAGTTTTTACAGAATAGTACAGACTCTTGGTAATTTTATCGACTTCGTAGTCTCAACAAAAGAATACCATGATAAGGATGGCGAACATACCCCTTCATAGTTAATAGGTGCTTTCCTTAAATTTGGGTCAGAATTGATTGTGTTTTCCAAGTGTTTGATCACTGCTTCTCCATAATCTCTGAAGGATCTGAAATACAGAATCACTGCAAGTTAAATTAAATTAATAGCCAATTACCTGATATTAATGGGACATACATGATAATAGGAATAAGTATACTTACTCTCCTTTAAGATCTGGATTGTTCTGATTGATCTTTAGGCCTTAGCTCAGCAGCAAACAGCAGGAATCTTCTAAACCCTCATCAGATTCAGTTAAAACTTACTACCCGTAGCGATCCAGCAGCCTTGGCCAGAACCAAGTTTGTATTAAGAGCTTAACCTGCGCATTTTCAAAAGAAAAGAAAAAAAAAATTGAAACTTGAAGGAAACAAATTCGAAACAGTTATCAGTTCCTTATTCATCAAAAGCTAGAGAACATGACTCCAAAAAATTCCCGAGTGCCGTACCTTTAGCTATCGAGAATTTCAGATAATAAATCTCAAACAAGAATTTACTAGGAGCAAGTACAAGTACATCTTCCAAAATCCAAATGTATGAAACGCAATGTATATGTATAAATATGAATGCTGTTGCAGGTTCGATGAATACTTGCATGCATAGCACTATTTCGTATATTTCACCAATAATAATGATTATACGCATAGAAAGCATGTTCTTGAATTTGGCTATTTATACATCTTGAACATGGAAACCGTGACATTAAAACCGGAAACTCAAGGAAGAAATAATCGAGAAAAGCAGTCTTTATCGGATTATTTTTTTTTAAAATATTTTTATAACGCCGGATGAACCTCAAAATAAATGACTAGTTGTTAATGGTATGTAAGTTAACAGTGTCCACCCTTGCATAGTAAAAAAGGGAATATAGCTATCACATTAATATCATTTTTTTTTCACAATTGTTACATTTTATAAAACAACATGAAAAAAAGCTTAACAAGGTTTATTTTCAGAGTGGTAATAAATGATGGCAGTGGAAGCTAAGCTATCCTATGAACAAGAAATAGACAGAAGGAACTAAACATGACAGGGAAATTACAAAAAATTTGCATAGGCCAATTTAGAGATTAATAACATGTATAACAAAAATGCAAGATATAGGTCTTGTTAGGCACGCCAACAAATATTTACATGCATATGCATCTTACAAGAGAGAGAATTGTGATTTTGTAAATATATGAGGATGAAATTCCTATTTGATGGGAATAGGGTTGGAGCTATAGGTGAATATATCATCAAAGGCAAAATGCTGTATAATACCATAAGATAGGCTCCATCATCAAGCCAGTGGTTCTCCTTCAAAGCGCCGTGACCGCTAGTTTCAATAGCCAAATGTGATTCCTCCCCAATAGAATTCTGCCATTGTTTTTTTCATTAAATCAATATCCAGCCAAAGAGTAAGTCGAAAACCAAGAAGCCTAAAATACAGAGGAGTTCATAATCTTACAGTGGACAATCTTCACAGGCCATAACAATTATTACATTCCTTATCCAAACAATGCATGATCTTATTGTGACATACACCTTATAGCAATATTTGATAAGTACATAGCAGTATAATGTGAAGCTGTACAATAATCTAGCATGAGTGGTATTTTAATGTATAAAATAATATTAGTAATATTATTAGATTGTATTTTGTTTTTCAAGTAGCCCATGCAAACACTAAATAGTACTTAATTCTACTTAAATGTTTATCTCTTGGAGATAAGAGCACCTTATATTTAGAATGTACCACCTAGATTCAGGTATGTTCTAAACAAGCATAAAACAAAGCTTTATAGATCCATATCAAGTTCTAATTTAAAAAAAATCCATCAGGAAGGCTGAGTATCGTTCAGAAACCAATTTTCATATCAATCTTTGCCTTGCGAAAGGTCAAGGATGATGAGATGACTGCAAAATTAACTAATTATGTATCCTACAATTAATCTACAAAGCTACAACTAAGACAATACGTGAAACAAAGTCCCAAGATTGAGAAAAGCGGTTAAAATTTAAAAGCACAATCTAAAAACTTTCTCCTAAAAATAAAAATAAAAATCATGTATCATAAAAATTAAAGTAATTATGGTTTTACTGGAGTTAAATCTTACCAAACGAATTGCCTCATCAATGACATTCTTATATCCTCTCTTGAAGCGGTGGTGCTTTCCTCCTTGCATAATAATCGAACAATGATCAATTGACACTCCTACTATCACGTGACAGCGGCTTGTAAAATCCACACTTACCAAGTTTCTTTTCAATAAACTCAGTTAGACCATCTGAAGTAACACTGTCTGTAACAATCGTTGTTCCTGGATGCTAATTGTGAACAACCAGAAAAGCATAAATTGTATTATACTGGTATTTATAATTTAATTAGAAGATTAGGGAAAATTTACTTGCAGCCTCACATATTTCTCACAAATTGGTTAGCTTACGTTTATAAAGAACTTCGAACAGATGAAAAAGTTCAGATTCTAAAATCTCAATATCCTATGAGATTTCAAGAATGCGAGTGCTTATTCTTGAAAAGGATGTAGGTTAAGTGTTCATTTCGGTTAAGACCAAGGGGGTTATTGTCTTACAATTTTAGAAAGAATGGAAAGAATGCATGAAATATCTTACTTCCTCGAGAATTAAAGCAGACAACAGAGCGATGAGTCGGTTACGGTTGAATTCACGACCCATAGAATCCACGGCAGCAGATCTGTCGAATAGAACATTTGTCGCTTGTTTCAAGTATAAATAAAAAAAAAATAGCAATTATATTACTTACCTGTCTACATCTGTGTCAAAAATGATGCCTAAATCAGCCTTATTCGCAAGTACAGCCTCGGTTATAGATTTCATCGCAGCTTTGTCCTCAGGATTTGGTATGTGGTTCGGAAATAAACCTAGATACAAAATCACATCTGCATAAGTTTATACCTTCTAACCCAAAAATAAAAAATAAAAAAAAGAAAAATAAAAAGTAATATTATTACCATCAGGCTGTAAGAACTGACTGCCGGTAGTAATTGCACCTAAAGGCTCCAATACCTTTCCCTTGTAAAATCATTAGTAAGGGCATAAGAATAAAAATTAAGCACAGAATAATCAGTATTTTAACAGCAACAAACATTTAAAACTGAATTTGGATAATATGAGAATTAGATCACAGTAAGCAGCAAGAACAACTTTTCATTTGTAAGCAAACTAGGAGCTAAGACTATGGAGTCTCTTCGGAAACATATTCATTATGAACAAGAGTTGCAAGATTCACAATATAGAGTCAATTAAATGTGATTTGAAATATAACAGAAAAACATGAGACATTTAAAAGAAATAAATTAGAGATGCATTGAACGTGAATCATTTTTTCAGAGCAAGTATACAGGTACGTCCTAAATTGAAACTTCGGCTTTCTGCTGCCAAAAAAGGCCAGGACTACAAAGGAATAGTTAACTGATTAAGGTTGAAACTTATGATCAAAATGTCATGATCTTTACCACCACGTGGTTTTCGGACAGTAGCCCCACTAGGTTGTGACATTTGATATTAGAGCCGGCCCATCCATGATGCACCGGTGGATCAGCAAAAGTTACCAAAGAGAGAAAGTAGGAGTGGAAATGGGTGAGTAACCGGGAGTGGAATTGGGAGAACTAGGGTTGGGAATAAAGAAACTCCTTGTTAACAATTCCTTAGGGAAAATAGTTTGATGGATATAAAGCAAAGACCACACCCCCAAAAGGAAAAGGAAAAAGGGGAAAAAAATACAGAGGTCTAAAATGCAATGCCTGTTACTACGATGAGAGGGTCACAAACTCACAGTACAGGTATTTAGATCAGAGAGACAATTTTAAATCATTTGAATCATTCTTCAATACCATATGCTTACCATCAGCATGGATACATAATACAGAAGAAACAATATTGAGCAAGAACAAATTACTAATAAAATTCTAACACAGGTCAAAATATGAAGCTTTTTGTTTGTAGATAACGAGGCGAAACCCTCACAGCTTTCTACGCACACCTATAGGACCATTTTGGACCCAGGTGCGCGCAGGAGAGTAAAACCCCGGCCTGGCATCTGCCTCCGGACCAGACATGGAGTACTGGGAGTTACCCAGACCGCTGTAAACACGCGACTCCGGGCACATCCCCATTTCAGGGCACCAAAAAAAAATGAAACATAACTTAGGTGGTTACTATAACTAGAAGAAATTTTTTAACAAAACTGTAGTACCATAACCTCTACTGGACAGACTCCACTAGAAGTAGGGTAATCCTTGAATTTCAAAGTACTCATTTAGCAAAGACCAATAATGCACATATAAGTTTCAATAATAAATTAGAAAAGTATTATTTACTAAAAATTGAACCTATTCACAATGATATAGAACGGCAGTATAAGATTAATATTCACACTATATTCTCAAAAAATAATCACTCAAGAATATCAAATTTACCGCAAAGAAGCCTCCTGCTCCATTTCCTGCATCAACAATGATATGAAACCCCTCCAATGGCTTCTCTAAAAATTCAACAAAAAACTCAGCACGTTAGCCTCTGTGTTTACTTTTTTTTAGCCTTTAAATAAACCAAAACTTCGGTGGAAGGTGAAAGTAACCCTTCCAAATGTTATTAATAATCAAAGAAAATACAACTTAAACCACTTGGACTTGTCTATGATGAGCCCAGCCCCAACTTCCAAAGAAAGAAGTGGAAACCCAGAGTAAACCTAATTGTATCATTATAAGTATTTTTATAGAGGACGGACAACAGAGAACAGTGGTTTGAAAAAATAACCATATTCAAACTGAACAACTCTAACGGCATAACAAATCATGAAAATAAAGAATATATACCTAGATTTCCTGCAGCCTTACGAACTGCTGCTACAAGATTAGAGGAATAAACACTCATGTAGTCAACTTTTTGTACAGCAGTTACTGCAGCTTGTTCCGATTCCTTTAAGCTTTCGGATGAGGATTTCTCATATATAGCCACAGCCCGATCTAAGATATCTTTTATATCAGCTTTTCCGAGCCCCCCAGAATTGGTGAAAAACTTGAATCCATTACGATTATAAGGAAGATGGCTAGCTGCATAGCAGTTGGAAGCATATATCAACAGCAGAAGGGAAAAGACTTTTTAAGAAAGGCTTAACGAAGATAAATGGGTTAGGCATATACTCCAGCAAAAAGTCAGTGCATTCTAATAATTTTCTCTAAAGAAATAAATCATTTACCGACATTCTTTCACTTTTCTTTAGATCACTGTATTACTTGTTTTACCAACATTCTGCCCTCATTTGCTTGAGGATCCATGTACTTCTGGCACCAATTCCATATCCCAAATTGATTAATCAAAATGAACATGTAGACAAGAGAGACAAGATTTCCAACTTACCTACTTCCTATAATCTTTCACAATAACACAGATGCATAAGCTAGAGGTGGTAAAAAAAACATAAACTATACAAGCTTACTTTATGAGCTTCAGTTGCAAGAGCATACTACTTAGCATAGTTATCCCCCATCATAGCATATTATCATTCAAGTATAACTGCTAGTTCCACCAAAATGGCTAAATCTAGTACCAAAAATATTAGTACAACAATTATTGTAAAAAGCACACTGGAAGATTTCCATCATATCACAGTTATCTCTACAAAGTACACTAATTTAACGCCGTTTTGAAAGTGCAAATAACTCTGAAACATAACATAAAAGGGATTTTCGCTACGCCCCTTCTATTATATGTTGAGAATTACTACCAAGGTGTTACAAACTAATCAACAAGCACACCTGTTATCATGATGGCTCCATCAACGGGACATAGTATGTTTTCGTTTTCTGTGAGAGTGCTGTTGAACATAGCCGGAGTAGATGCCAATCTGCATATGGATGCTTAAAATCATATTCAGTTTTAGAGACAATCGAGCATAAGACATCAAATCTCAGATCAATAATACGGTCAAGTGCCGCAAAACCACCAAAACACAACTATTTTCTGCAATACGGAAATTTTGTAAATCAAGCAAGAACAAAGTAAAAACTGTATCTTCAATAGAGCAAGTTAATGTATTACAGTGAAACAGGTGCTTCTTAAGGTTACTACTTATCGTAGAACGAGTTTCTTCAAAACAAAGAAATGAGCAGCTACAAAGCCTTTAGTGTACTAGCAAAATACAAAACTTAACAATGAAAAAGTAACTAATTGCAAGATGTTCTGCTCACCCGTATTGGATAACGTCCACTCCAGCACCAGCAAGCCCACGAGATACTGCATCCTAGAAGTAGGAAATTATGCTGTCAGTGATCATTGGAATCAGGATGAGAAGCGATAAACTTCAGTGATATACAGGTGAGCAAACTAGTCCCCTATGTATGTGTGTGTGTGTGTAGTAAAGACTAGAGAGAGAGAGAGAGAGAGAGAGAGAGAGAGATGCACATCTCCTCTCAAAAGGGACAAGTTAGTCTAGTCCGAGTCATTTTTGATGATTTGACTTTCAACTGAAAGATATGAACCATTAGAAGTGATTCTAGGAGTCCAAAAGTACTCAAAAATAAAAAATCATCAATTTTCGACATGTTCGAGTTGTGTTTTGAATAGTTCAAAATTAGGATAACAGAAATGTAGATAGCATGATTCCATCTACAAATGCAAAAGTACTAAAAACAACAAAAAACTACTAATTGTCATCATGTTGTAATCATGCATCGAATAGTTAAAAGTGAGGTTAATGGACGATGTAACTAGCACATACACCGAATTTGACAAAATCCAGATTTTTCAATTGATGAGAAATAACTTAAACTTAGTTCTAAGTTAAATGTATATTACTTGTAGAAACTGTGCAGAAATTCGTGAATCATGACCAATCGAGACCCTTAATCGCTTGGATCCACCTAGCTTCCTTTTTTCTAGTAGCCACATAGCAAATGCAGCCGCAATTGCTTCAGTAACTGGTTCAGTAAGGTTGATAGGTTCTCCCTCCACGCCATCAACCGCAACACCTCGAATATCGCTGAAGAAAAAAAAAAGTTCATACAAGTATACTCTAAGGTGAATTTTTTATTGATGCGGAAGACTTTTACATGTTCCTATAACTTAGCCATTTAAATGTTATACTAAAGCATCATCAATTTGCCAACATAAATGATTTCTTTTGAATATCTCACTCAATCGACAGTAACAATATATTAATATGACATCATTACTGAAGCATTTCATCTAAAGATGAGATTACTATGTAAAACTAGCTGCAAAAAGAGTATAATTTTAGATGATATGTGACAGTTGGTTTTAATACTTTATAAAAATATGTACCTCCCATTTTGAAGCTTAAGAAAATCGATCTTCTCGAAGGAAGGAGCAACACTAGCACATTGAGCAGCTGCAAGTCAAACCAGCAAGATTTGTAAGCCAACATAGAAGACTGACTAAGAAAGATCGAGATACTATGATCATAGACATGTGCATCAAAACTCTAATCTCTCGGATCAAAACAACTAAAAAAATACAAATGAGCATACTGTCAGTCGAAAGTTTCTTATAAAGGTCTATAAGCTTATAAGTAAATTTTCCAATTCAAAAATCCTAGTTTTACTAAGGATCAGCTCCTACAACGAAGAGTCTAGAACAGACCATAGCAATGAAAACCTGTTCGAGTCCCCACATGAATTTGTTGTCTTGCTAAAGCACAAAGTTGCATGGGTGATGTGCCAGCCCATGCTATCATACATCCCTCCGAGGGATGTTTGCCATGAATATTAAAGGCACAATAAAATGTGGTTTCCCTGGTATGCAATTGCCTATTCCGTCGAAAATGTTGTACCAGAAATAGATCGTGAATAGTCCTCCCTGATAATGCTGCACCAAATTTTCAAAATCTATTAGTTGAATATTTGTTTTTCAAAAAATCTATTAGTTAAATGTTTTTATCAAAATCTATTAGTCAAATATTTTGTCGTGGACCTTACAGATTTATAGAACATACGTATGTACCAATGTTAGTGAAGTTTACAAATGTTTTTGGTATTGAAATAAAATTCCTCCAAAAATCAATCAACCTCACTTCGAGCAGAAAATAGTTCAATTGTGTAGAATAGCAGCACAAAAATTGGGAGAAACTCCCGAGAAGTTTCGGGAGCTCTAGCATATTTGCAATAAAATAACAGAAAGTCATATCAACCCCTATTTTCAGAACTTTCGATAAAAGAATGCAACAACATTATCTATAGATATAGTCTAGCACTATCTAATATTTCTCAAAACTAAGTTAAATCACCACGAACACTAAGTTCCACCACCCGCAACATTAAGTTCGACAACCCGTAATGTTGCTCACTATTGTCCAATTATCAAAACTGATACATCTATCCTCGGAAATAACATTTTGGTCAAGATATTTTTTAACGATGCTTTTCTGTCCTTTTTTTTTTTTTTTTTGCATCCCTATAAAATAAAAGTTGCCTGTAAGAAAGTAAAAATGATGACTTGAATTGAGCTAGTTCTCATGTTACTCATAGTGGAAACAAATTTACAAATCCAACTTTTAGCTCCCGGAAACATACTAGATGAGATTCATCAATTAGTCACAGGAACATGAACACTCCAAGAACAGATTTTGCATAACTAATCGAAATTAAAAATACAAATTTGTTCTTAAATTTAATCGGTACCTGCCATGATCGACGACGAGTTCTTCCTGTTCAGTCGGAGAAGTTTGGTGAACGCGAAAATGGTGTCATTTTTGCTTGATTTTTGTTTAGTTTATTTAGAGAATGCCGGCGGTTTGGTGTGCCGGCGGCGATGGAACTGTTAATTTGTGCAGATCATGTTAGAGAAATCGGAGCATCACTAACAGTTGCCACGTGGTAGTTACGTGCTAGTAAAGAGTAGGCGAGGGAACAACGAAATGAGCTTCGGCGATTCCCACGTGTTAGCTTTTGAAAAATGCTATTCTTTGCACGATCATTTTGATTTTAAAAATTTAGAAATAAATGATATTATTATATTAGCCAATTTTTTATATTTTTTGGATTTGTGATCTCGTTAAAAAATGAAATGATATCAAAATTCCTCCTCCCTATTTACGTTTACTGAGTCTCGAACTTTCGGTTTATTCTTTGTAAATGATAAATTATAGTCTTTTCAACATTCAGTCTCGCTAACCAATTAGATCTGTATTGTTGTATTAATTTTTATTACTAATATTTAAAAACTAATCACTTCTCATGTGATTATGCTAAAAAGTGAAGAGTGGTTTTTCTACTCGTATTCATAGATCTAGCAGTGTGTGCGTGCTTTATAAAGCACACGTCGCGAATTCGAATCCTACGGATGATCATGAAATAGAAAATTAATAATTTTAACGAGTTTTCAGTTCGAATTGCTAATATAGTGGCCGGACATTCGACATTACTCCATGCTTTGCTCGAGATATATATCAGGTGGAAATTTTACTTCGTTACCACAATCTAGGCTAATATGTGCTGATAAATCATGGTTAAACAATGGTGTCCTCAATAATATCATAAGATATCACACTAGAAAAATTTCGCCACGTTATTTAAAAAAAAAAAGTGGTAAATTTCAGAATATTGCAATATGGGAGAACCACTTTTCAAAACTTGTTACATTATTGACGTGGATAACATCACACTTATCATAAATTCTTCATGGTCAAAATGAGAATATTATTTATTTTTAGCTTTTAGTTTAGAAATTTGATATTAGATATGAAAAATTGAGCTTATATTTATTTATATGAAATATTTAGATCCTATTTGGGCCTTAAGGCCCCAATCTAACTTCTGGGCCTAAGGCCCCTAGTAATGCTCATACAAAATTATTATTTATTAGGTTACACATACCATCTGTATGCACTGCCCCGGAATGCTTTGTGCCCCATAGCCTACGTCCAACCGAAGCACGAGCACGTTAAAATTTTACTCCGTATAATATTTTATACGGACACGTTGTGGACACGGTCGGACAGGTAGAACACGCCAGAAAAGTGTCCAAAAATAAAAATAAAACCAAAATTCTAGACATGCATATCGAACACGCTAGACAGGACTATCCGACACCGATGTTCGTATTAATATATTTTTTTAAAAAAGAAATTCTTTAAGAAAAATAAGTACCATATAGTATTAACAATATATCTCCGTAGATTATATAATATACAAATTTCTCAAATACTATTTTTTTTTATTAATGTAATTAGACACTTACAGCTTAAAATTATCTCAATATGAAAATTATTATATTTTATATGAATTTTGTTATTGATTTGTAGTTATCTCATTTGTAAAAATAGGCACTCTGACTGGAAGTTTAGAATTATTATTTTATTTAGAAAGGTTGAATTAATTGATTTGATATAAAATTATTATTAAAAAAAATGTTTTCGACCCGAGATTTAAAAATCTTGCAATGGGTTGTTATAATCAAGGGGCAATGCCATATCAGCCCCTCTAGTGTTTATTTTGGACGAATCAGCCACCCTCAAAAAATTCGTTAATTTGTTATATCCCAAAATAACTATTTAAAAATATTTTAATAAAAAATTTTACATGAAATTATAGACCACATTAAAAGTTATAATTTTTATTTTATAAATTTTTTTAAAAAAATACTTTTAAGTAGTTATGAGAATCCAAATTTTAACGGTTTATTGGATAATCCGTTAAAATTTTGGATCCTCAAAATATTTATTTAAAAATTATTTTTAAAATAAATTTAAACATGAAAATTAGATTTTATCAAAATCTACAACGTTAAGTCAACGTTTCTTTAAAAAATATTTATATATAAAACTATTAAAAAGGGGTTAATTTGAAAAATATTTTAAAGGAGGGGCTGATTTATCCGAAGATTGAAATTGAGTGGCTGATATGGCATCTAAACCTTCAGGTTTACCGGTCGAACGACGGCAAAGAATTTCCCTCAAATTGTCGCGATAAATTGCTCCATTTATTCTAAGATCCGATAAATTGGTGAGAATATGAGAACGACAACAGGCGGCTGACGTGGGGCGAGTCAGTCGCCGGTTTTCGCTGCCCCGTACACAACAAGTCAAACTCAAACCAGGTTCGCGAAAACCGAACCGAAAAACCATAAACCGAACCAAACAAATCTCGAATTAATTAATTTATTTTATTTTAACTATTAACTATTTGCTAGTTAATAGTTGGTAAATGGTTTCTAGGATTTTGGGAGAAATAAAGGGCCTGTTTGAAGTATACTTGAAAGCAAGGAACCTTGTTGGTGGGAACAGTTATTTATTGTTTCTTAGCTCTTAATATATATATATATATATATATATTATAATATATATATATATATATATATATATATATAATATATATATAGTAATAAAATTAAAATTTATAATTGATAAAGTATTTTTAATTATTTTATTAATCAATCTATTTATATTATATTTTTTTATAAAAAGAATAAAAAAGATCTTAAAAATTTTCATTTACGGGTAGAAATAATATAATCTGAAAATTATATAGATAATATAAAAAATTTGACAATTTATAATTTACTGTAAAATATAATTCACAAAATATTTATATTAACTAACTTATATATTTTTTAAATTTAATTTAACTATTAAATAATTATATTTAATATAAGATACCACCGTCCACCAAACCCACATCTTGTACTTTAATATTACGATAAGGCCAATTTACACGCTCCGAGGTTTGTCGGTCCGTGGAAGTGTTTTTGGGTCCGTGGAAGTGTTTTTGGGTTAATTCTCTTCTAAAATTTTACTATTGGTATAAAATAATTCAATTTTATGGAGAATTTTTTCAGTTGAAATGTGGAACGGAGGTTGGTGTTGCTTGAAACTCATGTGTGATGTTTTCTTGGATCCTGTCCTAAAATATAATATAATGTTTCTATTATATTGTCACAATTCTAATTTTTTTTTAATAAAAAAAAAAATCAAGCAACACCAAACAAAATAATGAATTTAATATAATGTTTTTGGTTAGGGTGACAGAAGCTAATCCATAAAATCTGTTACACCAAAAAAAAGAAAGAGTGAGAGTTGCGTTTTGGGTCCAAAAGTTGTAAGTTCCTATTGCATTTGGGAATCCTGGGCTAAAGTTTTAAGTACAGTTAAGTCCTTTCCACGGAAGGGTGTCAAAAGTTATCAAAGAAGGTGTTAAAAGTTATAAAAGAAGATAGTGTCAACGTATGTTATTTTTTATCAGGAGGGTGTTAAAAATTAATAAAAAAAAGTGTCAAAAACTTACTAAAAATGTGTGCAACAATATACAGATGTTGATTGTAATGTCGGAAGTGTTCAAAACTCATCGGCGGGTATTAAAAACTCATCGAAAGGTGTCAAAGGTGACTAAAGTACAAAAAATTTTTTTAAAAAAAAATTTAATCGATATTAAACAATATGAGAACTGCAGAGCAATTATTCGAAAAAAAAAAAAAGAGAGATGTGATGATGAGTTGTACGTGTCACTTGTCAATATTAAATAATTATTTTATTATATATATAATCGTAATAATATTAGAAATGTTTTTATAATATTGTATTCTAATTTTATCCTCGAACCTTTATACTTGATTATGTGCATAAGCATGTTCATATATTAGATATTTATAACGATTGGACCTTCTATAGATATACTTATTGATCTGTATTTCCGAAAATTAAATTTCGCAGAACGATAGGTTTGAGCGCTTGACGTAGCACTCGCGGGTGGCATGGTGCATCTAGATTATATTTTTAGTATAAAATTATTAAATAAGATAACAAGTAATGTGCTTAAAAATAATACTTATTTATTTGTATAAATCAGCTTTTATTTTTTAAATAAGTATCTGATTTTTCTGATAAAATAGTATTATTATTACAGAAAAATCAGCAATTATTTTTAGATCTTATATATATATATATATATATATATATATATAGGTATGTATTTTTTAGAAGTAGGGTTGATATCTATTTATAAAAAATTAAAGAAAAATATCATATTAATCCTTCTATTTCCGAGGGTTCGTAATTAGCCTTTAGAAATATATTTTTAGAGGACTGATTTGTAAAAAAAAAATAAATCAGCCCTCAAAAATATATTTTTGGAATTGTTTGGAGGTTAATTTGTGCGAAAAATAAAAACTGGGGCTGATATGCAAAAGTTCCAAAAATTAAAAGAATTAAACCATATCATCGAGTTAACGAAAATATCGTGAGAAAATGGCCGACAAAGACTCGCGAGGCTCGTTCGCGGCATTCATGGTTTGTAGTCCCGGTCAAGGCGACAACTCAGCGATTCGGGCCCCACGAGACGCCGTGGATAACGGACTTTTGATGACGTGGAATCACGTGACTTCGTGTGAGCAATTTTTTAAAAAAGGGACAATTTGCTATCTTTGTAAATTGTAATAATAACAAGAAAACTAATAGTCCGCAATCAATTTTATTGTAATTTTATTAAAAATATATTATTTATTAAATTAATATTATTAAAAATTCAAAGTATAAGAATATTGGTGGTGATGACATGGCATCGCATGGCGTTGCACGTGCGTTCGCTGACTTTGAGATCATTGCCGGTGGCCCGGCAGCCTGCCCGCTCTGACCGCGGAGGATTAAACAACATTTGTTTTATTCTTGGGGGGGCAATTGAATATTATTTTGCAATCCGCCGTGCGATAGTTTTATAATCCCCACCTCAATTTTTTAATTAACAAATTTAAGTACTTTGCAGAAATGGTCCATCTATTACATGTTCTTTTTTGCACAATAACATGTTTGAAATTTGAGGTACATAAAAAAGTTGAGTATTGTGTATTAATTTGAAAAGAAGGACTTTTTAGACATTAATTCAATTTTTTTTACTAAGAAAAATTATCAGAGACCCATCCTGCAAATAGTTTTGAAAATAATAAAAAAGCCCCTCGATTGCGCCGTATGGAATGGAAAGAGAAAAGAATCTCGCCACCGACGTCATCGTGATTCTGTTCTCCATTTTCCTGTGAGTCCTCCACAAATGGTTGTTAAGCTGTATAGTCTCACATATACTAATTTGGTCAGTGTGGTAGATGTTGTACACACAAGTCAATATATTTTAGAATTGACGATATTATAGAAATATTTTAAAGGTGCTTCTCGAAAAAATTTATAACATAAAATGGATAATTTTAAATATTTATATCTTAATATTTATTTTTAAAAAAAATATTTTTCAATTTTAAAAATTAACAGATCTAAAATAAATTTTAAAATTTATTTTAAATTCATTAAATTTTAAAATATTTATTAAAAATCAATATAAAAATTATAAATTTCATCAAAATAAATTTATACTGTTTGTATTATTATTTTTAAATAATCATAATTTAATCTTATGTTCATTCTGTACGCTGAAGTGTATGGGGGGATCAGGAATATATTTTATATTTTCTGCAGCTCACTCACAAACAACATTTTTTACTGTGTTGGTTGTTGCATCTTCTTTTGTTGGTGTTGTAGTTGGAGATTGTTTTTCGATGCTTAAATCCGAGACAAATATATAATAGGAATTTTTTTTAAAAAAAAAAAAGAAAAAGAATTTTCTAAAAAATTTGTTTTTTATTATTAAAAATTGTAAAGACATTTAATTTAGCATGTGCATCAACAATTTTGGCTGATTGCTATTTTTGTTGCATTTGATATGCAAGATAGAACAGAGTTACAGATGGCATCTCAACATCTCGACGACACAAGAACAAAAAAAAAAAAAAAATGGTGAAAAATCTAATTAAAATTCCAAAAAAAAAAAAAGAAGATAATTTGTTGCAATCACAGAGGATTTTCTCATCTATACAAAAACAAGCATACTGCTGCATTTATATGAATACAAAGTAGGAAATTTGCATCACCGGATAATAGGCGAAAAAGAACGCTCACGGTAATAAAACCAAGATATATCACGACATATTACGCAGATTATAAAAGGTCTCCGATTCTAAGCCCGTCTTGACGGAAACTGAACGACGAGAAAATAAACGATTAAAAACAGTAATCTTTTTCTTTTTTTTTTTCGGAAATTAAAGAGAAAGATATTGGATACATGCAGTTGGAACTGAACAAAGCTTGCTCGTTCAACTGTGTTGGCTCCCTGACTACCTACCTTCTACATTTTCGCTGCTCGAATCCGTTAGTATCGTCAGCCTCCTCGCCATCTTCGCGAACTCGCTGCGAAAATCAGACGCATAATCCTCTCAAAACATACGGAAAATGAAAACTAAAAATTCATAATGCTAAATAATGGTGTCGGCGACGGAAGTACCGACCTGAACGGTTCATCTCCAGTGTGTCTAACGGCGCCAGCAGCATCGCGATAAAGCACGTGCCCGATAAGTTCTGATTTTTCGATCCCGAACATTTCCGATAATCTAACGTACAGCTCTTGAAACGAACCGAGGACCGAAAGATCCAGCGTGCGCCCGACGTCTTCGGATTCCATGAACACCTTACAATGCCCGGTCTCCAAGCCGACTTCATTATACGAATTTTCGGCTGTTTTCTCGGATTTTCCATCGGATACACTGATCCCGGAGCTGCTGCGAGAGATTTGCTCCTCGGTGAGGATCGGTTGACCGAAGAGCACCAGTTGCGGCGTTCTCGAATCCAACGATTTCTTCCCCTCGTTCTGCGGCGGATTTTCGCCTATCGTTAGCAGGCAAGAGATGTTCTCGGGATAAGTATGAACACTATTCCCGATGATCAAGCTAGTTGAGATTCTCGACGGCGGCGCCACGTGGTGGAACCCGGCGTGGTGGAACAGACCCGATTGCTGCAGTTTGTTGAGGTGGAGATCTGAGAACGATAGACCGAATTGAGCATGCCTGGCTCCCTGTATGCCTACCGCAGCAGGGGTTGGAATTTGGCCGAGGGGGGTCCCCGAAAATACGGGAGTTGGAATCTGACCATCCGTGGGGAATTCGTGTTGTAAAATCCGAGGTTTTTTCCTCGGCGGAGAGAATGGGGCGAGATGGATCGCCGGCAAGTTAGAGACCAGCTCTACTAGCCACGGACTCACTCGTTTAACGTTCTGCAACAGATCCGGCTCATCCCATGTTACCTGCGACCAATACCCGAAACTTTAATACGAAGAATGCATGATTTTTTCTTTTTTTTCTTTTTGTTTAAAAAAAAAAAAAAAAGATTTTTAGGGTTCGTCTCTAACACAATTATCACAAATTGGTGACCCTCGGCCTGAAAAGGAAAACACATACCCAGTGTTCCAAAACAAGCACGAATCAAGCACACATTGAGAAATAAATCAAAATACTACCTAAATTGCATAAAAATGATAAATAAGGAAATATATGTCGGCATCGAAGCTATGAAAGGGAATACCTGAAGAAGCCTCCATGGTGAATTAGGCCACCTAACGGGATCGGCAACCTGAACAGAAGAGATAGTCCCCATGAACCAGCTGATTCTCGACGAATCCTCCGTTTCGAAGGCCATCTTAAACCTCATCCCCGGGCACCACTGGATCCTCATAGCAGCTCTCACTGATGTTGCCTTCACGCAAAACTCGGGCGTGCTAGCTCTCGGGTAGTAAACCACTTCGAACGACTGCCCGTTAGCGGATAATTTCGCCGCCTCCGCTACGGCCTCAACCCTAACTTTCCCGCGATTATTCGCACCGGTAGCGGTGCCGTTTCCGTTAGCATTGACTCTCAAAATCCTACTCTCTGCTTCCCTAAAGAACGGTGAAAAACCTTCGAAACCGGGTATGCGGTTACCACCGGTAGGGTTAGGATTCCAACCACCGGGCAGGTCCGATCCGCCGTTGATCCCCCTCTTCGCCCTTCTAATTCCAACACAAAGATCACCGTTTTCAGTCCTTAGAAAAACTATAGAGTCCCCGGCAACGAGCTTTTTCTGATTGACGAAGGTACTCCATCCGGTGGTAAGCAAATGTCTCCGGGGCGTGCCGCGGTAAATGTGGCGAAATTTCCAAATATCGCCGTGAACATCCTTGGCGACCACCGTTTGGACAGGTGGATCCGCCGAGTAATCCAATCTAGGAAAAATCGTCTCCGCGCAATATCTCGGTACCGAAAATCCGCCTCCGTTGTTGGCGTCGGATTGAGTCAGGGTTTTCGCAAAAGACGCCGGCTTTTCTTGCTCATTGTTATTGCCTAGTGATAATGCCGCATCATCATCGGCGTAATCTGGTTCGCTCGTTCGAATTGGAGTTAACAAAATCTTCGAAAAAACTTCGTCCGTCTCGGGATCAGCCATGTACTTGATAGAATTCACCCGGCATAGGATCAGCGGCAGGATTCGCGCCGATGAACCGAAATCTACGGTCCCAAGCGCGTGTTCAGCATGACCCTGGGGGAAATAATAAACCCTAGAATTTATCGCGGGCATTTGGACCATGCTTCCGGCGCAGGCATGCCATAATTGGGGGTCTAAGCACCTGTCTGTGTCCTTCATTGATTCTTTAGCAGATTCGCAGAAATTTATCATCAATTACCAGGATTAAACAGAAATTTGTCCCTAAACTCTGTTTTGAGAATGAAAATAACATTTTTTTTAGTGTTTTAAAGCTACGAAATCAATCAGAAAAAAGAAAAGCATTTTGGAGTATTTTCTTACCTCAATGTCTGTGAATACATCACTACTTAGAGCTCAGCAAGAAAGAAATCCAATGAGTAAATTCCTGGAAAGATTATAAAAAAGTATAAATTTATTTGTTGCGATGAAATAAATTAATAAAATGAAGAAAGTTGGAGGCTTTCGTACCTTGGAATTGAGAAAAATGGGATAAAACCCCCATCTTTTTGACCTGGTAATTTATATTGCTCAGAATGGACTTAAAAGAACGAAATTTTTGCCAAATTCCAGACTTCTCTATCAAAATTTCACCATCTCGACCCAAAAATAAAAACCCACATCTGAAATCTTCTACAAAGATTCTTCTTATCCCTCAAATCACAGAAATAAGGCGAAGATCCAGATAGATACAAGCAAAGATCGGATTTTTATCCTCCGAAAAGACTAAAAATCAAACAAAAACTCTGTTGGATTCACAGAATAAAGCAATAATAGTGCAGATCAGTGGCTCAAAGAAAAGCACCAACAACAAGAGAGAGAACAGACAGAGAAAAAGGTGAGAGCTTTCTTTTTCTTTTTTTTTCTCTTCCCTGTTCTCACCACTCCATATATATACTTATTATTATCTCAAACTCTCTCTAAGTTTTCTCGCTTTAGATCTCAAGTTGGTAAAAGACAAGTAAATCTCACCCCTCCATCTTCAAACAACCAACTATAGAGATTGATTCTCATCCATCCAACTATAGGAGTGGCTGGTGGAGTGACCCACTCTATTATCTCTTCCCACTCTCTTCAGCCTCTCTACCTGTCTCTCTTGCAGCTTCTTGGTAGAATAATGTAGAGATGAAATAATAATAATAATAGAAATAATACTTTTTGCAAAATTATTAAATAATTTCCTTTTCAGAATTCACATCTCAAGCTTATTATTCTTCTTCTTTACTCTTTTATCTTAAATGACCCTCCAACTTTTAAATTCATTTTTTTCTTATTTCAGTAAGAGATATGCTGTTCATCAGGGCCCCTACGGCCCTATACAATCTGGCCATCCGAGGCCGTCGGACTTGTTATACTACACATCCAGAGGCTCGGGGACGGCCTAGATTGCATCAGGGCCGTCAGGGGCCCCTGATGAATGGCTTTTTCCTTTCAGTAAAGTTAAATAATTTTTTTACGTACATAAAAATAGTACATGCAAATTATTTTTAGTAAAATAATATGTTATTTATAATTTCAATTAAGCCTCCCCCTCTTTTATCTAAAAAAAAAATATACATATATAATTTCAATTAAGCTTACTATCAAACAGTAATAATAATAGCTACATTTGTACGCATTAATATATATATATATATAAGCTAAAAACTGAAATACTCAAATGATTTATGTTAATTTCACATTAATAATCCAAGAAAAAAAAAATTCTCTTTAAACTTGTTTATTTTTAGTAGAATCAGTAAAAGCAGAAAGGCCAAAAATCGAATCAGTACACGTGGCAACTGCTATATCCGCCAAACACGCAACACCAAAATCAGCAAACAGGTGTTTCGCAATTGCGATTTCAGTCGAGGGTATTTTCGTAAATATTGTATTTTATTTTATTTTATTGTATTTTGCCATTAATTAGATTTTGTAAGTTTATGATTAATTACAATTGTAATTTATCTGCCTTAGGAAGGCCACTTGTACTATAAATATGTGACCACATGCATATCATTATCATGGATACTAATATACGTCTCTAAATTAAAAAGTTTTTTTCTTTTCTTTTATATCCACAAAGCTTGTGGAACTCTAACATCTCTAAAATAAGATCTCTAAAATTCCAATACATTGACATCTTATTTTAGAGATGGACCTATAAGTATGTATGCCTATCAAAGAATATTTTCAACTAGGTCTAAAACATTTTTTTATTTTTTAGATAATATAAAAAGCCAGACTGAACATTTTGGATTGGTTTTACGGTATATTGGTAAAAGTTATAAGGGATAATACTTGCCTTTCATAGAAATGGGTCATGACTCCGGACACTTCACACCATTACAGTGTACGTCACCGGTCTTAAAACAGATAGCTGCATTTGCGAGCCAGCACTCCACCCACCCCCGATCGTAGACAGATAGAGAAGAAGTCATACGACATCAATCATGGCCGGCGTCATAACTATACCTGACCCAGCATATATGTTTATAAGAATTATGATCATCGACTGAGCGATCCGTCTCTTGCATTCTCGGCGAACGGTGGTCACCAAGAAGCGGGCGGGTCCTAGTTCAGCTCGTTGTCCGACCCCTGTCCGCACGTTAGGACTGCACCCCACAAATTAGGGTCTGGTCCCAGCCACTTTCATGGTGAGGTCCACCAACAATGGCATATTATGTACCAAACAAAGCTAGCCAGGGTTTCATGGAATGAATGTCATGTGTGTTAGACCACCTTTGGGACCAATTTCTCTTAGCTCAATAATATTATTATAAACTTTTTGGTTTTTCTAGTTGTTTTAGAATCATTTATTATTTATTCAAAAATCAAATAAAAGAAACTAAAATAATGGTGTTTAAAATGTCCGTATCTATCGTGGAGGTAACATGGGCTTTTGGACTTGTACAGATCTAAAAATTAGGATTTCTCGGTTGGTAAAATATGGGTCGGTGGCATTCGTAGGTTTATCTGTTCGTAAAAAAATGGAATGATTATGGATAGAATTTCACTCGAAAATCTTAAAAAAAAAAAATCCATGTCTAAAGCCCCAAGATTTGAGCTAATATAACAAAGAGATACTACAAGTCAACCCATAAATTTTTTTTTTTTTACTCAAACAGTCAACTCCTAAATTTTCTATTTACTGTTTAAACTTGAAAAAAAAAAGCTCTCTTGATAATTATGCCGGAGCCATTGTGACCATTGTATAAATATTTTTTAAAAGAACTTTCAATATAAAAGTTATAAATTTTGATAAAATTTACAACTTTCATATTCAATAAATTTTTAAAAGTACTTTTTAATAGATATTTTGAGACTTCAAAATTTTAGTTAATTTTAAAAGAAACTTTAACCCGCAAATTTTGGAGCCTCAAAACACATATTTAGATATTTTTTTATTAAAATATTACGTTAAAGTTATAGATCTCATGAAAATCTATAATTTTTATATTGAATATTTTTTTTTAAAAAATAAATATTTTAGGATGTCTAATTTAACGGATAAAATAAAAAATTTATTTGTAAAGTTTAAATATTGGAGGGACTGATATGTAAATTTTCCTATTACAAACTCTGACAAATAAGCCAAAAAAAAGTGATCTGGGATTAATTTTGAAAGAAAAAATAAAAAAAAAAGTTTCAAAGACATGATGAACCAGCAGGAATCACATGACTAATCTAATCTAAACAACCAACAACTTTACCAAGAAATAGATTAATATATTCTGCTTATAATTAAATTCTTTTTAGTAAAAAGGAATAATAATTTTGTAAAAATTAGTTTTTAATCGAAAATTAGTTTTTAATCTCTATATTTGTTAGACTACATAATAATTTTTTAATTTAAAACTACTAATATTTTAAAATTATGTATTTTAAATTGATGTTAATACCTTTATTAATAGTCATCTAACTCATATTGATATTCTTTTCTGAATTTGATCTATAGAATCTACTTTTTTTATTTTTTTGGTCGAAGGATCTATAGAATCTACTAATTGGGTCCGAAATACTACTGACTTTTATGACTAAATTTTTATCCAATTTTAAAATTACTTATAAAATTTATTTCAAACATATTAAAATTTGGAATCTCAAAATATTTTTTTTTAAAATACTTTTTAAAAAACTTTTAACATTATATTAAATATAAATCTTATTAATACAACTTTTATTTTAATTTTTTTTATAAAAGATTCATATTTTTTAATACAGATTATTAGATTTTTTTTGTTGATAGATTAATATTTTTATATTTAATAAAATGCTAAGTCATAAAATGTATATACACCAGTGGGCAGCGGGCAAAAATTCGCCTATTTTATCTCTAAATTAAATAAAAATTAAATTTATTCCGCGCCCAAATCAGCTACCATGAACGGGCTATTTGCTGACTCCTTGGATGGCGTCAGCAGTCAACACGTGTCAATTAGATATTGGTTTTTTAAAGCACGCGTGTGTGGGGTTGAATGTTTTACAGCTGGTACGCTATCTCCACTTCTCATTTGATCCTATTTATTATTTATTATTATTATTATTCTATATGCCCTTTCCTTATATTATTTACGTAATTTGATTTTATATTATTCTAATTTGTTGATATTGCACTTCATAGACCTAGAATTTTTCAAATTTAGCCCATCTCATTTTAACCCTGTAATTTGCAATCAAATTGTTGATGTTACTAATCTTATGTGAGAGCTAAATAATTTAATTTTAATAAGTCAAGAAAGTATATTTATTTTTATAATAATTTCTCTTACCTTGAAATTATAATAAAAAAAAATCTATAAAGGATTACTGATAATTGGCATTTTGTATCGGTAATCAGGCACAATTACGGATTCTATAACACGATACGGTATGGATATGGAATCCGATAATTGATAATAAAATATAAGTACTGTTTGGACAAGATAATAAAAATATAAATAATTAAAAAAATTATATTAAGTATCTGAATATTTAAAAATATAATAATATCTAATAACAAAATTATACATAGATAAACTTAAAGTGTAAAAGTTTAATTTCATCAACAGAAAATATAATATTTAAATATATAACTATATTATATTATTTAATACTAATATTATATAGCTTTTTATTTTATAAAAAATAATTAAAAATTGAAAGAAATAGGCGCGTGTGTCGGACACTCATACTGCATTCTGACGCACATCTCCCAAATTTTTTAATTTTTAATTTTTGAACACTTCTTTGGCATGTCCAATTACATTCATAGTATGTCTGTTCAGACACTATATGAATACTATATGGAGTAAAAATTTGACGTATACTTCATAGGTAATCAGGTATGATGACAAAAATTAAAATTTGTTGCTAAAACCGAAAACCATGGACTAAATTTTAAATGCCGAGGCTTTTATTATTAAGAAAGAAATGCAAGAGCAACATTGCACATATAGTTGTCTATGGGAGTTATGACTGAAATATTATTGTTATTATACTAATATTGTATTGATATGTATAATTTTATTTTTGTTAATAATATATAGAATTATTACATTGAAAATTTTCAATTATTATCTTTAAGACTATAAAATATTTACCTCCTAAATGTGTTATAAAGGATAACGATAGTCTTCCGATCTATAAAAAGTTGAAAGGATGTGTTCTTTCAGTTAGTAATATATAAATCGATGTTATTTATAAATTTATATATTATGATGACCTATTAAAATAGGGTGATTAGAGATAAAATATTTTTACGATAATTTTTTTAAATGAAAAACACGATAATTTTTTTAAATAGTATATTTATGGTGTTGACATGCCTACGGGACATGAAATGACAAATGGGCCCCGGCCTATGATGTAGCTGCTAATAGTATCATTCAATGTCTCCTGCCCCTCACTTTACAGTAGGCCACTCAACCAAAACTATTAATCTATTTATCATTGGAGGAAAAAAAAAATTATGTTTTTTTCTTTTGCCATTTAATATTTTCTAAAATTTGAAAAAAAAAAATTACCCTTTCAATTATCGACTCAAAAAAGGGTCAAAACTTATGCATAAAAATAGACGGACGGTATTATTTATAAATTTATCTATTATAGCAATACAAAAAAGGACTAAAATTTTTTATCACTACAATTTATAAAAATATATATATTTTATGGGCGATAGACTATAGACGTTGAAATGTGCATGGGATGTGAAATGACAAATGGGTCCTGACCTATTATGTCCTAGTATCTGTGTCTCCTCCCTCTCTATTTGCAGTAGGCCAACACCAAAATTATTCTTTTTGGTGGACAAAACATTTTCTTTGGTTTTATTTTGCAATTTCCTATTTTAATAAATTTTGGAAAAAATAAAATCTAAAAAAGGGGGGGGTTTAAAAATGATTAACACTAGAACTTAGATGAAGTCCTAACCTAACTTTGTCGCTTATTAAATTCCCAATAATGGTGGGTCAAAGATCCCTAAAAAGAGACATGATTCAAGAACCAAGGTTGAGAATTTGAGAGAAAATTTATTATATAAAGTTAATTTTGCTTTGGATGCTTCCATGTTTGACTAAAATCGGTTGGCGAAAAGTATAGAATTCAGATCGAGCCGATATCGGCAAAAATAGCTCGACCAACTCCCCCAACTCGGATATATAATAACGGGTCGTATACTTAATAAATCGTAGTAGCTTACCTAGAAGGAATTGGTTAGGTATTACATATACTTAAAATTTTTATCTCCTTTTTTTTTTTTTTTTTTTTTTAAAAAAAAATATATTTTTCTATTTGATGTTTGTCATATAGCTGTACAAAAAACATTCACCAAGCTCATTATAATAGAATCAATATGAATGAAGCCGAGGCGCGATAATGCTTCTATATTTCTCTTTTAGAGCATTGATAAGTGATATGGACTTTGTAACTTATCAAATTACAAATATAATGTTGTTATATTAACTAAAGGCACAACAATCACTTTGCCAAACAAGACTAGTATGTTTGAATTTATACAACTACAAACATTTGTACATTAATATAATTGCTCCCAAAATTATCAAGAAAATATCAGAGTTTGATAGATAATTGGTTTTATATGGTCTATTTTGGTTTGAGATGTCATAAAAGAGTGACAGTATATTTCCATATTTAACAATGTGTCGGTGTCAATACACACTGAAATTTTATTTCTTGATACCGTCTATAAAGTGTGATTGAAAATTATGTTAAATAAATTAATCTCATGTATATTATTAAAAAATAGTTTATCTCATTATCTAACAAAAATTGCAAAGTAGAGTGCATGCCGACTTGGAAGTGAGGGCACCACCTTTCCCTTTATATTTATTGCTAATATGGTTATAAAAACCTTAACGTTACACTTGTAGTACCATATGCTTAACGTCCGATGACGATATTAGCTTATTCATATTAACCAAAAGATAAATTTGATTTTTTTTTAAAAAAAAAAACATTTTCTTAGATGTTACGAGTACTTGCAAATTCGTTTATAACTTTTAAAAAAACAACATATGTAGTCTCAAATGGTTGGTTGATTTTTATTTTTTTAAATATAGTTTGTAATTGAGAGCTTTTGAAAAAAAGGGAGAGTTGCTTATCGGCCACCGTTTTCAAAAAAAAAAATAAATCGGTCCCCAAAAATGAAAAATATCTGACATGGCGACGTACGCACTTTTGATGAAAAGACAGAAGAGTTGCATATTAGTCCCCGTTTCTAAAAAGAAAAAAAATATGCTGACGTGGTTATGCACGCATGCCGCCACATCTTACATTTTTATGTTTCAAGAGGCTGATATATATACAGTACCTCAAAAGAGGGGGGGGTTGATACACAATTAACTCCAAAAAAATGTCTTTTTTTTCTCTCCGAATTTAGGTATATCAAAAGTGGATTTTGTTTAGATTCCCCTCTTCAATTTTAAAAAAGTAAGAGTAATATTAGTATATCCCATAATTTAACCAAAAAAATTCACAAATACATATGTGATAAGTATATGATTGGTGTTTAGCAGTGTTTGGTGTTCAACCCTAGTAGTAGACAGGAAAAATTTTGTGAGAGTTGTGTGTGATGGGAGATTTTTTGGGAGATTAAAAAGTAAATGACCACTGAAATATATGGCCTAAAACTTAAAAAGAAGGCCAATAAAAAAATAAGGTGTATTGTTACACCAAACAAGGTTATCAATGTGGCATTATTAAATTCAAAATTACTAATTAATTAAGGGCTAAGGACCCATGAAATGTGGCCCAAATGACACGTGTCTTTGGTTGAAACTTGTAAACAAGCTAAGAAAAATACACAACTTTGACTTGGTTAAAGATAAATGTCAAGAATAAACCCTATAAAATTTTACTTAATTCCAAGGAAACCAAAGTTATTAGCATAAGTTTATTTATTAGAATATATAAATCCATGGAAATTATGATTATTTATATTTACAATACAACCAAATGGTATCAAATAAAGGCTTAAATTAGTAATTAGAAGGTCAAATCATTCACAATCAAGGAATACTTAGATTGTGGAATACTTAGTTGACCTATGCTTTTCATTTTAATATTTTCAAATTTTTTTTTTTTTTTTTTTGTGTGGAATTTCCACTATTATTTACTTTAATCCAAATGAACTATCATTACCTAAGGGGCTTTTCTTTCCTTTTTTTTTTTTTTTTTTTAAATGCCTCACTGCTTGGTAATTTTTTCTTAAGGCCCAAATTTATATTGCAATTTCTTTTCTTTTTCAAAAGAGGATATACAAATACATAAATGTGGCAGTGTACGAGACCATGTAATAATAAAAGGATTTCTTATAAAGATTATTGTTGAAAGACTGCCGATAATCGGCTCATTTTGTTTGATCGACATAACGTAGCAGTTCAATCAGGACACATCTAAAGATTTGTGATATTTTATACAACGTAGAAAATAAATATTCCATATTTTCGTAATTGGTTTTTTTATGAAATTTAAATTTGAGATTTCATGTAAAAGACCAGCCGTTTCAAACAAAAAAAAAAATAGTAAAAAGTTGTTGCTCGAAGAAGAAAGAATTTAAATTAGACAGACGCACGAGAGGCAACAACCATGCATCGTGCATGGCCATGCACGCACACGTGATCCGACGAAACCCTCGACGTCCGCCACCGCCGGCGCCGGCGGGACCGATCCCAAGTTCCCATGTGTGTTACAGCTGGTCGTGTGAAAGTGAACCTGCTTCCTTTTTTGCCCCTGTTTTAAAGAGAGCAGCAAAGACTATATATATATATATATATATATATATTGCATTCCACATGGTTGCTTAGAATAGTTTTGTTAGATCCAAACATGTTGATATTTGTTTGTCTTGACCGTCAAATTCGATTTCTATTCTAAATCTCGACCAGATACTGAACAGTAAACAGTAGACCCTCCCAATATCGTGTTGTTAGAATTCGAACCTTCGACGTATCCTTCATGAGGGATATGCCTTTGTCTGCTCCCAACACCTAGCTCTGCTAACTAATTAGACAAACGCTGGTTAGTTTTCAAACAACATATAATTATCCCTTTTATAGTTAGTTAATTATCCCTTAATACTTGTTATCCATGACATGTAGGACGGCCAGCCCTCCGCACTTACGTCGAGCAATGCAACCAGCTTCTTAGGAAGGATAAGCTGCTCAACGAATGTTCATCAGAATAGTTAAAGATGATGGCTGGATAACTTCTAATACTTCATGTCTTGTTCGAAAACAGACGCCAGAGTCAAAATTTTACTTTCTGACTGTTCCAGGTCCAATGCGGACTAGCAATGTTTGCTAAAAAATAATATTTCAGTAAAATATCTGATTTATATCGGACTAGCAAATGTTTTGCTAAAAAATAATATTTCAGTTAAAATAATCTGATTTATATCGTCAGACAAATTTTACATGTATTACATCTTTCTCGTTTCGATCGCTGCAATGCATAGTTAGCACAAGCTTTTTTATCCGCGCGTTGCCGCGATCGTATTGTTTCCTCATACAGTTGCTGTTAATAATAAATCATTATATATAAATATGATATAATGCTCATTACGTTGTAGTTTTTTTATATCCATATAATAAGTAACAAATACTTTTAAAAAAAAAATTTAGCATTCCGAATTATTAATGAATTCTAAAAAAGGGAAGAAATCGAAATTAAGGTAATACTCGAACGTATAATATATTTATTTTATAAAAGAGAATTTTTAACAGATAAAATTGAAACATTGTAGTGAGATACAATTTTTCATGTAATCTAATAAAAATTGAACGTAAATACATTTATTTAAAATATTTTTTTAAATATTCATTTAAAACATATATCTAGAGATATTTTTTTAGAAAAATTTTAAAAATAAAAGTTCGTTGATTCTAAATAAATTTTAAAATTTTAAATATGAAAATATTGTAAAAAAATATTTATTAAAATGAATGTTCTGAAGGTTCAAATTATGCATGAACAAAACAAAATAATTTTATTTTGGTATAAACAAACGTATAAAATATATATTTAGAAAATAATTTTGAAAAAATGTTCAACATAAAAATCGTAATATTCTTGATGCCTTATAACTTTTATTTGAAAACTTTTTTCAAAAAAATATTTCTAAATAAGTATTTTTTTGGTGGTCCGAAATCTTAACATATTTAAAACAAAAGTAAAACTCTAACGAATTTAAAAGTAAAATAAAATCGTATTTCGGTAAAAAAAAATGTATACAATATATATTTAGAGATACTTTTTTGGAAAAACTTTTAACATTAAAATCATAGATTATGATGAGATTTATAAGTTTTAATATGTCAAAAATTTATTTAAAAAATAGTTTTAAATGAGAGTTTTTCAGACTTTCTGAATACCTAACGGATTTAAAACGAAATAATATCGTATTTTTGGTACGATTAGATATATAAAATATGTATCTAGAAATATTTTTTGAAAAAATTTTTAACATAATGTAAATTTTGATGAGATCTATAATTTTTATGTTGAAAATTTTTCGAGAAGATATTTCTAAATAAGTGTTTTGGAGGTCCCGAAATCTTAAAAATTAAAAAATTATTAAACAAAAAAGGACCGTACAGCGTGAGCAGGCGAGGCGGTGGTATTAAGCAATCTTGCGTTAAACCAAACTTTTCCAAAAAAAATTATATTTTAAACCCCTAATTTCGGACCTCTTTAAACATCTATTTTAGAAGCGTTTTCTCGGAAAACTTAAAACACAAAAGTTGTAGCCCTATCGAGATATACGATTTTTATGTTGAAGTTTTTTGAGACGATGCTTATAAATGAGTGTTTAACCGGTGCAAAATCAAATTTCTAAGAAATTTTGGATTTTTTGTAAAATTACGTTGGCACTGTTCAATGAACAGTGGAAATCTCTCCTGTGTCTTAGTATATGGATTGGAAGTTTATTACAACAGATTATTATTTACTAAATAGAAATTTCACAAAGTGGGTCTGACCATGATGAGGTTCCTTTTCCTCTCATAGTCATAGACCGAGTTAACATCAATATCCATTTTGGTGGACTTCGCCGTCAAACAAAGCAAGAAAGAGCACTATCCCGCAAATCTGCATTTTTTTTTCTAATTTAAAAGGGGAAAAAAATTAATGTGCAATTTCAATTGTTTCCTTTTTTTTTTTTTTTTTTTGGCAAAATCAAATAGGGAGAAGCATGAATGAGTAGTACCTTCTATAAAGAGGGGCTTACTGATACTGCTTTGGATACATCCAGATTATTAAACCGACAAGTGCCCAGAAGGAACTCTGGGAGCTCTTCTTCTGTGTTTCCCTATATAAACAAAATAAATAATTTATTATATATATATACAGTGGCGGAGCCACATATGGGTTGGGGGGGGGAGATCGCCCCCCCAACCCGCTAGCCTAATATCTTTGCTATATCTATTTTTTTTTTTAAAAAAATTAAATATAAACAATTAATCAGGTTTTTGAGAATCTACATTTTATATTCAATTTTTTCAAAATATACTTTAATATAGGTGTTATTGAGCTCCAAAGTCTTAACGGGTTTTAAAAACTTTTTTTTTTTTAAATCCATTAAAATTTTAGAGCACCAGAACACCTATCTAGAATCATATTTTAAAAAAAAATTGAATATAAAATTTATAAATCTCATCAAAATCTACAAAATTTATATTAAAAATATTTTCAAAAAACATATGTAAGTATTTTTTAGGTTGTACGAATAAAGAATAGGAAGATAAAACGGGATCAGAATATCCGGTCTCCATTTATACCACCCCTGTATTTCTAAAAAGTCAGTCCAAAAATTAAATTTCTTTCCAATCTCTTGCATAATCGACTTTTCAAAAATCAAAATCTACCTAACTACACCAATTCCTAATTCCTAAATTGACGCTGACAGTGCGCCAGCTGCCAATGGCTGCCATCTACCTATATTTCAATTATTATAATTTAATAATTTATAATTTTCAAATCATTTACAATTAGAACTATATTTTATTATTGTAATTTTGTTGTCAACTATATTTTATTGCTACTGTTCTATTTTTATAACTTTATTACTATTTATATTTTTATTATTACTGTCATGACTGTTAAGAAGTTGTGTTTTTGAATTTGTCTTTGATGATAAATAATTTTTATGTAATATCTGAATAAAAATTTTTTTGCCGCGGATAATTTTGCCCCTGACCGGAAAGCCTGGCTCCGACACTGTATATATATCTATATATATAATAAGAAAAGAAAATATTTAAATTAAAAAAGTGTATGAGTAGGATACCTGAATGAGAAATGCAAGTTCTGTGACGACGTTGTTCAAGCAACTCAAAACAAGGCTTGCGACTCCCTTAGCGGCCATTGATGATCCCACGTCGACGTCAGCCTGCACCAAAATATGCCATGTTCGTTTGAAATTGCATCTCCGTGTTCTTAAAAGGGGTTTTGTTGAAAAAGACCCCTGCTTTACAAACCTTTGTAAAAAAAAGTCCTTCTAAAAAAAATAAAAATATAAAACAATTCCAAAATACATGCATATAAATATTATTTTTTAAAAAAATCAAATACTAAAAATATTAATGTCATTGTGCTCTATATTTTTGTTGTTAAATTTATTTTCAAAAAATTCTTCTAAATAAATATTTTACAGTTTCAAAATTTTTTAATTAATAAAAACTTTCGAGCAGTAAAACACTTATTTAGAAATATTTTTGAAAAAAAATTCAATACAAAAGTCATATAGCATATAAAAATCTATTTTTTTAATATGACATTTTTTTTTTTTAAATTGCTATGTTTATTATCATAAAAAGGACATAGATTTAGTTAGAAAGGCGGTACAAAAAAAAGGCGCTGAATTGACGTTATCCTTGTTAAAATTCATAACATGTACCCAATACATAATATAATTCTCCCCACATATCTAAAGTTCATGTCATTGTTCTCCCCACATTTAGAAATATTTTTGAAAATAAAATATTTAAAAAAAATTAAGATATTATATATATATATATATATATATATATAGAGAGAAGAGAGAGAGAAGAGAGAGAGAGAGAGAGTAGAGAGAGAGAGATGGACTAATCTCCATTCAACAGTAGATTAGCCCCGCTCCTGTCGATTTCGCAGCCGTTGGATCATCGCGATCCGACAGCTGATTGCGTGCGTATTTTTCGTGCGAAAGTCGCTAGCGACTTTTATGAAAATCGCTAGTAGAAAAAAATCGCTAGCGACTTTTTACTCCGCAAAAACACGCATGTTTTTAGCCGTCGGATCATATAACCCGACGGCTGCGGAGTCCATAGAAGCGTCTAATCTCATGTCGAGCGAAAATTAAGCACTATATATATATATATATATATATATATATATATATATATTATATTATATATAAAATTCTTAATAATCTAGATATTACCTCTAAGTAGTTCTTCCCTTCAACATAATTGATTTGGAGAATTTGACCCAACAAGCATGGCTTTTTTCCCACGCTTTGTTTCACGATCCAAGAACCCTAAATCATAATTTGAGTTCCAGAAGTTAATATAACACAAATCCACTGGATGTATATGAATGATATTTTTAAAATGAAAATTAGTTACCTCTGATACAAAAGGGATGAGCTTAAATCTGGAGTTCCTGTATTCATTATCTCCTTTGATAAAATTAGCCAGTACTGGAACAGTCTCTAATGGGGTTTCCATCATATAATAGAAGGCCAGATTATATCTTATTCGTCCCGGGATCTACGACGAAACGAATATTAGAAATCAGCAAAAAAAAAAAAAAAAGAAAATATAATGCAATAACAAAAATGCATGAGTTTCTACCCGAATTTTACGCATGACTCGAAGATTGTTGATTTTTGGGTGAATTATCGTTATTCATATCATAAATACATTTTTTTAGAAAAATGGTTAAGAAAAGGAAAAATAATATTACCTGCATGTTCACAACAAAGAAAAATTCTCTCCCTCCAATAGCAGCAGAATTCTGCAGAATTCAGAACCCATTACATGATACAACTCATCATGAAATTTTTGAGGATAATAAAATTTTTTGAGGATAATTTTTTGGGACGAATATGTATGACGCGGGGCTGGATCTTAGTAGATCGGGGCAGCAAGACCACTCCGCCACTTACAATGCCCCGTAGAGTATTTAAGTCATATGGCATCCCTTTTAGGTTAATAATAATAATCGTAATAACAATAATACTTCATAATGCCACCTGAATAATACTCCCCCGTCGACCGCCTAAATCATCTTCGCGCTTATCAGATTTCAACCAATCAGCACCTACGAATTGCATTAATGTGCCATCGGCTTTGATCTAGAACAAGATACAATGCCAAAGTCAGATATAAAACAAAAAAGACTGACAAATTTTTTTTTAAACCAAATAAAGTAGCTTGTCTTAGGCTTGACTTATTATCAAAATTTCAATTATTTTTTTTCAAATGACTACATTTAAACTAAAATGTTAAGGCATTCTGCCTTTAGCATGTAGAAATAAAATGCCATCAATAATTTCTAAACAAAAGAAAAGCAAGATATAATGCCATCGATAGAGGAAAATATAGCCAAAGAACAATTCTCGACATATTTGCTTCAAAAAACTTCTGATATCTTTTTTTTTTTTTGCTTCAGCACTTTCTCTCTGGGGGGACCCCCGGTTCCCAGGCCTTGGCCCGGACTAATCCGGAGCAGGGTTTATGGAGTTAGCATAGGGTAGGACAATCCTCCTCCCCAGGACGCTGTTGTGCGTCCACAGAACTCGAGATGTTTTGCGCCTTCGTAACCCGCGACCTCTCCCACCCAGTGCTCTTACGCTACCACTGGTGTCCCAGGCCTTCGGCCCGGACTAATCCGGAGCAGGGTTATGGAGTAGCATAGGGTAGGAACAATCCTCCCTCCCAGACGTGTTGGGCGTCAAGAACTCGAGAAGTTTATGCGCCTCGAACCCGGGCGGACCTTCTCCCACCCAGCTGCTCTTACGCTAGCCACTGGTGTCCCAGGCCTTCGGCCCGGACTAATCCGGAGCAGGGTTATGGAGTAGCATAGGGTAGGACAATCCTCCTCCCCAGGACGTGTTGTGCGTCCACAGAACTCGAGATGTTTCTGCGCCTCGAACCCGCGACCTCTCCCACCCAGTGCTCTTACGCTACCACTGGGCCACGGATCCTGGGTACTCCTTACATCTTTATGTAGGATTCAAGATCAACTAATGTAAATAGAGCACCACAAGATTATGAAAATGTATACCAGCTTTTTCCAACTTATAAAATTGGATGATACGATCGAAAACTACCTTATTATGGTCACGTAAATAAGTCTTCCCGCGGACCATGTATGCTGAAGGATCAGCATAAGCCCAGCTGCATCCCAGAGTACAGGTTAAGTCTTTCGGCAGAGTTGTACCGTAGCCGCAAACTGAAGCATCTCCCGTCGAGGGCTCTTGCAAATCCGCGTGAACTGCATGTTTTAAAAGTGCAACTTTTAGCAATAAAGATAAAGTTCGCAGTTTTGCTAAGTTCTTCGTACAAATACCTGTTCTTCGATCGTGTATGTTGTTGATGAGAAGTGAAGATGGTGATAGATTGGGAGGGAGTTGCTCCTGCACCAACATGTGGTAAGAAAATTGAGGATGATAATAGAGAATTGATGAGAAGCTTTGCTTCAGAAATACACAGAAGGTTTCAGATATATTAGATACTGTAAAAAAAGGAAAATTAATCACCTTTTACTTGAAAATGAATTGATAATGCTTCAAACATATACTAGTCACTTTAACATGACAACTACAACAACAATATCCAGTCATGAGTCCCGCCATGGCGGAGTTTGGAAAGGGTATATGTACAGAGCCATGTCTCGAAAGAGGCTGTTTCTATAGGGTACTCAGCCTAAGAATATAAATCCAAGACACACTGACAAGTAAGCATACAATTTCACAGAACAAAAAAAAAATCATGTCGTGCGTGCCCAACCCAAGCACAAACCATACACACATAATATAAAAAAACAATAATAAAAGAATATAAATGGAGAAATAAATAAATAAAAGGCGTTATGACGAGCCTAAAATAAATTCACTCTGAAAGAATAGCTAAACCAGTAAGAGGGAAACATGTAGCTGACAAATTGATTGCAGCAAACCAACAAGAGAAAGATGACTTCACCAATTATTTGCCAGGCAAAGTGCCAACGTATAGAACGATTTCGACATCTATACCTTTCAGTTCATATAAGAGCGCTGCTAGTCGCAGCAACGGAATCACTAAAAAAAATCTCCAGTATTTTTTGGAGAAACTTCCAGTATGAAAGTTGTAGATTTTGATGAGGTCTACAACTTTCATGTTGCAAGTTTCCTAAACACACTTATTTATTTAAATCCGTTAAACTTTGGAGTCCAAAACACTTATTTATAAGCATTTTTGAAAAAAACTTTCAATATGAAAGTTATAGATCTCATCAAAATCTACAACTTTCATGCTGGAAGTTTTTCCCAAAAAAACGCTACCAATTTTTTTTTCAAAATAATGCGGAATGATGCTTTTTTGGTAAGTCAATGGGGTTGTGTGAAGCATTTCCCTTCATATAATGCAAGAGCAAAAAAGAAGAGAATCCAGAAACTACTTTAACATGACCTTTGGATCTCTACAAATTCCATGAAACTAGAGACTATATTTTCAAATTGCATCCATTTGAGGAGGAATGTGTACTCTATGCATTTTAACATGTTTATAAAAACAGATAATTATAGACACTTTTGAAGCTTTTTTCGATGGAGAAAAAAAAAAAAAAAAAAAAAACTTAATCACCTCAGCAAGAAATTTTGCATCTGTAGACCATAAAGCATCCTCATACTCGCCCTCAGTCTCATCTGGGACATCAAAGAACTCATCAGCTGCATCATTCTGATGATGGAATGAATCGCTTGTTGCTGATGTCATCGATCGAGAGTTTTGAATCTCTTTTGCAGACTCCTCAGTCATTCTATCATCACTTGTTGACATAAATTCCACCTTGATATGATCATCAGCTTCAACATGAGGTAACCCGATCTCCCTTGTTATCTCGTCAGATGAAAATTCAGAGCATGAGTTGTTTCCTAGTTTAGCTCGAAAACATTCTCTCACTGCTGCAAATTTCAAATTTGTATATCAGCTTGCTATTTGTTCTTCATTTTTTTTTTTTGGTAGAAATAGATAAAAATAAAAAAATAAATTTCATAATGGATCGACGCACCTGCAACCCTGCCGATCATTCTGATTGTGATTTGCTTATCAGAAGAGATAAAAACAAATGATTTCCAGAATCTCAGTTTAGAAAGCATGTGTTTGACTAACTTATTGTTTCCCATGGTTCACTAGAGATATGATGATATATCCACCACCACCTATATTGAAGTGATAAAAAATTCATAAGGGTGAAATGTCTTTCTCGGTGTCTTCTAACACTTATAAGGCAGGCACGAACATAACCAATCTGAGGTTGACATCTGGATAAAAAACAGAATGGAAAATAATTACTGCAATAAAAAGCATAGTTAGCTGTGGTTTTACTTAAAGTCAATACTCAACAGGAATAACCATAAAAAGAAATACCATATCTTCCATCATCTTCTCTCCTCCAATAGCTCTGTAACAGAATATCTCTTCTCTTCATTCCCCTACTTGGCATATAATTGTATTAATATAGCGACAAATATATCGTGAAAATAGATAAAAAATTAAGGATGGCTTTCTGGCTAACAATCTAACCAAGGCAACCAATCGGCACACAACTTTTTTGTGCTCAATCACATTGCCGTAAGAAAAACAGAAGTCCCAACTGCAAGTAAATTTTTAAGCTCAACAAAAAAAATATGATATGATAATCACCGTCAAAAGTTTTAAAAAAAAAAAAAAAAAAAAAAAACCATTTTATCCCAATAAATAATTTATAGTGGTGTTTTTTCCTCCCTTACAATAAACTCATCTCATTAACTAAAAACTGTTGGGAGGGTCACCTTGCCTATATCATGTCCTTTTCCTGGTTTAATGAGATACTGTACATACATCTTCTACCATTAATGAACAATCTCAGACCTGCTGTAAGAAACTATGACATGGAGCGCTTTAGATAAATAGTATAACAAATAAGTTTATTTTGTTTCATTTTTTCCCCTCAGTACCAAACCGAAAAGTGTTCAAAATTTTTTTTTTTTTCAGCTGATGGAAATGGCTCGCTTGCCGCTTACCATTTTGTCATGCAAATATCACCCATGAAGAAAGTGAGATAACTATTTAGAAGCCATAATGTCGAGGCGTGCAGTTGGGAAAATGTCCAGTCTAGCAATACCAGTCAATTATCTGAATTGATGATGTAAAGCGACAGGTCATAAAATTTTGAGAGAATGAATTAAAGATCAAATTTGCTGATATTACAGAAAGTAGTCATCTTATTCAAGTATTTATTCAATGAGGCAGATTTAAAAAATAACAGATTTACTTAGCTTTCATATTTCAGGAAAATCTCTCCTCAAATATCATGTTCCTATACCAACCCCCTTTCTTTATAACATAACAGCCTTACTTAGCTGTAACAGTGAACCTCATGGATGGAGAAATATATAAAACTGGAATGATATTAAATATATTGTTTTCATGTTTTTTTTTTAAAAAAAAAAGAAAAATAATACTTAAAGGGTTCCCAAGGTTACAAGTAACCTCCCAATGTGACTTTTTTTTTTTTTTTTTTTTTTCTTTTTGTTGATTAGCACTGCTGTAATCATGTGCCGCGAATAGTAGGCTAAGAGAATGCTAACCAACACAATGAAGTGCATTATGAAATGATAAAACATAGAAGACGATTAACAAGAAACCATAGCAACTGATTAACCAGAAGTATCTAAAAATAAAAGAGCAGCAAGGAATATAACCAAAAAGATTTTGTCTCCGTGTATTGGAACATACACGGACAACAGCATCCCAGTTAATGAATCCCGGCATGGCAGGATCTAGGGAAGATAAGATATACGCAGTTATGACGTGCATGAGGCTATTTCCGTAGGACCCTCACCCGAGGAAGCAAATTCAAGACAAATGACCTAACACGCACACAAGTTCGAATTAACCAAATATCTACTTAGTTGAACATGGAACAAAATTTACTCCGCACATGTGCGAGCAGATTTAATTACTCTATACTAAGACGTAACACTAATTTTCACTGTTCACTGAACAGTGTTTTTTTAAAAAAATTGTTTGGGAGTATATTTTGAGAAAACTTCCGACATAAAAGTTGTAATATGAGATCTACAATTTTTATGTTGAAATTTTTTTTTCAAAAAATACCTTTAAATAGGTGTTTTGGGACTCCAAAGTGTAACAGATTAATTTGAAACGGATTTTAAAGTTGTTTTTGAAAACCCGTTAATATTTGGAATCCAAGAGGGCAAAACAATTAGAAATTTTCAATATAAAAGTTGTAGATTTAGATTAGATTTACAACTTTCGTATTGAAAATTTTTTCCAAAAAATATTTTTAAATAGATATTTTGAGGCTCATAAATGTAACGGCTTTTAAAACTCTTTTTGAAACCCGTTAATATTTGGAGCCTAAAATAACTATTTAAAAATATTTTTTGAAAATCTTTTAACATCAAAGTATATTTTTTTAAAATATACAACTTTTAAGATGAAATATTTTTTTATAGTTTGGTCCGGGTATTCCATTGTTCGCTGAACAGCAATTACTGTTCAGTGAACAATGTTTTTTTTTAGTTTGAGAGTATTTTTGAAAAACTTTCGATATAAAAATGGCAAAATACCTTTTTTAGTCTCTAAACTTTACAAAAATGTGCCTCTATAACCCTAATCTTTAAAGTGTACTCACGATAACCCTGAACTATATTTTAACTATTATGGGGCTTCAAAATCCAAAAAATATGAAAATTTTAACAGGTATTTTGGGGCTTCAAAATGTAAAGGATATTATAACTATTTTGGAAACCTATTAATATTTGAAACCCAAAACAACTAATTAGAAATATTTTTCTGAAAAACTTTTAACATCAAAATATATCATTTTAAAATCTACAACTTTTAAGATCATTTTTTTATAGTTTGTTGTGAATGACAAGTATTATTCTATATAAATATATTATATAATCGAGCCAATATTTAATAATTTTGGATTATTATAAAAAAATTATTTTGGCATTGAAAATGAAATTTGATGATTTAGTGAATAGTTCTAATATAATCATTCAGAAGAACAAAAATGTAATATATATATATATATATATATATATATATATATGGTTTTCTTATTTCTTTTTAGAAATTGGAAAAATATTTTATATTTTTTACAAGATAATTATCGAACAAGTACAATATGGATGGCAAATATAAACTTAAATCTATCAATAAATATCATAAATCAGATAGTATAATTATGAATATTAGGTGAATCTTATCTTGCTAATTATTGTGGAGAGCATGCCACATTTCAATTTTATTCTTTTTCTTTTCTAAAACTTAATACTGTTTGATAGGTGTAGTTATTTAATTTCTACATAAATCATATAACTATGGATATCGTATTTGAATTGTGTCTTTTTTAGTAATGATTTTTTATCTAAGGACACATTTTTTTATTTTTCAAGTCTTTTCTAAAATACTAGAAAATTACACAAATCCATATCAGTAAAAATACAAAAGTCACATTTTTATTTTTTATCCAAAATTTTAACGTAATATCATTTCTTCACAAGATTTCTAAATGTTAATACAATTTTTTTTTAATATTATTTTCAACTATATAATTAAACAAAAAAATTTCGATGACCGCAGCAACGTGCATGCATAAAAAGCTTGTTTTCCACTAAAATGCAACGGGTTTAATCAACAAAAAAAAAAATGTAATATATATATATAGATAAAGAAGAAAGATAGAAAGAAAGAAAAAGAAGACAGAATATTTACACCTTCAATGCTGCTTCTGTTAAGGACTTTTGATCCATTTTCTTCTGACCTTCTAGCACCCAACTGTAGAGATAACTCATTTATCAGCACTGTAATTACGAACTATTAATTATCCCATTTGTCGACCGAGTGTGTCTGCTGCTCAATTATTTCTAAGAGTGTATACATAATTAAATTATTTCTCGCGCGCGTGAGTCAACTCACAGATTTATCATTACATCAACCTCACTTCCAGCACAATTAAAATATACCATAGCCTAAAATTATATCGATAGATTATACGACTGCACTTGACATTTTTACTGTTAGACCAGATATAGGTGATAGAAGGATATGAGGTTGTTAGATGGCTCTTGACGAATATGACTACGAGATTGAGGACAGTATTTAACTAAGTGAGACACAATAAAGATAGAATATGTTGGAAGTTTGAAGCTGCTCTTCTTTTATCCTTATCCCATACTCGCTGAAATCACTTCAAGTTCTCGGTCATATCTATTCGCTGATGTCCGCGTGCCCATTATGGATAATGAGTGGTAGATTTACCTTGTCCTATTTGCCTCACCATTCTTGTTTCTCCTTATCCACATAATCTCTCCATTATTATATTCTATCTTCGAGACGCAACAAAAATTATATTACAATTACTTCGCAAGACTTGATAGATATAGTTTACGGCAATTTTCATTATGTCATTTTACATACCTAATTTAGCCCGAAAGAACGAAATAGACGCAGCCCAACGAGGATAAGAGGCTTGCTCACCGCTGTTCTTGGCATCGAGTGGTGACATACTCCTCGAAGTTGGAACCCCAGTTAAGTGCAGAGTGAGGATAGCGTATACAACAATTTTCTTAATAAGTACAAAAAATTTTCCCGATCTCTCTTCAAAAAAATATTATAAGACCAAAATTTCGATTAAAAGCAAGAACACGTGCACAAATTTTGAGTAATATAAGGAAGAGAAAGCTACTGAGAGATAGTCATGGTACAAAGAGTTATGATTAGGAGATATCAGTCTTACTATATAGAGAGATATAAACAAGACTTGAATGTTTTCTCATTTCTTTCGCTTCAACGTCTACATCAAGTATTAACGTTTGCTGTGCATACTAAATTAGACAGATAAATTATGTTGGAGCGAAAAAATAGATATGTCGGGATTTTATATCCCGGTGTTTTGATCCAAAGGTTCTGAAGTTGCGCGCTGGAGAGAATCAAGTTGTGTTAATGAGAGGAGCAAAGAGACTGTGAAGTGAAGTGTGTGGGCATTTTTAAAGATTGTAAGAGGAGTAGGTTGTTTAGCGGTGAATTAGACCAAAGCCTTTCATTGTTGGGACCGCATATTGTGGAGGATACTAGGCATTTGAGATTTTAGGAATTTTCTTTATATTGTAACACCTACATAATGTGCTTTAAGCTCAGCCGAGCTGACGAGCTTTTAGCCAGGATCAAGCTCTATGAGCGAGTACTTAGTATTCTGAATCTGCACCCGGTGAGAAGCCTAGATAATTGTTGTCGTCATGTTAAAGAATTTACGTGTTTGAATGTTAAAAAAATAGAAAACATATCACGATAGATTAGACTCAGGTGAGCCTAACGTGAAGCGCGCGCGCACTATCCAAACTATCATAGTTAACTTAACGGGATCTCATTAGAGCTCAGGTGACGCTGTCTGTAGCCACATTTACATCGAGTCACATTAAGTTTTGACTATTCCTCAATAAGTTCATCAACGGGCTAAGACTTAGTATCGCGCTTTTCGCGGTTTTCTTACTGATACAAGCTCCTGCTTCGTTTTATTCATCATAACCTAGCTTATGCGATGAAAAATACATACTAATAAACTCGTGACAATTTAGACATTGTGCTAATGAGCTAGAAAAGCAAAAGCTTGGGCTACACTAGACTGCGGAAGCAAAGGAGAGCAAGACCTACATAAACTTCTGTGGGACTTATATTCATCATTCTTCTCCTCTCCAGGGATTCTAGGACATTTGTAATCGCCTCTAAGGCCATACTTGACATTTGGTTACATCCGTCCATCTTGATACAATTGAGTGTCAAGTTCACGAAATGGAAATTTTGGTTGGCATACGACTATTTAATTTATGGCATGGAGATTAATGTTTCCAGTCCCGAGAGTTTAGAGAATACATTCTTAAGCTCGGTCGGTCTTATGACAACTATCTTTAGCGCTTGGCTCCACAAGAACCTAGAATATTGACAGGAAAACAAGAGATAGTATTCCTATTTTGAAAGTTCTATTAATGAGCTCACTCCAACAAAACAAAGCGGGATCGTGTGATCCTTGGAGAGACTGTAATAGAGTCACTTATTGAGTGTAAGTACTGTGAGAGATCTCCCCAAATGATCCCATAAGATATCATTGTGTCAATAGTGTATTAGACACCCCGCATAGGCTACTAATATGTGAGATGCTAGCTATGTTAATGAATCCCATATCTCTCACAAATATACAGATTTGTGTTCCCACAAGCATGAAACTAACGCCAGAGTTTTAAATTAGAGTAGAGTAGGCTCAACGCTGCCGCACGCTTCTAGTCCAGTTAAGTTAAATAACCCCAAATCTACCCACTTACATGTTCACCTCCTCTTTCGTATCGGCTGCATGTTTTCCATGCTGCTGCTCTCCATAGCCGGCTTCCTCTTCTATGAACTTCGCCTGCTTTTTTAAGAACTTTTCCGCCAGCTTCTTCGACACCAATAACCTACGCCTTCGAATCATTACCTAGATAAGTTCTTTATTTTTTTAATAAATCTAATCTTATTAGAAATTGTAATCTTTTACCAATTTTGTTCCTAATCCTTTCCAATCCTTGCACCCTCATCTTAACCTTGCGCGTTAGCAACTCATAATATACTGTAATACTACTACGAGATATTCAGAAGGTGTAAATCCCCAGTTGAACTAGGGTGGGGGATCTGATTGAGAAATAGTGAGATCGCGTATCACTCTAATTAATATCATTGCAACCTCTCAATGACTCTCAAGTAAGTGTAGAGAGGAGGAAGAACCTTTTCTTCAAGTTTGTTTCATTATAAAGGGTTAGGGAGAACTATTTAAGCAAATTCCTGCATCGATCGTCTGAGGAGAATATAGAGACAAAATTCAAGGCACTTTAAAAATTAAATAAGAGATTTAAAAAAAAAAAGTAAATTATGAAGAACTATACATCACAATTACAGATTTCTGATTAAATCTACAATAATTAGGAAGAGTGAAAATACAACAAAGCATGTAGCTCCTCGAAACTTTTATGAGGCTCGGACACACATACTTGTGACTAGCATTAAAAATTAGGGATTGGTGAGGCCGTTATTTAAGGGATCCTTTTGTTAAGATCCAACTCAAAACATTATTCGCCTTCATAGACCTGTCATGCACACTACTCCAGCACATGGCGGAACTATCGATAACGCTAAGTCAATCGTGTCTAGTATTTTCAATTTGACGAAGGTATTATCGTATGAGTGTGTCGTATTTTATGACATTAATGTGTTTTTATTGCCATTGTGTTCGTCATACACATAGATTTTGAGGTTGCTTTTTTTCCCTCCTTTTCTTTTTCCTTTTTTTTTTTTTTTGATCACTTCATTTGTCAATCCTTCATATCTGTAGAGTGGTGCCACTTGTTGGTTTCCATTCTGACGGATACGCAGGATACAGACAAAACTTCATTCCTTGCTGACAATATCTATTCCTCTTACCTACTTTCTCTTGTCCTATTTTTGATACCCAATTGTAGGAACCCTTGATCTGTGTGTTCTACCACAGTTTATTGATCTTCAACTGCTAATTTTTTCAGATAGAACTAATCATCTTTAAGCTTTTATCACCATATTTTGAGTATCTTTACTTCTGCTGTAGCCTGCTCCGAAGTGCTATCCAATTCTCTGTTATTTGGCTGATCTAATATGTTGTTTTCATTCTTTCGTTTCTCCTTTTTTCCAATTCTTGCTGTTTTTGTGATCATGAATGTTTATTATTACATTCTTCTTTCCTTATATATATTAAACTATGGTTTCTGATCTGGCATTGCGTCTTTTCACTTTCGTTTTTTCTCGGGGGGGGGCGGGGGGGGGGGAGTTAACCATTTGTTATATATGTGGGTATGGTTTCTGCGTAATATGTTGTAATAATATTATATTATTCATAGAGGTTGAACCTGAATTGGAGGATTGACTTAGTTTATCTACCCTTCATTGTTTACATTGCGTATGAAAGTCCTAGCATTGTATGTATTCATCTAATTAGGATGTCTAAAGAGAAGGAAAACTGAAGCTTTTGTGAATTTTTATGTAATGGATTGATTACCCTAAGGTTATTTGTTTTTTGCAAGTTTACCCAATAAATTTGACATTACCATGTGAATTTTTGAAATTAGTGAAATATAATATAAAAAGTTCATTAGGACATGTAAATGTTTCTTTACGTGATCATATCTTTATATTTTCATAAATTAGTATGTATAATATTAAAAAAAAAATGGTTGCATCCTCACCATGTCATGTCCAAGCTTTCTTGAGAATTGCTGAATCTTCATGTCCAATTGATGACATTCCCTTGCAGTTTTGTGCTTTTATAGGACATTAGGGCCCTAGGTTACATTAGTCAGAAAATAGATTGAAGTTGCATATAGTTCTCTTATGCTATTTGTATACAAGCTTCTTGTTATAGTCTTTTTGTTCTATAATTTGGGTTACGTGGAATTCAAGTAGTGGTTGACTTCCAAGCTTGCTTTTAAGGTAGGCTAATTTTTGTGCTTTGTGAAGGTATTCTAACTAAAGTTTCAGCTTGTTCTCTTTCTCAATTATCTCATGTCAATAGATCTTCAGGATGGAGAACTTATTCATGGAGAGAACTTCAGCCTCTTTGCTGCAATGTCCGCACTGGAGGTGAGCAACCATTTAGCTCGCTATTTATTGTATGTGAATCTTAGAATCTGACAATATCTAAACATCATAGCTCCTGTTGCTCACTTCCGATGCACCACCCTGTTCATTGTCAATACTTCTATGAATATCTGAATGAATTCCTGACCAGGAGAGATTTGTTTGCTAAACAAGTAAAAATATGGGATCACTGGTTAGTGGCAGAAGGCCATATATTATTCTTTAGGGTATAAGCCTTGACATGAATTCTATTGTTGTGGTGCTTACTTTTGGATCCCTCTGGCTCTAGTCTTAATCAATTATTTTTGAGCTTAAATTAAGGATAGAATGTATGACCCACTTCAATTTTTCAATGAGCAAAACCATAACTTTTATGAGTGTTTCAGTGTTTCATACTTCGTACACCCGATATTTTGAAGTTGTCAAAAACGATAAGCTTAATTAATTCATTCATAAAGTTCATGTTTCAGGTGCTAATTTGCAAATATTGATGAGGTTTCATGTTTTACTCTAAAATTGGTTGCCTTCCGTTACAACCTCTTCTGTAAGTTCGCAGACAAGAGTTTATGGTAATGACATACTAATATTATCTTAGATGTTTATGTGGTAATTGGCTAAAGTTGATGAGGGTTCTGTATATTATATCCTAAAATAATTAGCTCCTGGCTATTAACTCTCGATGAGCCTTTTTTCACTACTGGAAAGTGGAAACCTTACTGTGATCTTGTAAAGATGTTTATCTATGCTGTGTTTTTCTATGTTAAATTATTAATTATGTGTTGTGTTTATTTAATGCAGATAATGGATCCAAAGATGGACTCTGGAATGGATACTAGTGGATATCAGTCCATTGAAGATGCAATTGAAAATGGTGCTGCTCCTATCCCTTTCAGTTTGGATAGAACAATTGATGTCCATTGCACTATTGATGTAATGGACCATCTTTTGGCATGTGAGGTATTCCAGACATTATTGCATCACATCATATTGTTTGGTAGTCTCTTAGAATTGCATCACATCTTTTCAACTCCAATTATGTTGACAGGCTACATGGCACAAAGGTCATTCCTTGGCGCAAACCGTCTTTTCTTGTATCTATCTTCTAAGGATTGAAAGAACATCTTCCCATGCGTTGTTGCATTCATATTGCAGAATAATCCGTGCTACGTGCAATGCTGTGATTTCAGCCGTCAGTGATGCACGTACACATGAGGTACACCTATGAATCGGGATATTTTACTTGATTTGGTGTTAATTGACAGCCCAAGCATGTAGTAGTAGGGAATCATACAATTTCCTTACTGACAGCATCGATTGTTACATTAATTTCTGGCCCGTAGTTGGATAGTCAAACAAATAAAAGTATAATGCAATTTGTCAAAAAGCTACTAACCGTGACAAATCATGAACTTGACCAGCAACTGCGAGGAAAGTGCAGGAAACTAGTTATGTTTATCCATAGCTGAGAGTTGTAGAACATAAATAGTGTATTATTTATGTTCAACATGCAAATTTTGATCGTTACAAGGGACACAATAAACGCCATTATCTTGGTGGGTCATTATACTGCTTAATTGTTTTTACTCCAATGTGGACAATGGAGTTTTCGTCCATAACTGTCTTGGAGATCTGGAAGTGGAGTTATGCCAATATTCTCTTGATATAAACTAATACTTGATACCTTCATTTTATATATAACTTGGATTGACATTTTGCATTTACTTCGACATCTAGGATTTTCTGTCAAACTATGTTCGTGTGAATACAAGTTGGATATGAGGTTCCATGTTAACATTAGCCTTCAATCATTGATCCCTATTACTTCTACTGGAAGGACGCAATTTTGTCATCTGACTTTTGCTAATGTCCTTGTTTGTTTTAAGTATTCCGTAAACGTAGTGTGTCTTTTTATTACACCACATTTGGTTCCGTAGTCGTATATGTTACTGACAGATTGTCAGGACCCTGACTGAACGCAAAAATCTTGTTTGGATAAGTACTTAAAAAGTGATTATGACTGTATGTACTCATCTATCTAACCACCCTTTTCTCGTATGTGCTCATTGCACAAAGATGATAAACTATTACGACATGCAAAATAATGTAGAAAGTAATATTCGTTAATGCTGAAAGTTAGAAAGATCCATGAAGCAATAATACTTTCTGCCACTTCCTTCTCCCTCCTTTCCCTCAAATGCCAGCTGTCTTCACCCGGGCACCCACTATCTTCTTTCACCCATCCCCACCCTTGAAGTAATGAAGATAGGAAGAACACTTAACAGTGATGTCCCAAGTTCTTTTATTTTATTTTTCTTCTGAATGGCTTCTTTGGATGGTGAGAAGTGATAGGTAACATTTGCTTCTTTATATTTACAATCAGTCTTATAGATTGTGATGCTAAATTGATAACATTTCGGGTTTTGTGATATATTTTATTTTTGTGTTATTTCTCCTTCACAAGCATTTCTGAGAGCTTGTTTTCTGGTTTAACAATTTTAGTGTTTAGATAAAAAATGTACACATCATAGGTGGACTGTGTATGCAACTCTGTTTATTGTTACTATAGCTAATTGATTGACATATATGCGGGCTCCATGTCTTGTTGAGGCATAGCAGAGCCCACAAAGGGTTAAAATAATTCCATAGGTCCATTTGAGTGACCGAGTGCTGTTGCTTTGAGGGAATGCAGTTTTAAATGATTACTAGAATTTTATACCCGTTAGGTTAATGAAGATTCAGATTGATATACTAACAAGGTTCGAACGTTTCGGGCGGCACCGGTATGTTACTATAGCATAATGAATTGACAATATATGCGGCTCCATGTCTTGTTGAGCATAGCAGAAGCCCACAAAGGGTAAAAAATAATCCATAGGTCATTGAGTGACCAGAGTGCTGTTGTTTGAGGAATGCAGTTTAAATGATTACTAGAATTTACACGTTAGGTTAATGAAGATTCAGATGATATACTAACCAAGGTTCGACGTTTCGGGCGGCACGCTCCGTGCCGCCCAAACGTGCCGGAGCCGCTGTGCGCTCGGCACGGAAACGGTGCGAGCCGGCGGCTCCATTTTTTTTTTTTTTTTTTTTGTTTTTTTTTTAATAAAATGGGGTCGTTAGGACGACCTTAATTAAGTCACGCGCGATCCGCGCGGACCTTGATTCGGGGGTCGCGCGATCGCGCGGATCTGATTGGGTCCGCGCACGTGTACGCGACCTAATTTTTTTATAATTTTTTTTTTTAAAATTTTAAATTTATAAAATTATGTTTTAAAAATATATTATAATTACTTTTTTTTTTTAAATATTTTATTTTGTTTATTGTATTTTTATTTATTTTTGTGGTTTTTTTTACATTTAATTAATATAAAATATTAAATATAATATTTTATTATCGGCACGGTCGGCACGGGCACGGTCGGCACGTCTCGAGATCCGAATTTACCGAATCTCGAAACGGCACGCACGGTAAACCTTGATACTAACTGATGTTTGTTTGAATTTGATTGGAAATATTTGGATCTAGTTTCTAATTCTATCATTCTTATTCCTGTGGCATGCGTATTAATTTGAGAGGGCATTTGTGTGATTTAAACAATTTCCTTGGTTTGATTTCATACCATTCAAGTTGTTTCATCTCTCGTCATGTTATTCGGACACTCGTTTATGAGAGTATCATTGCGTTTGTCGGTAGGAGGAGGACCTCTTCACAATGGCTTACGGCTTGCCTTTGAAGGAAGATGGTAATGAAAAGTGCCTATCTATTCTAAATTCCACAGAAGAAGCAATTTGTCGTCAATTTCGTGCCTGCAGAGCCCAATCTTCTACAAACAAGGTTACTGAAGGTACTTATCTCTTCTACTTTGGAGCAAGCCAATGTCTCTATGGTCTTTACTCTTTGTAGTAGTAATGACTTGAAAAAATTACATAAACTGCATTTGTATCTTAGCTTGCTCTACTAGTAGAAACTTGATGGGGATTGAACTTCTATGGACAAGTTTATAGAAGTTCTGAATGGCCTTTAAGATAGTGTTAGTGAATGATTCTTCGCCTTGTCTGTTCCTCAGAATCGCTTACCCTAACATCTCTAGCGTCTACTGCTCTCATCCCCATTGAATTGCATCTATTCAATTTATATCTTGTCATATGACGCAGTTTTGCATTGTTCTCATTAGACTTGGGATGATTGTGCGTTTATATTATGATCTCTCAAAAGTACGCTTTTATTTTATGGGTGAACCTTAGTATTGTCTTGAGGACGTGTATCCATCAAAGAACTCTCAAAATTCTTTTTGGAAGATAAAGAGCCAAAAAATCTACATATACTTGGACCAAAAAGTTTTTCCAAATTTCTGATTTCAAGGTCCAATGGAATGGTCTTGAATCTCGATTGGCCAATGGCAGAAACACATATTAACTAATCAAGCAATGACTTGTTCTGTACAATAGTATGGGATCACAAATATATGATGGTCGTCTCCACTTAAGTTTGTGTTCCGGTTTGGTGGAGCTGAGCAGTAGTTGTTCGTTGTTGTAAAGAGGCAGTGTTCCTAGCAGGACAACTAGGTGCTGAAGCAGTAAGCTGGGGAGCACAGGCTTGCTAGTATAGCAAAGGAGGAGCATTGGTTTTTTGTTTGGGGAAATGGCCAAAGGAGTTGTAGAAGTGAACTTGCTCCCCAAAAGGAGATTAAATAACTATCTATGCCTTCACCAATTTATATATACAGACTTGTTCCCGTCCACTAATTTACACATGCTGGCATCTAGTTTTGTAATTTGCTATAGTACTATGCTGCCTCGCTTTATTTTCCCAAATCTCGTCCATGCCCATCTATTTTCTCTCACGCAAGGACACTCTTCTCTCACCACTAGAGCAGCGTTTTTAACAAAGCGCGAAAATCGATTCTTACTCTCGCTGCATGTAATACCCCATAAAGCCCAAATCTAAGACTTTGGGCCTATGGTCCAAAGGAGGTGTAGATGTTGGTGGGTGGGTTTAGTCCCATAACCCTTGTTTGGGAGGGGAGGTTGTGTTCATAGACTTGGGAGGTCTTTAGAGTGGCACATTCAAGTGGATCCACCTTTTTTAAAGGTACCGGGTCGTATGGTGCTGCCAGGGCTTGGGCGGTGCTGCCAGGGCTTGGGCGGTGCTGCTGGGCGGAACCCTGGACAGGTCAAAGTGTGACAAAATGGTATTAGAGCGACCCTATCCCCTGTATGCTAGGTGCGGAGGTCATACGGGGGCAAGGCTAGCCGGGTGTGGTAGTAGCGACTTTGTCATGCTGGACGAGGGCACTAGTGGTACACCGACGAAGGGAAAGCTTAGGCTAGGACTTCCGCTTGTGACCCGTTCCGCACGACAAGGACGTCGTGTTCTATGGTGGGGTGAATGTAATACCCCATAAAGCCCAAATCTAAGGCCTTGTGAGTGGCACCTTCAAGTGGATCCACCATTTTCAAAGGGACGCGATTGTGTGGTGCAGCCGAGGCTTGGGCAGTGCGGCTGGGTGGGTCCCGGGGCGAGTAGGGACGTGACACCGCGGCGGCATGATGAGGGACATTTGGCGTTGCGAATGTCTTACTTTCTCACTGCTAGCACAGCTAGAGGTCCTCAGCACGCTGCTCAATACACTCTAATTCAATGGTGCCATTTTATTTCTGTATATTTGATTTGAGGATCAAACATAGTATCATTCCATTTCCTAACACTTATGAGCAAGTGAGTCCCTGTTGGCACACCAAGGAGGGATCCAAAAAAGGTGACTGGTCGAGTAACTCTTAGAAGATAATGAACACTTTTAAGGCAATTAATAAAACGTATGAGCAAGTGTCACTGGTGGCACCAAGGAGGGATCCAAAAAAAGGCAACTGTTCAAGTAACTCTTAGAAAATAACCAACACTTCTAAGACAATTGCTATTGTATTTATTTATTATTAATGATTACTGCACCACAACAACTTCATTTGCATTATTCATAAGTCTTGTATTGCCAATATGGACAGTACTGTAACTCTTTTAAGGCTCTTTTAAGGATGATTTGATCATCTTGTTGTACTATTATTTAAAGTAATATATTATTGTATATATATAGTCAAAGTTTTTGTTTTTTGGCATTTTCAACAAAAATAAAGTTGTTAATATGATTCAACAAAACAGTCTAAACATGACAACAGCCTCATTTATATAAAATGGAAAACCTTGAATTACAAATACATACAAGAACATTATTAATTTATTCAAATAGTTATTTTGCGTAAATCACGATGTCATGCTTAAATGTTAATCTAACATGTATGGTAGATATGTTCAACTCACGTTGATAATCTATCTACAACACTATTATGCTTTAGACCATTTGATGAGATAATGGTGAACTTTGTGCAAATCCGTCAAAAGTATCATTGTCTTTACTACTTTGCACTTGTCTGAATCATATCACTATTATGTGCACCCAACAACATCGTATATCGGTCTGGCAATGTTGCGTATGCAGAAGGATAACAATCTTTAGAAGTGCAAAATCTAATCTTTGAGTCTTTCTGCTAACAAAATTATTTAATTAAATTCTTAATTTATTTAGATGCATCGGAATACAATACACTAAGGAGATTGTCAAGCATAAGGAATCCTTAGACATAAGTGAAGAATGTCTGTGAATTAGTTTCAGACAAATTAGCATCATTTTCATAATAGACATAGATAGTTTATATACACATGTACTAGTATCAAGCTAACATGTCAAAAGAACTATTTTATGCATCCCCCATCAATCATATGTGTACTGGTATATAAGTATAAAAATAACACTTTAATAGCATTCACTACTTCATAGCAAAATTAGAATAAGAACATATAGTTTAAACAACACTAACTTCGCCACACGACATCTTTGATCTACATACTAGATTACCAGTACCATTTGAAAATGGATTTATCACCAGATATAAACCTTTATACCATGATTCAATGTAGTCCCACATGTCCAATGTCCTTTATATCATGATTTAAATCGTGGTAAGCAACATTCACATTAACACCTATAGCAAAGCTTAACAAGTATGAACAATCACTACCTATAGTCTTTGAATGGGTTTTTGATTTTAAATACTTTTAATTAGTATTTACATTTTTTAAATCGAAAAACTACCATTTGTGGATCTAAAATCGGGTCTCCATTCTAATTGGCGATTTTTGCCTGGCAAGGCAGCGCGCTGGGTATGCGCTGCCAGCATGGCGAAAGTCGCCATTTAGAATGGTGACATTGGATGTCGCGATTCTAATGGCAACATCCAATGTTGCCATTATAAATGGTGGCCCTGCCTGCCGGGTGCGCTAACATACTTGATAAGTACATTTACATTGGCGTTGAGATAAAAAACTTAAAGTAACTGTGGGATCTAGCGGCTAACGTGATCATGAGACTTTCATCTAATAGGTCTCAGGTTCGAAACTTCTCATCATTACTTTACATTTCTTGTCAAATAACATCATTTGTGTTTTTTTTTTTTTTTGTCACCACTTATATATTTTTTTTTAAAGAAAAATTTCAATTTTCAAAATTTAAATTTTGAAATTCGAGAGTAGTGGTGAGAGGTTCCAAATTTTAAATGTCCAATGTAATTTTGAATTTGACAGTAGGTGGTAAGAGGTGTTAAAGTTCATTTTCAAATTTTGAGAATTGTTTACGACCCTTAACTGAGAGAGGTGGCTTGAGAGGTTTTTCAAATTTAATAATTTCAACTCTCGGAATTTATTAGCGAAATTCAGAAATTATATTATGATTAAAATTATTCTTATTTGTATTATAATATATACTGAATAGTAGTATTTTAAAAATTATTTCTTTACATAATATTTGTTTCGCCCTCCCGAGTCAGAAATCCTGGCTCCGCCACTGCTTGTGGAGTTGACTTAACAATCCAACTCCTGCCCCACCTTGTGTTTTCCTACAGCACTTTCTCATCACTTAGCTCTGCATGATTTTGTTTTTCATTTCAGAATGCTATTTGCAACAAAAAATGCACGAAATTGGCCATTAGTTAAAAAAAAGAAGATCTTTAGAATGCCATTTTTCATGCCCTGTAGCAATGCTCTTTCCAGTTTCCGTTCACTATGTGTCAATTGTATCCCATTCGTCGGTAGTCCTGCCCCAAACCTTTAAGGGATTTGACAACGTGTGCACCAAAGCTCGCGATGTGGAAGCACACAGCATACGGTGGCGTCTTACGAAGTACTTGAAGTTCGCTTAGTTACCTTATTAAGAAATTAGATGAACTTGACGATTACCTATCGCATAGGAGGGTTCGCTATCCAGCGGAGCTTAGAAGAAGGTGACTCGGAGTCTAGAAGATTGGAGGTGACTCGTGCGGCTAGACAATAATTTGGTTATGCTATTTTGGGCTTTACTCTAACCGAAGCTATTGCATCGTTTGCCCCAATGATGGCCAAAAATTTGTTCTTTCTTCTTTATTCTTTCCTTCTTCATTCCTTCTGTTATATATTGTACTCAGGGAACCTAGTTGTCATTGATAACTAGATTCTTGTTTATTGTGAATATGTTAACAGTTCACTCTGACTCATTGTTTTTCTGACAGTCTTAATTTGCCTTTCGTTATGCTTCTGTAATTAGTTAATTATTAAGGGAGTTACTGAATTTGTTCCAGTGTCTGAGCATGTAGAACATCCATTGTTAGGAGCAGATATCATTTGTTTCGTTGCATTGTTTCGTTGCATACTCTAATGCTTGAACTGGTTTTGAATTGTTTAAATGAACTTAAGGCAGCATCATTTGACAGATTTTTCTTGCTCTGGTTTGCAAAACACAACGTCAAAAAGATGTTTTCATGTAAACTGATTGTGGTCGTTGCAGATGTGGACTCTCTACAGAGAAATCCTTATTTAGAAGAAGGCTATTGCAGAGCTCTATTATGCCGTTTACGCTTTCGTAAGGTCTTGCCACATATTTATTGTTTTCATGCAACGTTTCTATTTTTGTGTCGGTTTTTAGTGAAGCAATCTCGTCTTTATCTTAAACTAATGTTACACAACATCTATGGTTGTATAAATTGACAGTCACTTGACAGTGCCACTTGTCTCATTTTTAAAGTGGCCCGGGAGTGCTGTGTGACATCGTGTTGAGTTGTTGATAGATTCGATATTGTATCTCACCAGAGGCTAAAAAGTTGATAGATTCAATATGGTATCTCACCAGAGGCTAAAAATTGGTCATTCTGCTAGAGCTGAAGTTACTTAGACCTACAGCCACTTAGTTGATATTTGAATAGATAAGTGAACCACTAGTTGAATAGCAAGATTCTTGCCTTTATGCTGTTTGGTATTCTTTTCAGGAATAATGGTGTACCAGCAAATCACTGATTGTTTAAGCTATAGTTGAACTTTTGTGGTTGTCAACAAAATCGATGTTTTACTTGATTTTTCTTTAATTATTTTTCATAATATTATGCAGCATTTTTATCATGTTCTGATGTCCATGAGGAAACCACAAGGGAGGGGCCTGGAGCTTGCTAAGAAACATATAGCATCGTGCTTGGCTGAATTAGCTAGCATGTACAAAACAGTGGACTTCCTTAAATCCAATGCATATAAATGCAGTAGAGAAGATCCTGATGTTACTACTGCATCTGGTTGTATGCCTATTGGTTTTGATGCTAGTATAAATAGCAGGTTAATGGCGCCCGCTCCTCCACGTGCAATCAGAATGCTCTGTTGGAAGGAAGTATGCATCCAAACTTCTAGTGTTCTACTTTTGAAGTGCAAAAGTACGTTCATTTAATTTTTTGCTTCTTTTAGATAATTCTTATGTTATTCATCATTCCCAGGCTGTTCATTATTTTGAGAAACTTTTGCAAGATTTGGATATCATATGTTCGTACTCAATGGACCCGATTCTGGAAAATGTTAAGCGTTTTGTGGTTCAGTTTCAGAGACGTGAACCAGATCTTGTTGCTAGAGCTTACTTACAGGTTTGCTTCGCATCTTTTTGTGGGGTTGACTTTGCTAATTGTTGTTAATGAAATTTCACATCTTCTGAGTAGCTCCAAGTTATGCACTTAGATAAGTACCCTCAGCTTAAGCCAGCTTGATGCATTGAAAAGTTTGTAACTCACCGCCAACAAAATACTATGAGTGTACAGAAGCATTACAACATGCTCCTATTCCAATCTGTTTTTCACTTTGATTCACCCACCAATTCCTTTTCTCTTTAGTTGAGTGCCAATTTGGTCACTCAAATCATCACAAGCAGCCAATAGGTCCTTGAAAGCAAGGTTCCGACGTTTGGGCGGCACGCTCCGTGCCGCCCGAAACGTGCCGGAGCCGCGGCGCTCCGGCGACCGGAAACGGTGCCGGAGCCGACGGCTCCAGCTTTTTTTTTTTTTTTTTAATAAACACTGTTCATCGTCTTCGTGAGGAAGACGATGAACAGTGTTCACGCGTGCAGCGCGTGACCTTAATTAGGTCACGCGTTAAGGTCACGCGCTGCGCGCGTGACCGATAAATCGGGTCCGCGCGATCGCACGGACCTGATTTCAAGTCCGCGCGTCGCGCGGAACCTGGTTTGTGGTCCGCCGCGTGCGTGGCGTGCGCGGACCAATCGTTTGCGTCTTTTTTTTTTTGAGATTTTTTTTTATAACTTAGTAAATGGTGTTTTAAAAATATATTATAATGGCTTTTTATTTTTTTAATTTTTTTTAATTTTGTTTCTTTTTAATTTTTATTTATTTTTGGTTTTTTTTAATATTTAATTTATATAAATATAAAAATAATATTTTATTATCGGCAGCGGTCGGGCACGGCAAACGATCGGCCACGTCTTCGAGATTTCCCGAATGTTCCGAAACTCGAAACGGCACGGCACGGTAAATCCTTTGGCCTTAGAAGTGCAAATTGTGCCAAGTCCCTGAAATGAACCCAGTTAGCACAGTTTGTCGTTTCCAATTCTTGACTTACGAGTGAATGGAAATTTATTAATTCCCAATTTGTGGCTAGTTCTAATTTGGTTTCTGAAGTTGCAAAAGGCAAAATGTCAAATTTTGTCCATTTTGTAACAAGAACTACCAATTAGATTCTTGTGCAACTGAGCGGAGTTGGTTACCAAGCTGGGTGAGTTAGTCGTTGTTGCACCAGATTCACATTTTTTATCTCCTACGCCCAATTAGTACCTAACATGTGTATTTTTGTCTTAATGTTCTTAGGATGTTTCTATCTTTTCATCCCGACCCTGGTCCACGTTGTACTTGCCTCTGGCCCCATTGTTCTTGCTCGGTCCCAAAAATCTCACTGTTGCTCAATTTTAGTGCCCTCACTTCTGATCTTCATGACCACTCCATTCATCTATTCATCTTTATAGCATAAGCATAACTTGAGTGGATATAGATCTGAAAAGACCAAAATTCCCTTCGGAAAGCAGTGTCAGTAGTTAACTGGAACTAATAGGTGCAGGGTGATATCTCAGTAATTTGGGTGTTGGAAGGACTAACCCAACCTAAACAGAGCCTGGTTGGAAACTAATATTTGCTCAATTTGCTGATGGGGGTCGGAGATTTTTTTTAAGTGTATATAAACGGTGGGGGGTCAGGTCCAAACTGCCACTTCGTGGCAGCTTTAATGCCAAATTGCATTTCACAAACTGCCAAATTCGTCAATAACGGCCAGGTAGATGGCTTTTTGAGGTAGTCAAAGTGGGACTAACGTGGTCCTGACGAAGCCAGTTTAGGGGCTGAATTTGCATGCTTCACATTTGAGGGACCTAACTCACACTTAAACCTTTCTTTCAATCACCTTTTCTTTTAATTTTGTGTCAATTACTCTGCTTCACTTAATTTGCAGCTTTAATACCAAATTGCATTTCAGAAATTGCTACATCTGTCAGTAACGGTCAGGTAGATGGCTTTTTGAGGTAGACAAAGTGGCACTAACGTGGTCCTGACAAAGCCAGTTTAGGGGCTGAATTTGCATGCTTTTTTGAGGGACCTAACTCGCACTTAAACCTTTCTTTCAATCACCTTTTGTTTTAATTTTGTGTCAATTATTCTGCTCCACTTGATTTCGTTTTCTTTCATTTTTAGCGCTCCTTCATTCACCCTCAGTCTTGGTTATAAAAAATATGTAATATGATATGGAAAATGTGGATGACTGCTATATGGATTTTCTTGTTGATTGCATCTATTATTACAATTGCTTTTGTGCTCTATGAAGCAACAATAGCAGAAATACTTGTTCCATTACTTTTTTCATATTTTTAAGGTTTGGACAGAGCATTTATTGTTAGGTTATGTTCTAAGGCTCTGCAGAGTAAGTCAAACACGTATGAGTGTGGAACTTGATGCTTTTTTGCCACCAACCATGAATCATACTTCTTTCATTATACACAAGAGTTGCTTTTGGCAAGCCTATTCACTTTATCCACCAGGTTGCTACAAATTCTGTTCATAGTTTTTCTTCTAATGATTTGTCCTGCTGAAAATTTTCTTAACTCAAAGAGAGTGGCTTTCTAACTTTTGAGGGCCAGTATCAATTCTTTCTTCTGCCGTTAACTATAAATGAAAGACGCGTTCTTTTTTTAAAATAGGAGGGATCCCGTCTCGATTCAGAGTATCAGTCTTGCTTCTATCTCTAGAAATGATAGCATACACCGTATACAAAGAGCTCTGCTACAGTACAAGAAGTTAACCTCAAAAGTTTTTTCGTTTAAAGAAAAAAGAAACTGCAATTCAGTTTTTTGGCACCATACGTCAGTTCAAAAATTGAACCGAGGCAATTCCGAGCTAACTTCTGTACTAGCTTTGGGGCAAAAGCACTTCCTGTAAATGTAACATCTATCCAAAAGATTAAAATGTGTGTTTGACTGCCTGTTCTCTATTCTCTTAGTGCTAAGTCAACATGAAGCAAAGCTGAGCTTCTTTCTCTGCAAAAAAGCTCTCGCAAATTTAGGTTCCTTCTGCCAAAGATTCAGAGGAGTTTTCTGATATTAACTTATGTTGTATTTCATGTTCCTGGCATTTTTTATGGCAAATGTGAACAGCTCTTACTCGTCCAAGATGGTAAACTTTATGGGAAAGATTTGTTTCATGATGTCATTTCAAGAGCGATTTCATTACCAGAAGTTTCGAGAGACCAGGAGTTTCAGAAAAATGAATTTGTTGTGCAGTTAGTTCAGGTAAGTGCATTCTCTTTCCTCTTAACCTAGTTATTTTTTTGTTCCTCTTGATTTCTATTTTGTTATATGTTGTCTTGTGTCAATGTAGCTGGTGGTGAACTTGCTTAAAATCCTCTGTACAAACACTGCATGGCAGCGGCGCAAGTTAGGGAAGATTTTGCAAGATTGGGGATTTATATCCATACAGGTCATTACCCAATTTAATCTTCCTTAAATTGCTCAAGTTTTCAAATTTGGTCCAGCTTTCTAGGTGTTATTTTCTATAAGGTATATTCTGTTGCGTTCTATATGTGAATGTCATTATAAGTTTCTTCTCTTTGCTCCATTTTTCTGCATATTTTGAAGTTTGATAGAAGCATAGTGGTCCTCCGCCCCTGTGTGGGACGGTCGGGGCGCTCGCCTCAGGAAGCGAGCGCTCGGGTTCGAATCTCCGGGGGTGCCTGAAATGGGGATGAGCCCGGGGCCGCGTGTTTGTAGCGGTTGCGGGGAAGCTGGTGACTGGGTAACTCCCAGTACTCCATGTCTGGTCCGGAGACGGACGCCAGGCCGGGATTTTACTCTCCTGCGTGCACCTGGTCCAAAATGATCCTATAGGTGTGCGTAAAAAACTGTGGTCTGCGAGTTAACGGAGAAACAGGGAAGGGTTTCGCCTCGTTATCTCAAAAATAAAGATAGAAGCATAGTGAAGAATCCATTTTCTTTCAATTCTCAGCAGATTTTATTAGATTTGGCGTTGTAGGCCAAGCACTCATTGTGAAGTGTTAAGGCACGTTTGGTTTGTCGACAGCCGAAGAGGTTTGTGTTGATCTCTATATGTGGCGATTCATGAACACCTTTTCCGGAAATTTCGCACCTTAGTATTTCTCAAAAAAGTTTTTTTATTAGTTAGTATCTTTTTGTGTGTGTGTGTGTTGTGTGTGTGTCGGGGGGGGGGGGGGGGAGATGAACAAGACAGGTAGAGTACGATGATAAGGAGATCTGAATCTTGTTGCATTTGGGAACTGGATAATAGAAAGTGAGATAGACTCTTTAGGTAACAAAAAAAAGTTTTATTTTAGTATTGGTGTTCTTTGTTCGTATCGACTGAAGTAGGAGGGAATGATGGAACAAGGAGAGCAGGAATATAGTTTGTATTGGATTTAAAACTCTTACTAATATAAGAGTTTTGCAGCTGTGAATAGACATGGTATGGGTTCGGGCGTCGAGCGGCCGATCTCGCGCGCAACTCAGTGGATATCGATGGTCAGTAGACAGGGAATGGCGGTCGACTTGACGGCTACGGGTGTCGTCAAGCTTGAGAGTCGGGTGGTAGCGAATTATTCAGTATCCGGAAGCTGGCCGTGGGTGTTGTGCATTGCTGTCGCGTGGGGTACCTGGCCTGAATTCAGGTAACACAACGTAATATATCCCACGCAAAGTAGAGCAGAATTAATTACAATAACGATCAAGCACAAAAACAGCCCGCAACTCAGTGGATTATGGGTCATACGGGAATGGGTCGACGACTACGTGAAGTTAGACGGGTTACAATTTCAGTATCCCTAGCTGCCAGTGGGTTTGCATGCTGGTCCGTGGGTACCTGGCCTGAATTCAGCGTAACAACAACTAAATATCCACAATCAAAATTACAATTCGAGCTAAGTAACGACAAGTTACAGAAAAGCGCGGAAAAAAAGTAAAACGTCAAGAAACAAAATGCGGGAAGACAAAAAATCTAGTAAAATCAACGGAGCAACTTGTGGAAGGGCCAATTTCAGGCCCTGAAGGACGAGAATAAATATCAAGACTCTGCAAGATTCAGGTCAACATGTCATCACAAAAAAGAGTCTAAAATTAAAACATAAGCCCAACAATTACAATTACAATCAAGATAACAAGATTCATAAGCAAACAAACCTTTCACAGTCAGTCTATCATTGATTAAAACAAAATTATGCAAAAACTTGAAACAACAGATTGAAATATAGCAGAAATATTAGTTGATTCTAGCAAAACTTGCAAAGCAAACTGAAACAACAGTCTTGGTAACATTAGTTGATTCCATTGACAATCTTGATGAAGTCAACAACACCATCTTTTCCATCGGAATGACAGGAGCATCATCATCCTCAAGTTCATCCTCTACATTAAAAAAACCAAACAAAATATTTTGTGTTAGCTAGAAATTCATCAAACTAAATTATTGATTTCAACTTCACAAGGTGAAAACAAAAGAAAAATACATTGTCATTCATTTCAAAACCATGTAACTAATTGCGAGTACATATAAGACATTCTATATTTTTTGATTTGAGTGAGCTACGAAGACTTATAAGCACCTTGCTTCAATATTAAAGATTTGACTCTGATGCTACTGTTGTAATAGGAATACTCATAATAGCATGTGACATTACGGAAAGAATAGGATACCGAGCAGAGTTATTTTCCAATATTCTAGAATGTCCATAGCGACCTATTTGTATTTCCGTCCCGCCAAGTAAAGATCCAACTCCGATTAAGAGTTATTAAGGTCACTGTCACAATCATCATACCCCTGCAAAATCTTTTTGAGCATTAATACAGCTAAAAAAATACAAAAATGAGATATATAAATATAGAAGTAAATTTAATTCACTTACATAGAGCTACGATTTCAACCAAATCTCAGCGTGTAGAATTATTTATAAGCGAGGTAGTCGTAGTTTGGGAAGACGCTTGTTCGCATATTCTTGAAAAAGCATTTCAATATTTTCTTTAAGAACATTTATTTTCCCCTCACATATCAAACAATCAATCTTTTTGTAACAAAACTCAACAAGAGTTAATTTATACCGAGATCAAGAACAACATCAATAGCTAATATGACACTATATATCCCAATACTTTTGGAAATTTTCTTCATAGATTCGACATTGCTTTTAACTACCACATCGTGACTTGTACTTTCTTGAATGGGTGTAATTGTATCTTCCATATATTTTTTGAAATATAAATTTGCAGTCTGATATTTGGAACCCGAAAAAAGAACTGTAATTTTAGCAAATGGTTTTAAAAGTGTATATTTTCTCAGCTCTAGCCCATTCATCATGGTCTGGGCAAAGTGTACAACCTATATCATAACCATTATACACTTAAAACAAACGACGATAGCGTAGTGCTCTTTCAAACGTAACAGATGTGGAGTTCCATCGAGTTGGCACATCGTTCCGCAAACCTGCGAAAGTAGATATATTATTTTGCTTGCAAAGTTCTTTAAACTTTAGCATTATACCGTCACTTCCCTTAAAATACATAACATTATCTCAAATGTCGTTCAAGGCACCACCTGTGACCTTAAGCCGTTGTTGTACAATTATATTCAATTTATTTGAAGAGCATTTGCACATGAAAAAATGAGCCTTTACGCAACAATAAATTGTCTGTCCATTTTGTCATGCAACATCTCCTCCATCTTGTCACAATTAGATGCATTATCCTATGTAAGTGAAAAAATCTTTCTCACGATTCCCCATTTTTTTAACAATAAAAGACCATTTTTCCATAAGAGTTCCTGTGGGTGGAGGAAAGTGGGCGCATGTTTAGAATCTTAGCATGCGATTTCCAATTTTCATCTACATAATACGCTGTCAAACAAATATAGCTCTCCGTAGTGCGACGTCAAACAAATAGAAGTTATAGACATCTACTAGGAACCTTACTTAGAATGGATTTTAGTTTATCCTTCTTTTTATCGTATAATTTTCAACTATCCACTTTAACAGTGTTCGTAGTATTATAACTTTGCGTCATCATTTAAACAAGTAAACACATCTCTCGGTCCCCCATGTTCAACAATAAGAAAGGGATAATTATGCTTTATTATAGCTATAACTATCTTCTCTCTATAGATATCTGGCTTAATTTTTTTAGCTCGCAACTTAATGTCATAAGCTAAATGCAATTGACGTGCATTAGAGTTTCTTCTTGGGCATGCAAACATGTCTTTTGAGGTTAGTAGTTCTATCTGAACTACTACCAATAGCGTAGCTTGCATTGCATTTTTTTACATTTAACACTTGTTCGACCATCTTCAGTAAACTTTACAACGTAATTTCATACCTCTGAACTCTCACTAGACTTTTTGACAAGTATGGAAGAATTATCATTATATCCTTAATTAACAGCCGTCTTTTTCTAGTATTTCTTCCCCTTCTAAAGGTGGCAATTCCTCATTACTGTTATTGATAATCTCTTGAACGCTTTCTGAATTTCGGGCAGCTTTGACTGCATTAAAATTTAAATTTCATATTAGATTATATGGACAAATATGAAATGATTTGCATAATTCTAATTTAGTAATTGTCATAAACATACACAAAAGAAATGTAATAGAATTATAGAACAAAAAAGTCATGACAAACCAAGGTTCTCCGTGTTGGGCGGCACAGTCAGCACCTTCTTTTATTTTTTGTTTTACCGCCCGTCGACTGCCCTTTGCGGGCGGTGAAAAGCTAGCTGCGTGGCTGGCGTGGTTGGCTTCTTTCTTTTTTTTTTTTTTTAATATGGACCGGCGGTCAAATCAACCGCCCAACACAGGCGGTCAAATTAGACAAAAGCCAGCCACATGCGTGGCTGGCTTTTGTCTTTAATTTTTTTTTTATATTTAATTTTAATAATGTTATTTCATTAATATCTTTATTATTATTTAAATAAATTTTTTAATATTTTAAATATAATAAATTGTACGGATTGGCACGGTCGGCATGTGCCCAGTTTCGAATTTACCGATACTCGGCTCGGCATAGAAAACCTTGTGACAAACACAAACTTAAACAACTATACTGGAGTTGTATATTATGGTAGCTGTATCAACCACAACTCTTACAGAAAAGTCATCCTAACGCAAACATAAAGTTCAGTAGCTGTATATTACTTGCATATCCATACAGGAACCTAACAACTATTACAAAAAAGTCATTCACAATTATTCTATGATGCTGTGCCATTCGCTTTTCTTTTTTTTTGTTATTGGAGGGAGATTATTCTACGTCTCTCGTCTTTAATTTAATGAATGTTATTCTTTCACTTTAAAGAATGATAATTATGTAATTTTATGTAACTAAAAACACACACAAGAACAGATATATATATATATATATATCAAAAACTTCATCAACTGCAACTTATAATTCAGGCCAGACAGGTCGAATCCGGAGTCCCACAATTAGTCGTTAACAAGTTTCGGTACTGTCCGTTCCAGTTCGGGTTTGTTCCGTTGGACATCTATCTAGGTACAAATAGCTGTTGGCCCAAATAGCGTAGGTGTTAAGAAACTCCACTGCTGTGAGCAAGTTGAAACTTATAGACTTATTAGTCCACTCTAGAAGCGTATATTATTATTTTTTTGAGTTCGGGTATTTGTTTTTATGCCCTCTCATAGTTCGAAATTGTCAAAATGTGTCCCTAATTCAAAATGACCTTTTTATGCCCCCCTTGAACCTATAAAATGACGAAATTGCCCTCATGAAGTTAACGGTCCTCGTTTTTCATGAAAAATGATAAGGGCAATTTTTTCGCTTTACATGATTAAGGGAGCATAAAAGGTCATTTTGAAATTAGGGGGTACATTTTGGCAATTTCGAGTTATTGGGGGTGGGGGGTTACAATTTGACAAATACTCCTTTTTTCTTTTATCCTCTCCATTTCCAATTTTGACCTTTTTCCGCAATTTGTTTTTTCTATAGGAAAATTTGGAGAATACAGAAAATGCATGAGAATAACAGAAGAAAAAAAAATCATATCTTTTAGAAAATTAGAGATTAGAGATAACATTCTTGTTTTCCAAATATAAAATTAGAGTGAACTGGAAATATGTTGAGGTTATTAATTTCAAAATCTATTTGTTCATAAATGAAACGGATGGAAATTGTTGTGCCATAATTGATTTTGTGGTGGCTGCCCTCACCATACTCATCTGATCTTGTTGCTCATTTCATAACTGCCTGTCCATTCCGAGAGGTTTCTTCTAATCCTCCTCTATCATGCATAGTAAACAAATTTTCAGCATATCTTCAATATAAATGGTATTATTTAGTGAGCAACAAGCCATGGTAAATTGAGTAGCTTTCAACCCACAAAAGCACTTTAGGTTGTTACGAATGACTATATTTAGCAAGTACTACTTTGTTCTCCTTTAGCCACGTCCATGGAAATCGTGTAATGAGACTGCTCATCTCAACATGGAGCCAAGAACCTGAAATATTTGGGAAACCGGCATCAACTACATAATAATAATCGGGATACCTTGAGGATTGTGTTACATCTTTAGAACTTTCATGAAATTAATGTACACTGTATATAGGTAAACATAATACTTTTGTAAAGGTGTACAGGACTATATTGCAGTTCATGATTAGGCTAAGAGTTTGATGAATAGATTTACAAGACTGGACATGAATATAGAAGACTACATCTTCAGAAACAAGAATCGAGAAATGACTATACAGACAGTAACTTCAATACCATTAGCTTACTCTGGATTCTAATATAACAGGCTAACAGCCATCAAGAATTCCCTCAAACTGAAGTCGACTAATTTTAGAAATTTTCGGGAAATTATGAATAAGTACAATTTTTTAGAAAAGTTAATTTTTAGCCCTTCCAATTTTTATATTTAACAATAACTTCTTAATTTTAAATTACTTATTATTTAGCCCTTTTATATATAAAATTGAACTCTAAATACCTTCACCTTTTGCCTAATTAAATTTTGCTTAATTTTTAATAGAATGCAAACTTGATGACCGGGACGACGCGATGAAAAAAGATTAGATAACAAAATAAGAACAAAATGTGAAATATGAAAACAATTATATTGACTATGGACCGACGACGCGCCGGAATCGACGACTAACAAACAAACAAGAACAAAATATGAAAAAAAAAATTAAGTTTGCCATAGCGATGACGGTAAAGACGGCCGGCAGACGATGACTTATGGAAGATGCACGGTAAAAGAAGATGTTGGAGAATAAGACTCAAATAATAAATCTCATTAGGAAAAGAAAGAATCGAAAGGGTTTATTTTTGTCAAAAAATTAATTGGAGTTTAAGATTATTAGGGTTAAAAAATAAGAAAACTTAAAAATAGAAAGTGGTTATCAAAAAATTAAATTTGGAGGGATTAAAAAATTACTTTTACCAAGTCAAGTGGTCCATCCATAATTTTTCCCTAGAATTTTTAATGCATGTTGTTTAAATTTGAAACACTTTATTATAAGTTATAACCTTATATGATTAACAATTGTATCATGCATCAGTGATAGAAATTGTTTCTAGCTGTATCAACAACACTGTTTTTGTTTTTTGAGAGAGAATTCTGTGCGTATTCTTAGTATGTATCAACATTTTACACACGTTTATTGTGGGTTATCAACATCTCCTTAAGATCTTCTCAATCTGAGAGGCCTTTTATCAAATAATATGTTTGCATCTATCCAGCAACGAACGCAAGATGATATTGAATATGATTTTAAACAGACCTATATTTAAAAAAGATAATAATAAGAACAAAGATAATTAAAGATTAAAATTTACTATGAGGATGCAGAACACTTTACACAATGATCACGATCATTGAGAAATGAACAGGAACACACTATGTAGTTGCATATATATGAATGTGTGCATTGTGTGTATTAGACAAAATAGTGATGATGATTACAATCAACAGGATCATGGGTGAAGGAACAACACAGTCTGAAAATTAGAAAGAGAGTAATGCAATCCAACCTGGATATGCCAGACAGCAAGGCAGTTGTCCCAGGGTGCTCCTCTGTCGCCCGGCAAGGAAGTCGAAACATTTCTCTATTGCGTAGGTTTCTCAACGCGCGTTAACTGAGTGTTCATCAGGCGCAAAGGATATGAAGCTTGTTTTTATTTTATAGAACAAGTGGAGAACTGCCTTGGATATGAAGACATGAGTAGAAAAAGTGGAAAGATCCTGTAGTAATTTTTCTGATACTTGGTACGAATTTGGGGAATTGGAGAGCTACATTTTCCAATTCTCCATTTGGAAAGAATTATTCTTTTGAGGAAAAGTTTCTAGTTTTTCTTTGCCATAGGAAAATTTTCTAGAAAACTACTCAATTTTCCTGTTGCTGACATAGGCTTTGACTTGTCTTCTTTTTTTCTGCATATAACATAGCCTTTCGCTTCTCCAACCAGTCAATCTGATCATGAAACCCTAGCTTCTTCTCCACTCCAACACTTCTCCTCACACCATGAAGTAGCAAGGATATTGGTTGCTGCAATGGCAGCTGCAGTTACAAAATACGATATGCCCATTAGCTTATATTTAAAATTGAGCTTGGATGAAGGGGGTTATACCTGGTAAAGTTGAACTGTACCTTTGAAAGATATATCTAGAAATTTTGTCAAGAATTGTCTAGCACTGTTTCTAAATTAATCTATCATTTGGTTCTAATCTCTCAATTTCTTTATTATCATCAAATATTGCGTTATGCATTCTAGGAGTTGAGTGTCGATTTCATTTATTGTATATTGGAACCCGTATTATTCGTGTTAACTAAATGTAGTCAGTAGTCACACCAAGAAGAGATTGGACTTGACAGATAATGTTTTACAGCTCGAGTTGGCTCTGAAAAGGGAGTTTGGGGATCTCATAATTGCATCGACCGATGAGGTACCTTCAGCCAGTAGCTGTATAACTCAGTTTTATATTTTTTTTATTTGCATGTCAGCATTTGAAGATGCCTTATGTATCCGCAGAACATATGCATAACAGTGTCAAAGCATCTATTTATCTGGACGGAGGAGCAAATCTACTGGATTGCTGCACGGTATCTCACATTGGGTTTTGAATTAGAGCTGTATTCTCCAAGTGAATACTGCATGATATACTGGTATTTGTACATTGTATATATGAAGCTGTTAGAGAAAATGCAGCTGGGAATTTCTAGCAGAGGAGAAAACCGTAAGCTTTCCTAGCTTGTGTAGAGGTCATTTTATGTGTACACTATCCAAATAATAACTAGAATTTTCTTTTCAGCTAGCAATATATTTCCTATGTTTATCAATTACAAATTTTGATGGTAGATATTTGCGAATCAATATTTATAGGTTCGATAGTTAACTAACTTAACTTTATCAATATTCATAGGTTCGAGAGTTAACTTTCTTTTATTATCAATATTCATATTTTGATGAGAGATAAGTGCGATAGTTAACTTTCACTTATGCTGATACAAGTTGATAAGTCTGTTTATATGATTATATCTATAGCCACAACCTCGTGTAAATAGTTAAATGTTAGTTCGAGGAATTGAATAGCTACCAAGGATCATAGGACGTACGAGGAAAAGTAACAATCTGATCTATGTTGGTTTTAAATAATAATAATAATAATAATAATAACAGTTTATTAATTAAACATTGCATGTGAAAAAGAATTCGTAAGCCAGGGACAAGTCTTCTAATCCTCACATCAGCATGTGATTCCCAATTTTCCATATATGTGAACATTGAATCTGATCCTATATTATGAACCAGCACGAAGAAAAGGGAAGAAGAAGAGAGATCCTACCAAAGATATTGGTAGAGAAGCTGCGGTGGCATCATCTTGCATGTTAATTCAATGTTATACTTGCCTCTCAGAAGGCTTGGCAATGGTATAACACTTGGTATGAAGTTCGATACATTTTGTTGTATTTCATATGTTAGCTTCACTGTTGTTCTTCTTGTAGCTGCTGGCAGCACTGCGCAATGAACTCGAGGCCTTCAAAATGCCAAGCCCTTTCAATACTGAAGAAGAGGTAAGAATAGAAACAGATTTTTTTTTCGGGCATTTTGCAGAAAATTGCCCCCTAATTAGATTTGGCGTTGTAGTGCTCTTTGGGCACTTGACATGACGAAAATGCTCTCCCGCCTAAAAAAAAAACCGCTTTTTACAAGCGGCTTATCTAATACCGCTGATTTCGAATTCGCGCATATTACACAGAGACTCTGTCGCGCCAAATCTAATTAAGGGCACTGTTTTGCAAAAACTGATTTTTAGGGGCACTTTTCTGCAAAGTGCCCTTTTCTCCGTACTTTTCTCTTTGCTTTTGGTACAAGGAAACCTAAGATGAACGATACTTTCTATTGTGACAGCGCTTTATTCAGCACTTAGAGCTCCTTCAGAAAGCTCATGTCCCAGATCATGTTTCTTACTTTCTGTTTAAAGAATCAACAGGCCATGCCTGCATATCCGTACGTATAAAAAGCATCCGCTCTTTATTATTCAAGCATATTCTTTCAGATAATGGCAGATTAAAATTCATGATTTGATTTACAGAATTTGGTCCGACATAACTATTTCAAAGAAGTTCAGAAGATCGCAACATCCCTTAGAGGTAGCTTCTCAAGTGAACCAGACAGGCTTGAAGAACTCCGACAGCTCGAACAGGTTGCAGAGCAGAATCGGATTGCAGTGAATATAATTAATCAAATCGGTGTCAATGATTCAAGTCTAAAGGTTTCTGTGGCGTTGACTCACCACCCTTTCTTCGCAGTAGCTGTTGTCAGGCGCTCGTAAATTTCCTTCCAAATAGACCAATTTTGGTTGCATCATCAAAAATTTCAAGCTGTTCTCGTGTTTCTTGTTTCTTGTTTCGGTTATTATTTTGACATCCCTGTTTCGCAAGAGTTATAATTTGAACTCTCACCAGTTCTGTTTATATGCCGATGATGCTCGTTCGGCGTATCATCGTGCTGTGTTATACATTCATTACAATTTCTTCGTAATTTCTTAGTAGAGAAATGGTTGTGGTGCTGTTCTTTTAATTTCCTTATACTTCCATTATAATTTCTCTTAGTAGAAAATAAGTCGTTTCGCTCTGCCATACTGGATACTGTTAGGATAATACTGACGTTCTGTCCTATTCAGATCGAAAGTTGGAGATTTTTTATTGATTGAATGAGTCGGTCTAATTTATAGGTTTATTTGTTATGTCGGTCGTATAAAGTGAGCCGATTACGGACAGAGTTTTTACTATAATTTTTTTAAATGAAAATAGCCATGACCAAAAGAAAACTACAAGTAAGCATAGCAATTAGAAAAATCATACGGCTTGAATACTAATCTTCATACTATTTAGAAATAAAATTGTCATTTCTAGAGAGTTGCAAATGTAACGGGGACATTGCCTCATATTTATAGACGATGAACATTGCTAAATTACATAGAGAAATGTTATCTAAATAAGTTTCAAAAGTTGAAACTAAGTTTGGATCTCTGGAAGTTGTAGCAGGACCGAATTTTAGATGGCATATGACGGGCATTTAGAAGTTTTTAATATTTTTGAATAAAAACTATTCAAATAAAAAAACAAACTACATTGAACAATATCGAAAATTTAAGTTGGTCGCCGTTGTGTTATTTTGGTCGCCGTTGTGTTACTGCATGGCATTCAATTGCCATGCAGATGCACGGTCGTTGTTCAAACTGGCGGTTGCTATTTAAAACGTCGATACAACGCACAAGATTGTCACTGATAGTAGTAATCAAACCCATAACCCTTCCCCTTTTTCTCCTATTAATTGATTAAATATTCGCTTTTTTTAATAAATAGCATTATAAATTACAAGCTTTTTTAAAAAAATTTATCCACAAAGTGGATTCACAATATCCATGTTAGTTAATATAGCAGGCCATAACAAGTATAGCGGCATACTATAAAAAAACTATTTACAAAAAGATAAGTTTATGTATTAATTTCAGTGCTCTTTTGGCTTCCTTTTGTTGTTCTTAAATATTTTAAATCAGTAGAAAGCCGAAGTAATAGATGAGTTTTATTGCTCTTGCTGTTGTTGTGGAGCTTCTAGTGGCGGCTGGGGGTGATGTTGTGGGGCCCGTAGATGTTTCTACACTGGATCGAACGGTTGGTGTTGTACTTCTTGGATAAGATAATTAGGTAGAAGGACTTCAGTATACTGAGTGTATAGATATTCTGATCCCACCAACCGAACTAAGATGTCGAGGTAACCCTAAATATGACATGATTCAGCTGTAGAAGAAGGGCCCAATATATTGCAATGTATAGAAACTATGATCTTACAAATCTGGTTGGGAGTCGCATCAGAAAGCGTCACCATCCGAGTTCGAGGCCGCGTGGGGTGAAATCCACCGTAGATTTTTCGAAGAAAAATTTTCTGTATCTCGTGGCAGGAGCCCCTGTTCATGGAAGGTTCTGTACTCGGATCCCAGAGCGTCGGTCGGGACTGGACGTGAGGGTTTCGCGAGTTTGAGGTCCCTACGGTGACGTGCGCTCGCAAAAAGGGCTCCACCCGACAACTTCTAAACAACTATTGATCAGTACCAACCAAATTAAGACGACGACGTCCCTGACTCATGCCCTCCTAAATCTAAAAAGGAAACAGGGCCCCGAGGCACCCGACTCATACACAACATAGTACATACAATCGTTTTATATATTATATATATATATATATAATATACTATATATATATTATATATCCAGTGTAACCAGCTGCACTGTACGCTGCCATCGTTTGATCAATATCAAAATTATAAAAGAAACCACCAAGTGTTTGTTATATTGTCTAAAAAAGCTCATAAATAGTTTTTCTTCTTAGTTAATTAAGTAAACACTATATAATATTATCCAAGTATATGAAAACTTCTCTACTACATATAAAAACACCTAACACTTAGTAGATGAGTCTCTTAAGTGTTTAGACAACAACTTTATATGGTGTTCCCTAACTATTCAAGAAGGAAAAATCCTTAAGAATACATAGGAACACCATGTAACGTTATTTAAACACTTTGAGACCTCTCAACTATGCATAAAAATAATTAAAAATAGTTAGAGACACATGTAACACTTAAAAAACACCCACGAATATGACACATATAACATTTAAAAAAAAACCACGAATATCACGAATATCTACGAACACCAACAAACACTCATAAATACCAACGAACACCCATAAATAGTTTTGAACACTTACAAACACCTAACATCCACGAATACCTACGAATACACATGACCACCTGTGAATACCCACGAATACCCTCTATGAACATCTAGTGTTCGTGGGTGTTCATAGGTATTAAGGAGTGTTCGTTGATGTTCGGAGATGTTCGTGGTATTTGTTGATATCCGTAGGTATTCGATGGTGTTTTTAAGTGTTTGTATACATCTTTAAATATTTTAGGTATTTTTATATATAGTAGAGTAGTCTTCAAGTGTTTGGATAACATTATATGGTGTTCTCATACATTTTTAAGGGCTTTTCCTTCTTGAAGAAATATAATAATTATAATTTAATTTTGATTCCATGATATATCAAACGTTATACAATTTCTGGTCATTTCCATTCCGATCAACTGCATTCTTATTCCGATACCTAATCCATTCTGACTTATAAACCAAACGCCATCTTAGATACTCCTCTACTAAGTAACACTTAGAGATTCCTCTACTAAGTATTCTTTGGTGTTCTTATATAGTATATGAGTTTTCAAATATTTGGATAGCATTATATATTGTTTACTTAATTAATCAAGAAGAAAAAACTTTATGAACTCTTTTACGCAATATAATAAGCACTTGGTGGACACATATTTATTATTTCTGGATTTTTTTTCATTTCAGAAAGTTCTGATTTTTTTATTTATCAAGCAAAAAAGATGTAAGTGAGAAGTATGAAGAGAATGACGTGTATATTACAAAAAAGAAACCGTTACAGTAACAATGATTTTTATTTTTTTTAGAATAAAAATAAATTAAAGGCACAAAATTACGACAAAGGGGCACGTTTTGTCTAAATTAGAAGGATAAAAAAAATGCCAAATCCAATTAAGGACAGGCACAAAAACACAAAATGCCTCTTATGTTTTCTATTTTATATTTTATGTAGGTCATTCTACTAACAAATACTGATATTGCATATCTAATTTAACTATATTAGGGATACTTTATGAATTAATTTATTTGAAAAGTTTGTACCATGGAATTTTTATAAATTTGGTTGGATAATTTTATATTGATTTTAGAAAATATTTAATAATAATGGGAGAAGAATGGAAATGGAGAAGTTGGGTGTGGCCGAAGAATTATGGACGCCGCCACTATGGGAGTATATATATATATGTCAAGGGCTACACATTAATACTTCCCCACATTATCGCTAAAATTATAGTTTATATTTATCTAAATATTGTTATTTAAAATAATGATAGCGTCACGGAAAAACCATTTAGAATAGCAATTGCTTGCCGTTATTAATTTGAGTGGCGACCGTGTGCCCGATTTTATAAACATTCCACCAATGAAGCTTTAAGTGGTGATCTTAAATGACGGCCGATTATTATTGTTAAATTATTGTGGTGAGTGTTTCTCGATTATATTTTTTTCTTGTAATTTTTTAACTGGAAATGCGAAAAAATTCGGGGGCACTGAGGTTAAAATTTTGTATATATCACATCATCCGGAGTAAGCTACTTACAAGGTTACTACTCTTACTATTATTTAATTATAATTGATTCTTCCATGGTGTATTATGAACTGCTCTTCTCCTGCTGTTGTTGATCGGCCATGGCGCGCGGGTTCCGGGGGATGCGTGACGACCTCGCCGAGCTCGCTCGCCTCCTCTTCGACGCCGCCTGCTTCCTCGGCCCACTCCTTCCTCCCTCCGCCGACTCTCCGCCGCCCTCCCCCCGTCCTCACCGCCGCCGCCTCCGCCGTCCTCGCCCGCCGGAGATCGCCAACGCATTCAAAGCCGCCCTCTCCTCACTCTCCTCCGCCGGCGCTTTTACTGGGATCCCCTCTTACGATGTCACCACCTCCGCTGCTGCCGGAGATGAGGTCGTTGAGTTCGTTAGGGAACTCGTCAAGTCGCCCCTGAATCGTGGTTAGAATTTCAGATGTCGTCGCAGCCTGACGCCGGTAAAGTTCTGAGTTTTAGTTAAATTTCTTTTTAATTTAGTTAAATTTAATGAATGCTCATTTGTTGTGTGAGAGTTAGATGTGGTTGGTTGATTTTGCGTTGTTTGGGTGATAAATCAATCTAGGACGGCGAGAGAACTAGAAAAAACTCTGATTATATATTAAAAGGTGCGTGAGGGCTTTTGCTTGTTGAGCAGGTTGTGGGTGGGGTTGAGTGTAGATGTTCATACCCTCGCTAACTCGCAATGAGGATATTTTCCAGTTTCCAACCAACGACCAGTCCAATAGAAGGAGAGGGCTCTTACCCTAGAAGAACACTGATTTATAGTCAGATATAAATAAAAAAAGACTGCTTCTATGTGGTTTAAATAGTCAAGTAAGGAAGACTATTCACTGATTACCATAGAGAGGTGCATTGCCACTTGATCCAGTTGTTTTTGTCAATGCTTTTAATAACCTACGAAGATTAAGGTTAGTGTATGGGGTTCAAGTAAAGAATCATAGCATAGGGATTTATCAGCAAAAAAACAGAGGATAGCAGCACCAACCAGATAAATGATGAAGGCGGAGCATCAAATATAATGAAGAGAAGCCGCACAATCTTGCCCGAGAGTAAACAACCCCAATACAGAGACACGTTGTTCTTTTTTGTTTTTTCTACTTCAAAGAGACTCCTACAAACATGCAATTTGATTTCAAAGTATGGGTGAGGTGGATAATAAAGCCCCAAGGCTTTGACTTTGACTGACAGAAGCAAGATCAAAGCTAATCACAAAGACACTCAATAGAACACAAATACTAAATATGTATAATGTTTTATACTTCATCCTTATCTCACTCACTGTTGTATCGGCTACCAGGACGTGGCAAAGAATATCGGCGGCCCGGTAGTAGCTAATTATCTTAATAAGTTATCTGAATTAACTATTATCTGCTGCAAAAGAAAAGAGGATGAGTATATCATACATTTATAGAGGCTCTCCTACTTCTACATAATCAAGACTCCTACCAGTAGAACTCTGTTAAAGTTAAACTCTCACCTAAGTTAGAATTTTTACTAAATATAAACTTCCTAAATAATTTCGTACAATATTATCTAAATAATAGTATTATCTAATACAACTCTTATAAATCTAAAAGAATTCTAAATTTTAACTCAACTAAAGATTAGACTAATAATTCGGTTCTTCATGGGGCTCGACCTTTCACTTGATACATAACACATTCCATTCCCCTTGAAAAGCAACCTTGCCCATAAAGTTAAAAGAGCACCTACAAACTTGATGTCATCCAAACCACCAAAACAATAAGCGGATGAACCTGCCGATTGTTTTGACCTATAGAACCAATGATGTACAATAACGACTGAGGAAGGATCTTGTTCATTAACGTCAATGAGTTCTTCACTGATAATTGACATTTTTCTCAAAGTATCTACTGTAGCTCGGATCAACGAACAAGGCCAATCTATTAATGAAGAAAAAGAGAAGTGTAGTAATTGCTTGCTCTCATTAGTTTCGGGTGAATATGTCTATTGAGACCATCAATAGATATGCTGATAGTTTATTTTTCTGACTCAAAGAAAACATTAGCTCTAAGTCATGTAAATGCTATTCAATACTACGCCACCCAGTTATCTTGCCGAAGAGGTCAAAGATCTTGAATGTGCAAATTATTTTTTTCACCTTCTTTGTGCTTGATCATATTCTCGACTATGTCCTCATATTTTCCAATCATCTGGTCCTCCTTTTCCACTATTTTCAAAGTCAAAGATGATAGTTGGTCATGGAGGTTAGTTGTAACTCTGTGGTGGGGGAGGAGTATACAATGGTGGGAAGTTCCCAAACAATATAATGGTGATGGGACTGCATTGGTAGGGCCTGCGGTGAACTATAGCTTTGTGGTGCGTTTTTATGATACTATTAACTGCATTTTTATGAAAAAGGCAGTGATGAAGCAGAGACTAATAGAATCATAGATGATAGTGATGAAGATGGTATATACAACAAGTAGCACAGTACAACAGCAACGATGGTTCTGAACCAACCATTCTGATACCAATTGTAATGAACCGGCTAGGCCCGCTGTCATTGAAGGCCAGGAAACAGCAATGGTAACACTGGCGGCCTGGTAGTAACTCTACAATTATCCTACTCCTATGGTTAAATGATCAAAAATAATTTATTTTTTTTTAATAATTAAAAATAAGGAATATGTCAAATATTGAGAAGGCTATGCTCTAAACTCCTATCGTAATAGAACTGTTGTTAAATATAAACTCTAAGCTAAAGTTAGAACTCCTACTAAATTTCCTAAATAGGACTCTGACTTGACTATAAATCGGTTTTGGTCGCTCGATCCCATGCTTCCTGGTCTTGGATATGTAGTTATGGTGGGCCGATTGCAATTGGTTTCCATCGGATGCCTGATGATGACGAGATCATCATCGGAGGCCCGGTTTCGGCAGTGTAACTATTTAATAGAGACGCAATTAAGCTAAATACTAGATGATTCATATTTTTAAATAAAAATAAATTATCCATCACGTATTTATAGAGGCTACTTTTCTAGATCCTTACCATAATAAAGCTCTTGTACAACATACCATCCTTTTCCTAAGATTCTGCCGAACCTTGGCTTGTGGCTGGCTTTTCATAGAGTTTGTTTCCAACTATACCGTGGACCAACTACATTTTTGAACAAAGAATCAAACACCCTATAAGTACTTTATGTGTATTGAATGGCCAAAAAAGATGAAAGTAACCAAACGACGCCATTGTCAATTTCTCCATTGTGAACACTATCAAAACGAGGCACTATGTGACATGGTGGATTTGGAGATATACCATCTTTTGTTAGAGAGACCTTAAAATGATGTGGATGCAACATATGGAGAAAGAGATTGTGATACACCTTAAGCTAGGGAGGTGCTGGGCGTTAGCTTATTCTTAAGTGTAGAGCTGCTAGGTGCAAGTTTGGATAGTGCTTCATAGCTACAACCTGAGGCGCGCTACTAGTTGCAAACACAAAGTGGCATTTCATGTGTTGCCTATCACACCCACCATCCAAGCGGCATACATGTAAACAATTTCGTCAAAGGCGTAAGACGCACCAAGGTGCAAATAGAGTCTTAGAGCCTAGGCGCAACTCGAGGCGCGCGCCCGACAAACGCGAGGCGCAAACTGCACAGCAACAGTAATCTGATATGTATTGATATATGTTTAAGTTAATTTAACAATATAATTATTAAGTCGACATTGTAAAAATTGTTACTAATAAGTTAATGTAAGCCGTAATATACTTTTTGCACTGTCTGTCTGAAAAGTTAAAATTTAAAAGAATATGACAGTTTAATATAGGCTACTATATTGGTATTTGTTGGCTAACATGGAAGTTTTTAGATGGTTGAAATGTGTAAACTTGTGATCGCATATAAGAACAATTGGTTATAGATTTAGTGAATGTTGTTATTAGTTCCGGAAGGAATTAAAAGGAGTGCCTAGCATCATGGGACGAAAAGCTCTCTCTTTCTCACTCTCTCACTCGCAAACATCTATGCGTCTTTTTTTTTCTCCCAACCGAATTATGGTGGGTTGAAGGCGCACTGGTGCTGGCAATTGAGGATTCCGGCAAACCTCTTTCCCTTTAATTTCCTATTTATGGGGTTGCAGTTGACTTAGAGTTCAAAAGATGTACGCCTTTTGAACATGCGTCCGCTTTGAATCGAGGGGAGCGCAAACTTTGTTGGTGGGCCTTGGCACCGCTCTCTGCATTTGAAGGGGTCAAAATCTAGATTAGAGATTTACATGTTCCACCTAACAATAGGAAGTTAGATTCCTTTCTAAACGAATTAATTGCGAACAAATGGTAGCTTACTTATAAGTGCATAGATGTAGTAGTAGCAAACGAATATTATGAAAGATCAATTGAGTAGAGTAACTAAATTAATTTTCTTTTACTTACCTTTAGTTTCTTAGTTTGTATCAGACTGGCATTAAGTTGACAGCCATAGGCATGGAAAACGTGTTGCTTCGGCCACTGATAAGTCGGACCTAATCGGCTAGGACACACTTGCTGCGACATCTGCTACCATTGGGAATACCACCTTTAATGGCTTCAAGGAGGTTGTAGCGACCAACAACAAAAACACAGCATTTGGAGATAATTTTGCAAACTCACCAAGCATAACAGGCACAACAAATTCGTAAGCTCAAAAAATCACTAATTCTAAACATTGTTTGTGGTGTGCCAACTACCAAGCAAACGTCGAATAGTAACACTCTTTTAGTGCACGTCGATAATGCACAATGTAGTGACTTTCCACACTGCCATCCGGCCTGCCCATCATGTGCTGGCGATGAGCACCGTCATTTTGTCAATTTTGCCAACACCACCATCATTTCGCTTCTTTCTTTTCTGTCTAACACCACCTCCACCTACCAATTAACCCAGCATTCTTATTCCCATCGACCTCATCTCCCTAGGACGATTTATAGCCACAACAACCCACACTATACTACCACCCACCGCTCCACCATGCAGTGACCACACAACTTGTGAGAGCGCTACATATTGTCTCGCCTCAATGATGACGAGGCACAAGGGTGGCTTTACAACCCCGGAAATTCCCACTTCTTAATCATTACTAGCGATCAACACCGTCTCAGCATCATCGCCATGCATCTCCATTGTGAAGCAAATTGTTGGTATCAAAGTTAGGAGCATTCCTTTCTGGTTCAAACTTGGGTGCAATTCAAGGCAGCCGTTATCCAATGCTTTGGGCCAAACAGTGCAAGCATGCCTTGCAGCAACTAAACTAAATGGAGAGCATACGGAATATCAAGTGATGTTCGAAGAACTTTAGATTGCCTTACATCTCAGATCTGATTTAGTGAGATGATTTTGAGATGAAGCTCAAGGATCATATCGCCATTGATGTGATAGCATAAAAACTTGTTGATCTACAGTCAGCTCTCTCTTAAACAGTTTTATGAGGAATGTGCATGCTGTCTTAGCTCTCCACTAATGATATATATCTATAATGAACTTCACCTATTTCGCTCTGCCTACAACTACTGGGAACATTACGATGCTACAACTTCACAGATCAAGAGCAAAATCATCTGTTGTTCCCTCGTATAAATTAGCTCGTGGCCACTGTAAAGCTGCTAGCCATTGAATTGCAAAACCTAGTATTTATGTGATGTATCCTACACCGCCAACCATCACTAGCAATCAAAGTTGTATAAGGCTATAGGATGAGGACAAGCCCTTCAGAGGCGATAGTGGAGCCATCAGTTCCTTCACATGATGATACAACTTTCTCTCAATCCCATTCATGGCATGATAGGTCCCCAGACTATACGTTTTTTCAGCAGTGTGAAAAGCAAGCCGTATTTGTGATCATCGACCATTATTACTCCAAATTTTGTCATAAAAGATTTGATTTTTGTTTGGGCGGGCATGGACGTTTAGTGTTGAGGTTGCCGATAGCTGATCTTGTCCAATCTACATTGTTTACCTTAGAGTTTCCCTCTCCTCCAAGGTGTAAATCCTTTGTTGATTTGTAGTCTTTGCCTCTCAACTGCATGGACGTTGTGCTTGGAGTTTAATGGTTGGAGCAACTTGGTGACATAATAAGCAATTGTGGTGGTCCGGCATGCGGTTTTCTTCGAGGGAACAAAGCACACGGTTTTGCTCTGGCATGCAATTTTCCTTCTTTAGATCGTCTTGCACATTTGGAGATGGTCCTATCGCTAAATCAAGGTTTCCCATGTCATTCGAACTAGTTAAAAATCAAGGTTTCCCATTTTGTGATAGGCGTAGCTTCGGTAAACCCATAACTTGGCGCATGCCTATTGTGCTGATCTGTGCTGATTTTGTTTTAATATTTTTTTGAAGAAATATAACTAGTAATTACATATCACTGGCACTTGTTGCCTTTTTGGTTACCATTTTGCCAATGGATATCATTAATTGATTGGTCTTTTGTTGTCATCCTAATGAGTCCAGGAACGTGAAAGGTCAGTTTAGAAATATGAGAGAGAGAGAGAGGAGATCCACTGGAAGAAATGAAGACCCGACTTGATTGAAACTCGGACCATGTGAGAGAGGAGAGAGAGGGAGTAGGTTGAATATTGAGTTTGATCAAAAGTGAAGAAACAACTGGTGTTTTTATAAGTTAAGAATTGGCATAATCATTATCTTTATTGCTTTAAAAAGAAAAAAGAAACATCATGATTAAGATAAAAAGGAAGAAAAAAGAAAAAAAAAAAAAGTCTTTTTGTTGTTTCATCTAATTTAGTCCGAGGAACGCGACAAGGTCAGTTTAGATATACTATAGAGAGAGAGAGAGAGAGAGAGATTTGAATATTGATGGGTTGATAAAAGTTGAAGAACAACTGGTATTTTTATTAAGTTAAGAAATTGGCATAATCATTTATCGTTTATTGCTTTTAAAAAGAAAAAGAAAATTCATGATTAAATAAAAAAGGAAAAGAAAAAAAGAAAAAAGAAAAGGTTAGAAGCTTTTCTGAAAGCTGGAGTGATGGGAGGATTTAACAAAGTAATATAAAAAACCATCTGTGCCCGTGTAAGGAATGTGTTGTTCGTGAACCGGCTGGCCCTTTTGGGTACTGGATTTGTGCTGATCTGGCATGTGCTAGGATGCTGGGGGCATGCCGACTGGCACCTAAACTAAGTCAAAATGCTAAGTTTGGGAATGCCTCTACGGAATATTCTGGCCATATAATTTCAGCTTAAGTTTTCGAAGTACTCTCTTTTTTTTTTGGTATCAACACCCAGTTATTATCTGTATTTCCAAAAACTTCTAATCTGCACACCTTTTGAGAAATGTGAAGATGGCTTTGTTGCTAACCAATGGGATTCACAAAGAGCCCCATGTATTTTCTAACTGATTTGCCATTGCCATCCCTTGTAAGCATAGGTTTGCATGAGTCCTACTTGAATTTATTTGATACCGTCATTTGTGGAATTCTTCCGATATGTAAGTATGCCTCCATCTGTTTGTATCACTGATATGCCAAGAAAGTAAGGCATCAATCCGATATGTAAGGATGTGACTGTTTTTTTTTGTTGAGATAAGAAGTATATGTGATGTTTGCATATGTAATTTTGGGAATAGTGCATCGATAATCATACTCTTATAGATTTATGAATGTGTTATAATTTTTTCTTCAGGCTTTGTGATGACTGCACCACAAAGAGAGCATGCTGCGACAATGGAAGATCTGGTCCCTAATTTGGCAACCCTTAAACTAAGTCTTTGCCCAAAGCACATGAATGAGGAGATGTTCTGGAGGATATATTTTGCTCTCTTGCACCCTAAGCTAAACAGGAAAGACGCAGAGTTTTTATCAACTCTCGAGGTACAGGTTCCATGATACACCATTCTATTGCTTGCTCTCATGTACTTATCTTGATTATGCTTCTTCATTAAAGCAATACCATCTTGATTATTCTTTACACTTGACTTTTTTATTACTTGAGAGATTACACCACATAGTATCTGAGTGCGTTATTTCCGATTTAAGATACTTGTCACCAACTTTTGATAAACTTTCAGATTCAAGTTGTAAAATGTAAAAAAAAAAAAAAAAAATCTTCTGATAAAGTTTATGGTGATTTTATCTTTGAATTTCAAGCATGGCTAAGTGGTTTATTGTACAACTGCTATATTTTGAAGTTACATCTGTGCATCCTTCAAATTTCACTTGCTGTTGAAACTCTTGAAGGATAATTCTCTTGTGCTCCTTCCAGTCTAGCTGAGTTTGTTTTGTTTGTTCCGTTGTCCTTTATCCTGCTCCATCATGCACTTTATGTTCCGTGATTATGAGATGTGATGGGAAAATAAATTGCTGCTAACTTCTATGAATATCAGTAAATTAAATTATTTTTTAGTTGCTCAATTGCATCTCATAATTTGTCAGCATATACAAGAGCTATGCAGTCAACTTTCACGTTGATATGTGGTGGCCTTTTTTTTTACTGATTTTAAATCCTTACCATTTTAAAAAAAAAATGTGCATTTGAAGTGATACTTTCGGTTTCCTTTTTGCCAAATTAGTGCTCATACATATACTAAACATGCTTATGCATGACTAAGATTGTCATTGTTGGACATTATAATGCTGCAACAAAATTTTTTTACCTTTAAAGGAACCCGAAACTCCGGGTGGAAGGTAAAGATGAACCCTTCCAACTATTTATTAAAATGATAAATCAGTACATAGTATAAAGTAAATATCATAATCATTAAAAAAATCTATAGCCTATATCTTAGACTTCAAAACCTTAACTGTATCTACTTCTGCTTAATAGATTCTAATTGCTTGATTCCATTACCAAATTTACTAATTATTCTACACTGAGCCTGCAATCTTTTTGAATATCTCTAATTTTTGGATGACAAGTCTTTGTTTATTCTCATCAAAGCCAAAGTTGTCAATAAAATTCATCATTGTTATCTGCATATATCTTTAAAGTTTGTTTTCGCAGATTGGGGAATCCATGAGCGAAATGCAGAAGGTGCTAAATATCTCGGGTAGCCAGTTAGAGCGATCGCGTGCCACGACGAGTGACGAGGGTAATAATACTCTGGCACAATATGAACATGCACCGGATGCCTCAACAATCGGAAACTCGGCCTTTCAGGAAACTACGGACCAGTATCTAAGGACTCCGAGTGACACCGATGCATCTATTGTGAGCAGAAGGAATTTCAAAAGCGAAGATGATCTTCTATTTAGCGATAGAGAGGAAGGTGGTGGTGTAATCATACCGAAGTATCCAAGTTACGGACAAGGCGTACGCCGAATATCTTCATATTCGTCAGATAATTGGGTTAAGCTGAGAAGCAGAGACCAATCCAGTGACACTCTAAGCAGAACCCAGGAATTGTTCCAAGGACAGGAGCCGTCGGATAGGGAGCAAAGCGATTGGCAAGATGTTGAAGAATCCGACTTCGAGGTCATGGAAAATTCGAGTTAAATCGTCACCCGCTCGCTAGGCATATAAATATGTGTATTTTAATCAGTAAACATGTATGTAACAGAATTTCTTGATCCGCCAAGATGTATGGATTGGGTGTTTTAGATTATTCAATGCTTTATATCTGAACTCAAACCGTAATTTCACTAATTTTACTCGCGGATGTATAACCTTTTACTGATCCATTGACGGTCCTGATAGGTTGAAAAATCCGATTCATGATTTGCAGTCATAGGGATTCCAGTGTCGCTTATGTTGGTTCAGTTATATTTTTAATTGTTCTATTTTATGGCGGGTTTAATGCATGTTCTAATTTTTACTTCGACAATAGTCAAAGACTTGCAGTTAAAAAATTGTGTCAATGAAATAATCTGGTGGTTGCTGAGTAAATATTTCGATTCGTTAAAAAAAAAAAAAAGCTCTTTTGTGTTTCTCTTTTTTTTTTTTTTTTGATAAATTAAATATGTAAAATAGGTGAACTCGTCAAGATTCTGGTGATGGTTACAGTGATATCATGAAAATGTGGTAACTCTTCATACGCAGGGGAGCATGTTCATTTTTCATCTCTTTTTTTCATTATCATAAAAAAGCACAAAAAACAATAATAGTCCGCCACTTTCCTAATTATATTTTTTAATAAATATGCATGAGCTATAGAAGGCAGGGAACGAAAAATCCTTATTATTGGACACGAGGAGAAATCTACCAAACCACCAGGATACAATTAAACGGAAAAAAAAAAAATATAAAAAAAATCCTCAAAAAAACAAGATTAAGAAAAAGAGTTGCATTATCTGTTTTCATAAGAAATGCAACTCGTTGGAAAATATTAAAATTTCTGATATAAAATACATAGTACATTCGAAATATATAATATATATATTTTGATATACTATATATTATTCTGATTATATCGTGGAAAAGCAGCGATCTTTTCAGATGCACTTGAAACCATCAGGAATTTCCTTTCTGCAGGTGCTGACGAGCAAGCTGAGCGCCACCGACCACTGGGTGGTGATACCGAGCGCAGTCTCCTTGATGACAGTGCAGAGGCACGATGCAGCCTCGGCGTCCGCCAATCCGTCGATCAGCGAGCAGCATCTTTCCCCCGGCGGCGAGCCGACGACGATGGCCTCGATCCCTCCCAGCGCGGCCCAGCAAACGCCCAGCTTCAGCGTGTCCCTCGGGCAGAAGGGATTCGCCGGCGGGTTCTTCGGAGGGAAGGACTTCGGGGGGAGCTTTGGAATTCGGGGTATTCTTGGAATGTTGCTCCTAGCATTCGAGCTTGCGGAGAAGATGAAGAGGATGAAGAAAAAGGAGATGGCTGCAGAGATTTTCGTAGCCATGGTGAAAGTTTGTAGTTCTCTTGATGAGACGCGCTTCATTGGTGCGTTTATGTAGAAGACGGTAAAACAAATTTTTTAAAAACATTTTTGTTTGTATTTATTTCAGAAATAGCATTTTTTAAGGAGCTCGATTGTGCTTCAGAATTATATATATATATATATATATATATATATATACACTGTATATCAGATTGTATACCATATATATATTTATATACAGTATATAGTTATGTTGTATTATGAGGCATACTTGGTTGGTGCGTTAATGTAGAAGAGAGTCCAAAAAGCATAAAAGTATTTTTCCTTATTTATTTTTTAAAATAATTAGATGTTACCCTTTTTTTTAATCATTTTTAAATAAATTATTTTTTTTTTTTCAAAAATTTAAAATCAAGTTAAAACATATATACACACACACATATATTATTATTATTATTATTATTAGAACATTTGTCATTGTTTTATGGAAACACATATCGATGTCCATAATATCTTAAAGCATTTTTTGAAAATGATATATCAAAATCCAAGAAAATATGACAAAATATTAGGAGGCAATATGGGATGTCATCGCACCACTCGCAAACTTTAGAACTCTTATACACCTTTTCGATATTTGTTTGTAATTGGAATAAAGAACACACGGGAGTTATCAACATTTGCTTTTTAGAAAAAATTACCAAATTATTCCAAAATATATAGTAAATATTTTTTTTTTTTTAAATGAATATAAAATATAGATTTTTATATATTCTATAATTTTTATTTAAATATTATAAAAAAAAAATATTTCTAAATATATATTTTGAGATTTCAAAATTTTTATGACGTGTAAAGATTTTAGAATCTTAAAATATTTATTTGGAAGTATTTATTTGAAATAACTTTAAATACAGAAGTTATAGAGTACATTAAAATTTATTTATTTCGTAGTCAAAATTTTTTGCAATATCTTAAATATATATTGTATATTGATTCAACAATTAATATTAAAAAAATAGTGGCAAAAAAATATACGAGTATTAAAAAGCCGGGTAACATTATCATCTTGTACGAGTATTAAAAAGCCACTATTAAAAGATAGCGGCAAAATTGTACGAGTATTAAATGCATCTTTTTTGAAAACACGACGATATATCGAGATCTAAGAAAATATGAGAAAAATGAGGAGGAAATATGGGGAATTTGTAGGTATTTGATAATGAAAGGGGCGTGAAAGCAACTGATGAGAAGGGTTGCTTTGGCCACATTGAGGCAGCGCCAGCTCTCACATTTTTTGTTTCATACCCTCGCTTGTTTTTTTTGTCCCCATGATCAAAATAGAAAATAGACACCATGATTGATGCATGGTAGGATTGCACCATGATTGATGAGAAGGGTTACTAAAACACCATGATTGATGCATGGTAGGATTGCACCGGCCGTACTGGAATAAAAAATAGACAAAGTCAACGAGTGTTTAGCATGAGTTGCTAATATGGTGGGCGGACAGAACGTCGGTACTTTATATCTGGTTCAAGACATACACGGTCGACCCAATATGAGATGATGTATTGTGATTAGAAAATAATGTTCCTAATAATATCGGTGGTTGGTACATCAGAAAGGTTTTTCTCGTTATCTTAATATATATATATGATACACTTGGCCCCGAGCAGCTAGTATGAGTGGTGTGGCCGTGCACCTTCGTGTGCGAAGTCACGCACTCGAGGCCATGTCCTGCCATTTTTTATGCAAGAGAGGCTAGTAGCTTCCCGTCTGCGAATATAGTTAGCAGCCACATATATCGTGGATAGGGGCACCATTCGGAATTTTATCCTTTGCCTAATACCTTCGATTACTTAGAATTGTCAAACTTTCAATAAATTTGCTCTGATATCCTTCTATTTTCCGGAGTTCACCACATATCACTTAGAATTACCTCATTATAATCTTTTTTTTTTTACGGCAAACACATGATCTTTCCGTTAAATTACTGATGTAACATTAAGGGGTGACGCTTTAAAGCATTATTTCCTTCAATTTTCTTTTTCCATTTCTTTTTTTACCCTTAATAACATCACTTTCGTAGAATAAAGTATTTATAGACAGGTGATAAAAATGATCTCCTACAAGAAAGAGAACTAGGATTCAATTTTCTAACAATATCTGGGAAAGAATTCCTGTGCTTAAAGGAATAAGAAAAGAATCATTTTATGGCATTCACAAAGGATTTCATTGTTGGTTAGATCTATGGAATAAATATTTACATATCCTGGCCCTGGGTGATATTTCAAACTTTTGACAAATCAGCCCCAAAAATATGAAGTTCCAAATCAGCCATTGGTTTTGCTGATTTGTCGTAAGTTTGATAATTAATGGCTGAGATGTCAAAATCCCTTTGAGATGATATATGATTTTATCTGTTACGATGATTATATAAAAATATATGAGCTCAAATGTAAACTGAAATACTCTAGGGTATATAAAATTTTAAAGGCTTATCTCATTAACTCATGGGATGCAAGCCTCAGCCTGTTAACTTCTCGATGTCTTTTGTTTTTTCAAACCATGGGCTGGGCTTTAATCGGTCCCGGTCGGTCTTTTAGTTTTTACGATTTTGGACCGGATCGGATCAAAACCAAATAGATGCTAAAATTGAGACCTTAGACCAGTTCGACTCTATCCCGGTCGGGAGCGAACTGGGCTGAACCGACCTATCCATCTTGATTTTTTGGTATGTACCCGTATATGATTAGTTTATAATTGTGGCAGCTTCAGCTTTAGCTCTGTTCACAGTCAATTTATTTCTCAAAAAATAATGTGGCAATTTCGTGATTTCTTCAACTTTTCTTTTTATTTTATTTTTAAGGTTAAGATAAGTCTTTTGTGCAAGAAATGACTTGTTCATTGCTTAAATCAGCATTTTTTTTTCTCAAAAAAAAATCAGCATTTTTTTTGGTCTTGATTTAAATCAAGATTTTAAAAATGAAAATATTAAAATATCTTCAAAGATGCCACATTTGCAATCGATGTAAATTTCAACATGCATTTCTAAGGGGCTGTTTATTTGGAAGAAAAAATTGAAAATTTTACGGTTGATAGAACATAGATCGACATAAGTCATAAATTTATTTATTATAACGGCCTACAATAGTATAAGGTACATTACGCAAAAATTTATCCGCTTTCTTTTCAGAACCTGCATTGTACACGCAAGGAGTTTTTGTAGTGCTAGGTAACCGCTTTTATCTATTAATAACGGTCATACGAAATAGACTGATCACTGATAAAAAATTTTCAGATAATTTAGAAAAAGAAAGTTAAAATCATAAGAACAGAGTGTCCCCCTTCTTTGCACTCTAGATTAATGTAAAAAAAAAAAAAAAAAAAGATTCTAAAATAACAAATAATTTCAAATCTGCCCTCTCTAAATTATGGGGCTCTATTTTAGCTCCCGTTTTGCTAAGGCCAAAATTTAGTAAATGCCCATCTACTATAGATTTTTGGGCGCTCATATCGTTCAACTTATTTTGGGACCTTTTATACCCTTCTATTCAAATTTAGGAACGCGAATATCCTTATTCGATTAATTAGACGGACACATCACAATTTACTGAACGTGGTAACTAATTAATATTTTTTTATTATTTTTTAATATTAGTTGGATATTAAAAAATACTCATATTTATATTAAAAAATAATTAAATAATACTTAATTAGTGCACATCAGCGTAATTACACCTAAATTCCTCTTTAGGGGTATCGGTTCCGCAAACTAATAAATAAAGGGGTATGAAAGTTACGAAAATAAGTATAGGGATATGAGTACCCAAAGATAAATAGTAGAGGGGTATTTACTAAATTTTGGCCTTTTGCTAATGTGACAACGCGGCGTCAGTAAAAAATAATTGGCTGAAATAGAATAGGGGCTGATTCCTCAAAATTTTGCCCTACCAGGGAATTTTTTTAGAAAAAGCCCCTAGAATTTTGTCTGGTTATGAATCTCTATCTCAGTGGTCATAACTGTCTCCATCTTAGTGGTCACAAATTGGATGGTCAGTTACATTCACATATAGAGGGTGTTATTATAATACAAAACCTCTCTCTCCCTGAATAGTATTTCTATATATGTTGGGAAAGCTATAAAGTACGGATACGCCGAGATTTTGCACCGTGCAGTGTCCGATACCAACACTTTGTGAACACATCCGGACACGTATCACACACGCCACAGACATGTCCAAAAAAATAAAGATAAAAAAAAAATTCAGACACACATGTCGAACTGCCAAACAGAATATCAACACGCACGTCCGTATTTATATTATTTTCTTTTGCTTTTTAAAGAAAATTTTTTCTTTGAGAATAGTAAAATGATATAGTATACTAGCAGTACATAACGGTAAATAATATAATATAGTGATATTTTTTATTTTTATTAATGTGATTAGGCTTTTGTTGTTTAGATTTATCTAAAGAATGTAAAATATTACATTATGTATAGATTTTTGTTATTAAATATTATTGTATTTTCATATGTTTAAATATTTAGTATAATTTATTTTTTATTATTTATAGTTTTTTGCGTGTCTAAGCCTTAGCCATGTCCTACTTTTCTAAAAATTGTCGTATCGCGTATTCGTGCCTTGTCATATCCCATAACTGTGTTCGTGTCGTGTCGTGTCGTGTCCCCGTAATCGTATTCGTGTCTGTGTTTCCCGGTGGGAAAGTGAATTACATATAGGTAGCTAGGGAGCTACTTCCAAAGGAGATTCAAAAACCCGATGCCTTCTCCCACTGATGGGTGTGCTCTATTACGGAGTTTCTACCGTCGTATGTCAATACGAAAAGATTTTTGACATTATTTTTTGAAAACTTTTTCTTTTTTAAAAAATTATCAATAGTTATTTTAAAGCTTCCTAATCTTTACTAATATGAAATATTTGAAGCATCAAATCATCTATTTTGATACAATTTTTGAAAAAAATTGAATACAAGTTATAGAGCATATGAATATCTATTTTTTTATTCAAATTTTTTCTTTCAAAATATTTAAAGAGGCGTGTGTTAGAGTGATTTATCTTTGAAAATTAATAATTTCGCAAAACAAAAAAAGCGGTTTATTCGACAAACCTGCTTAATCAGTAAAGATTCTGGATACTCAAAATATCTATGTAAAGATACGTTTTTAACAAATTCAGAATAGTGTGGACTATAAATTTAATAATTATTAGAAAGTAAAATTTTATGTAAGAGCACAGTACAAAATATAATATATGAAAAGATAATTGTATTTCACACCCCTATTTCAACAGTCGCGTGTTTTAACCTCAAAAAATATAAAAATGCACCACGTGGAGGCGCGCGCGTCCGCCCGAAAATACTTTTTTGGGGGCTGAAATATAAACTATAGGATGAGGGGGCCTGAAATGCAATTCTCCCATATATGAACTAGAAACTATATATTATATTAAAATATTCAACATAATAGTCCTTTTTTTTTAAAAAAAAAAAAGACAATAGGATACGTATGAAATGTTTACATAAAGAGAAATAAGAACGAAATCGCATTGATCTAATTGATTAGCAAACTGAATGCAGAAAAGTCACCGCGACTGGCCTCTCATAAAAGATAGGTCAAGAATTCAAATTCCAGCAAGTTTGAGTTGGGAGTGACAAACATACCGTTCCGTTCACGATCAAGATGTAGGTGGAACTGAACTTGACGTGTCACAGACCAAAAAATTGTGACAAATACAATGTAATAACTATAATATGAGAAATAAACATATTGCTGAAAAAATAAAGGTCCAAATAATCATAATATTAGAAACACAGCACTTATTATACAAATTTAATCATCTGATAGATTTGACCAAATACAAACGTTGCACTCATCTACCCCTGCACTCATCTATTAACATATGTGTTTGCATACTGTATTTTTACACTCATCTATATAAAGATTTTACCAAATAATCTAACAATATACACATGGGTAGATCGACAATCAAAATTTCAACCATAATTATATATAAGTCTAAATCTACTATTTAATATAAATTCTACAAAATATGTAGATATACCGTATTTCCCATAATCTCCTTCAAAATTGCTAGATCTAGTCCATAGGAACTTAGATCTATGAAAATTTATCCAAAAATGTTAATTTGTGGGAAAAATTTGAAACCTGGGGGAGGGGCGACGCGGTGGAGGAGAGAATAGAAGAAGAAAAAAAAGAAATGAGGGAGTGTGGTTTGCGCTCGGGATGCTCCCGCACCCGCCCGCTCGTCACTTGTAGTCGCGACCGGATTGCCACTCACTGGCGATCGCGATCTCCCCACGGTCACCAATTAAATAGCATATTTTACCAATCAAGCAACGCATTTTCACGCGTTCCTACGCTGGCACTCGGTCGCCAGTTTAATTGGTGACTATATTTTATTTCCGTAAGATTTAAAAAATAATTCTTACTTAAATTAATCTTTATAAAAGAGAACTCGCAACACAGTGTCATATGCTTAGAATTTTGGGTTAATATCAAGAAAGTCTCGGAATGGCAAACTATTTCAAATCAACTCTTTTAAATTTTGGGATTTTATTTCAGCCCTCGTTTTGCTGACACGGCGGATGGATAAAATGGGAGAGTGGATGATTCCTCAAAATTTTGCCCAAGCAGGGAATTTCTTGAGAAAACCCCAAGAATTTTTGTGGTCATGAATATCTATCTCAGTGGTCATAACTGTCTCGACCTTATGTGGCCACAAATTGGATGGTTAGTTACCTTCACATGTACATGGAGTTATTATAATACGAAATCTCTCTCTCTCTCTCTCTCTCTCTCTCTCTCCCTCCTTGAATTATAATCTATTAGGGGGATTTACTTATCAGCCCCCCTAATATTTCATTTTCACTGTAGCCCCCCTAATTATTATAGGCCCCCATTGCTGTTTAAAATTTTCGGCAGAAAATATCCCCCTCGTATGTATTTATCAGTTCGAATATCGAAAACACCTTTATTTTAGAAGTATTTTTTTTGGAAAAACTTTCAACATGAAAGTTGTAAGATCTCGTCGTATTTTTGGGGTCGAAAGTGGTAGACTCGGTCCGAAATCTGCTGAAAACACGTTCGACATCAAAAACCACCTATTTAGAAGCATTTTTTTGAAAAAAAAATTTGAACATAGAAAGTTGTAGATCTCGGCGAGATCTACAACTTTCAAATAGTTTATATTTTTTCAAAAATACTTGCTAAATAGGTGCAATCGTTGTATCCACTAAATAGTTAGGGATATTTTTGTCCGAATGCGGTTGAAATTGGTAATGATGGTTGATGTGATGGAGATGTGATGGGAGAGGGGTTGATTTAGTAAGTTTTTAAATAGTTTGAGGGGGATGGATAGTAATTTTTCTTTCCTATTTATGCTGGGAAAGTGAATTACTTATAGGTAGCTAGGGAGCTACTTTCAAAGGAGATTCGAAAATCCCATGCCTTCTACCCGGGTGGGTGCGCTCTATTATGGAGTTTTTACAACCGTATAGGGATATGAAAAGATTTTTATATGTTCTATAATTTTTTTAAAACTTTTTTTTTTCTAAAAATTGTCTCTAAATAGCTATTTTAAAGCTTCGAAGTCTTTACTAGTACGAAATTTTTGAAGTATTAAAAACATTTTGTATACAAATTGTAGGGCACGTCAATATCTATTTTTATGTTCAATTTTTTTTACGTTGGAAGTTTTAAAAATTTATATATTTTGATGAGATTTACAATTTTTACGTTAAAAATATTTTAAAAAATTATTTTTAAATAGATATTTTGGGGGTTCTAAAGTTTAATGGGTTTGAAGTGGGTTTAAAAACAGTTTTGACACATATTACAATCCTATTAAACGATTGAGCCATCCGAAACACCTATTCAAAGTAGTTTTTTTTAAGAAAAAAAAAACTTTCAATCTAAAAATTATAGATCTCATTAAAATATAAAACTTTTAATCATACGGACAAGCATCTTTGGAGGTTTTTTTGGTGCCATCCACCAACATTATTCCTACTTAGTATAAATTATTTGGTTATATTTTTATTGTATGTCCCGATCGTATCTGTATCCTTTCATTTGATAATTATCGTATATTATATTTGTACCATGTCATGTCTCCGTAAACTATATTCATGTATGTGCTTTCCATGGCATGGGTCTAGGAAAAAAGAAAAGCCTTACTTGTGTAATTTTTTTATTATTATTTTTTTTTTCGTTTCTCTCGTGCTTGATTTGAAAATTTGCGAACTTTGTGGCTGTGTGATTGTGTATTCTCTAGGCCATGGCTATGCACATTTACCATTGGTAAATCCAGCTCCAATGAGACCATATTATTGGGTGATTGTTGTTGTTGATGGGTGATTGGAAAAAAAGAAAATTTAAATTTAAATTTCAAATAATATCAGCTTTTGCACTTTTTTTTTAACTTTTTAAAAAAACACCCATGATCATAAACTAAAAAATATTCAACGATTAAGATAATATTACCAACACTTATATCATAATATTTAGAATAAAATATTGAGAACGAGTTAAAAAAAGTGATCATTGTAAGCTAAAAAGTTATTAATATAGTTAAAATTGTATTTCAGATGAGTTATAAAAGATGGTTAAAAAAACTAATATAATATTTTTCTAATTTAGGAGGTTGATTTGTTTAAGTTTTTGAAAACATGATTTTATATTTTGGCAAAACTCCAATTTTGGAATCAAAATATTAATAAAAAAAACGTACACTTGATACTGAAGTATGTCATACATGAGGTCATCGATCGTCATTATAAAATCCATGCAAAGCTTGGAAATTTTCACAGACCTAAAATCTCATTCCATTGATCTCTTTCCTGAGATACCTGCAGATAGGAGAACATCGCCATTAATGGATCCAAAGATTAACACACGTCTTCCCCAAACCCTGCTTCTCATCATCTTCTTGCTCCCGACGTCGCTGGCGGCGGTCTCCGCTGGCAAGCTCAAGAAGACCAAACTCCAGTTCTACTTCCACGATATTGTCAGCGGCCCCGCCCCCACCGCCGTCCTGGTTACCCCCAAACCGGTGCAATTCGGCTCTGTCGTCGTCATCGACGACCCACTCACCGACATCCCCGACATTAAAACCGGGAAGATCATCGGAAGAGCTCAGGGCAGCTACGTTGGCTCGTCGCTCTCGCAGACACACCCAGCGATACTGATGATGATGAATTTGGTGTTCACCGCCGGCGATGTCAACGGCAGTACCGTCACCATCGTGGGGAGGAATGAGGTTCTGAACTCGACGAGAGAGATGCCGATCGTCGGCGGGACCGGCAAGTTCCGGCTAGCACGAGGCTTCGTCACTCTCAAGACCTTCTTCTTCAACCAGACCAGCGGCGACGCCATCGTCGAGTACAAAGCTACAGTCCTGCATTACTGAATAGAAAAAACCATTCTTCGGACCATGATATCCTAATACAATCAGAACCATCCACAGTACATCGAGATATGTATCATATACTTAATGTACTGTGTACGTATCTGATTTCATCAAAAAATATTACTGGTTCCGAAGAATAGTAGTGCTCTTAATTTCTTTGGCAGATCTAATTGTATTGAATAAAGCAACAACATTTGGTAATCTATCCATATTTCTTATGAAATTGTTTCCCTTTATATCGAATAAAAGAGTTTGATTGATGTTTTGATTATCTTTTACCCTTATTTTTTTGGAGTATTGTACTTAACCCACCTCTCCTCTTGATGGTTCATAGAATGAATTATTCTATATGTTTCGCCTTCTTTTTTGTGTGTTACGAATTTTGATCCCGCACGCTCGAGCATACCAAATACTTACGTAAAGTCATTTTTTTAGATCTACAATTTTAAAATTCATTTTTAAAAAAAAAAATACTTATAAATTTGGATTTCAAAGTCTTAGTGAATTTAAACTTAATTATTGTATTACAACTTAACTATTGTTTTAGCGAATACTTATAAATGCTCGAGCATATAGCAGCATACCAGAATATCACTATTGTATTACAACTCTTTTATGGAGGATACAACTCATAATAGGGCAAATTGACATAGGGAGTTAACATTAACTAAGTGTATGTAGAACATAACCTTACATTACGGATGACCTACAGCCGGCATGCCGGATCGCCAAAAATTTTGCCGGGGATACTATCATTTCCAAAGCTTAAGTTATAAAATGTCTTTTTGTCATTAGACAAATTAATCTAGCAGACTACTGGCAAAACACCAAAGAACGTACATGAACCACACTGCACGCTTTTTTGCCGCGTTGGACGATATCTTGAGAGTGGTCTGGCACCGGACAGGACGATCCTCTACAAATACCAATTAAAAGTATCGCCCGGACGAAGGGTTGGAAGAAGTTCTAATAGTAATGTCCAACAGCATAATCAGAATATACGTTGTGTATCAGAATGTGAATCATAACCTAATGCACATCATAGCATTAGAAATTCTGATAGCTGATCCAAATCTCTCTTATGGGTTTTTTTTTTTTTTTTTTTTTTTTTTTTTTTTTTTTTTTTTTTTTTTTTTTTTTTTTTTTTGTGACAAACTCTCATTGTGAAGGTTGTAAAAGTTGTAAAAGTTGATAAGATTTACAATTTTTATATTTAACGTTTTTCCAAAAAAAAATTCTAATAAGTATTTTAAAACTTCAAAGTCTTAACCGGCTTAAAAACAGTTTTAAAACTCATTTTAAATTTTTAGAGTCACAAAACATCTATTTAAAAATTATTTTTTAAAAAAAAATTAAATTTAAAATTATAGATCTCACTAAAATCTATAATTTTAATATTTAAAATTTTTCAAAAAAAAATACACCTTATGTACTCTGGTTGACTTTACGATCCTTCAGCTTGATTAGATAGAAGTTTCTAGAAGTGTTGACTTTTGAACCAAAGAACATGGTAATCTGAAGTTTGAGGGTTAGTTAATATAAAACCCGGAGCTTAAACTATAATATATACATAAATATATACTGATGTGGTATTATTCACATCAGCCTTGATTTTTTCGGGGTCAAAATGATTCTGAAAAATATCATTTCTCAACCTATGAAAAATATGATATTATATATGAAAAATATCATATATATATATATATATATATATATATATATATATATATATATATAATTATATAATTATTAATGTTTTAGTGAATCAACCTAAGGGCGGCATGATGGGTAGGCATTGCCCGGGAACAAATATTTTCACAAAGCGTGACTTAGAGCATGGATTTTTGCCATTTCAAACGATCGACGGACTACTCACAAAGCAAAAACCATTCCCTAGACTTTTTTTTTTTTTTTAAAAAAAGAGCTATAATAGACAATTTTTTGTACCGTTTGGAACGATCACGAGCAGCTTAAAAAAACAAGGGGTTTATCATAAAAAACCTATTTTACAAAATTAAATAAATTAACCCATCAAATGAAAGTACTAAATTAGTTGTCATAATACATTTTAAGCTTGTCTCAAATAATTTTTAAATATTTTAACCCGAACACTATAATATATATAAGTATTAGTAGCATTATAATAACCGTCTGGAATACTAATTAGCCGTCTAGAACATTTTTTATTTTTTATTAGAAATTTTTTAAAAAAGTTAAAAATATATTGGCTGATTTTGACTTTTTTTTTTCTTAATTATAATTATCAATAAAAATATTATGAAATCACAACGTGGGAGCATTGCCAACAAAACGTTAGGTTAATTAGATAGAAGTAGAAGCGTTGACTTTTTATCACCAAGAACATGGGAGCTTGTAAGTTTTAGAGTGTTAGTGAATAAAACGTGGAGATTAAATTATAAAATGTGTTAGTTTTATCCTCTGTATTCGTTACAGGACGCAATTAAATTAATAATTAATTTTTTTTTTTATAGTTATTGAACCAAGTAGGAAGGGGAGTTATAGTTTAAATGTTTTTGAAATTTAATATTGAGTGCCATTCTTCATCAAATCCTAATAATTTTAACGGAAAATTATAAATAAGTACTTAATTTTTAGAAAAGTTATTTTTTAACTCTTCCGATTTTTATATTTAATAATAATCCTTTAATTTCAAATTACTTATTTTTTAACCCTTTTACATATAAAATTGATACTAATACTCTTAACCGTTTACTAATTTTTTGCTTAATTTTAGGGATACAACTCGATGACCTGCACGATGCGATGCAACTCATTGTCTTCCCGCTTCTATTTCTACTATCCATCATTTCGATACAAATATGAAAAAATGAAACAATTATTTTGACTAAGACGGCGCGGCGGACGATGACTAACAAACAAAAAATAACAAAATATGAAAAAAAAAATAATTACATTTGCAATGGCGATGGCTGTAGAAGACGGTGCGGCGGACGATGACTATGGAAGACGGCGCGGCGAAAAGTAGACATTGGAGAAAAAGACTCAAAATATTAAAATCTCATTAGAAATAATCGAAAGGGTATTTTCGTCAGAAAATAGTTAAGTTAGTTAAATTATGGTTAAAAAAATAAAAAGACCTTAAAAATGAAAGTGGTATATCAAAATTAAATCTGGAGGGTTAAAATTAGTTTTAACAAGTCAAGGGGTCCATCCATAATTTCCTCTAATTTTAATATAATTAGAGCTTCACATAGTTTATCAAAATATGTACGCACGTATCTTTATACGTTATATGTGAATCTGAATATATCAGAAGTCATATTGGTCATGATGAATAGTATTGTCTTAATATTAACTACCAATAAAGGGATTATAAAATTATACCGGCGGCGGGAATACGACAACCCTTGCGTTTGGCAACCTCTAATAGCACCGTAAGACTTTGAAGCCCTAGAAGTATTTTAACTTTAAATATAAAAATTATAAATCTCATCAAATTTTAGCTTTTATATTCAAAATTCTTCAAAAACTAATTCCATATAAATATTGGTATGCTCAAATATACTGCATTGTACTAGAACATCATTCTTGTATTACAACACTTTTTTTGAAGAATACAATTATTGCCTAGGACATAATTTTTCTAAAGTGTGAGTTATAACACGATTTTTTGTCGATTCAGACAATCTCGAACAAATCAGTCGCATAGCAAAAAACTCCCTAAAAAATGAGAAGTTTTATAATGCCCCTGGCGTAAGTTTCGAAACTTACGCCACACCTATTAAAACTTATATTTAAAAATATTGAAAAAAAATTAACTACAAAGTTGTTTAGAAAATAAAATACATAATTTATTGTTTCAAATTATTTTGTTATAAAATATTATAATATGTGTCAAAAATAAATATCAAATATGGTAATGTAAAATCATTTATTTGTCTATAGTTTCTTATGATTTATTTGACATAGTATTTAATTTTTTTGAATAATTTATACTATAAAAATATTAATTTATTTTTCTGAACAACTTTTTAGTTGAAATTTTTTTCAAAAAATATTTCTAAATACAAGTTTTAATGGGTGTGTAAGTTTCGAAACTTATACCCGGAGCATTATAAAATTTCAGAGAAACCATTTATCAGGGGCCCCTGACGGCCCTGATACAATCGGGGCCGTACGCAGGCCCCTCGGAATAAACACATCCAGAGGGGCCTCGGACGGCCCCGATTGTATCAGGACCGTCAGGGGTTCCTGATGAACAGCAGCACTCATAAAATTTTCCCTTAAAAAGGGCTATACCATAACTATATGTTGTGCATCTATATATGTGTCACATCTCTCATGAACATTATATAATTTCGATAATATCATAATATGGTTTCATCCTCTTGTTAGATAATCGAGGCTGCATTATTAGTTTTATTTTTATTTATTTAATTTCTTATAGTTAGTGAACCGAGTGACAGGGATGGTTTTTTTTTTTTTATTTATTTATTTTTTTTAAGAATAATATATTATCGGTATTAGAAATAGAAACCCATCAGCCTCGGCTGAAGACGAAAAAAGTATAGTAGCAAATGTACATCAAACAGTAGTACATAGTAATAATTAAAGCCATACGGAATATATACCGCACATATTCTGATGCACTTTATATAGCTATAATTGTATCCAAAGTTCTAATAGTTATGATGAATAGCAGTGCTCAACTTAATATTAAATGCCGAAAAAGATTTTGAAATCATACCGGTCGTGGGATACGGCAACCTCGAGCATGACTAAGGAGAGCCGGTGAGAGTTGGATTTAACTCTACGTATTTGGAACACAACCAAGCACTTCACCGAAATGCCACGACTAGAGGGCAGGAAGAAAACTTAATACAGAATATGATTCTTTAAGAGATCCTGATGATCCAGATATAACAAGAACCATATGTAGTGTATCGGAATATATATTGCACATATCCGGATTAACTATGTATGGCTCTAATTGTAATATAAATTTTGATAGTTCTGATGAATAGCAGTGTTAAATTTAAGATAAACTACTAATAAAAGAATTACGAAATTATACCGGCGGTGGGGGTACGACAACATGGGACTTATCTATTATGTAATACAAAGGCTATACAAGTTTAGAAAAAAAAAAAAGGGTCCATTGGCAGCTCATAAATCATAATATATCGAAATTCGTGCTCTAGATTGTCTATAGTTAATGAAATTTCATCTCGATATTTAAAAAACGAGCAGAAGCCCGTTGACTTCTAAAGCAAGAACATGGGACTTAAAATGTAGAGGTCAAACTATAAAAAAAAAAGGCTTAAAATGTAGAGGTCAAACTATAAAAAAAAAAGGCTTAAAATGTAGAGGTTAAACTATAAAAAAAGGACTTCTGAATCAAGAACGTGGGATTTAATATTTAGATGTTAAACTATAAAAAAGGGCGCTGCTAGTGGCACCAACCATACTACCAAAAATTTTATCATTATGTATGGTTAAAATAAAAAAATTTTCTGAAATAGTTTTAAAATAAAAGTTGTAAATTTTAATGAAATTTACAAATTTCATGTTAAAGATTTTTCTAAAATATATTTCTAATTAGCTATTTTAGGACTTCAAATATTAACTAGTTTAAAGCAGGTTTGAAAATTGTTTTTACAATCGTTAAACTTTACATATCTAAAATATCCATTTTAAGAGAATTTTTTAGTGACTCGTTTATAGTGACTCCTTTTTTTAACATATGTGCATTCAAAGCCTTAGAGATAACTAAAGAATCCATCATATATAGTCCTATGTATTTTTTACCTTCACCAATTATTTATCTTGTAGAGCTATATCTTAAAAAATCACATCATTAGATGAAAAAATAACTTTAAATTTAACTCTTTGGTGAATTTTCTGACGCAAGTAATAGATTATATTTTTTTTTTTTTGAAATAACGAGGCGAAATTCCTCCCTGGATCTCCGCTAATATTGGTTCTGAAAACTGGGTGCGTTAGAGTCGTCCCTATGTGCAAGGACAGGATCAGATCTGGATCAACAGATTGATCAGGTTGGGCTCAAAATCGGCTGTTATAAGGACTGGATCAGATTTTCTGGATGTAGACTGGATAGGTCCAATTGGGTTGGATCGTTCAATTAGCCTCAACAGCAGATGGGCTGTACAATTGAGTCAGAAGATGGGCTCAATAGCAACAGCAATGGAGGCTCGATAGCAGCGGTGCCAGGGTTCTAGAATTTGTTTTTCCTTCTTTTTTTTTTTTTTTTTTTTTTTTTTTTTTGTTGTTGTTTTTTTTTTGGGGAGTTGATCCAACAATTGTGATTGACTGGATGTAAAACAGTGCTGCGAAAAGTAATTCGGAGTATTGCATTTCAGCCTAATTTTTGCAGTTCTAAAAATAATTTTGGAGAAAATAACAGACATAAAAAAAAACAAGCCATAAATAAAAATGATACAAATACTTAAAAAAGATGAGAACACTGGAACCTGGCACTACTCGAAAATCCTAAAATCATAAAAAAATCAGTGTCGTTACTCCGAAAATAAAAATAATCACGGTGTCACTACTCGAAATCATAAAAAAAATGACGACAAAAATCATTATAAATAAAAGTTAGTATAGGATATATTAGAATAATAAGTTATATATAAAAACTATATATTTCATTCGAATATATACTAAATATTTTTTCAATAATAGTCTCTTTCCAATTCATGTCGGATACGAGTTATAAAGAGGATAGAAATACTAAAAAAGAAGCATATTTCGAAAAGGTACCGTAGCTCCCGCTAAAAATTAACAGAGTCTGTTAGTAATTGAAGTAGCACAAATGTGATACGTTTCCATACCTGATATAAAAATTTTATCAATTATACCCCCTTGGATTTTCCCACCAAGACATGCCTATTTCCTCAATCAAAATATAATAATTGCAAATAAATAAATATAAATCTTAAAAAAAAAAAAAAACTCATGTTGGGCTGTTCCATCTTAGAGACAAACTAGGCTAATAAGAGGCCTCTTGAGACACTTTCTCTAACCTTCAATCAAATTGAAGAATTCGGGCGAAAACTAAAGACGAAGTATTTCAAATTTTATTCATATTAATGAAAACTAAAAAAAAGAAATAAAAAAAAAAAATCTATACACGTATGGATAGAAGAGAAAGCCTATTAGTAAAAATTATCTAATAAATAAAAAAATCAAAGTAAATAAAGAAATTCCGTTGTCTTTCCAGCTTCGTCAAATGATCAGTAATCGGGTTAACCTCTCTGACCCGCACCAACTTACCATACGTAATTAGTAATAGCATATGCAATATATATATATATATATATATATATATATATATATGTCTATCATTTAAAGCACAAATAAGTGGGAAATGAAACCTTAGTCACATAGGTAGCATATAAACAAGTGCGAAATGAATAACTCGATTACGCAGCGAAAGTTTCTAATGCTTACTCCTATTCCTGTAACTCTGGCGAGGTCCTGCAATTTTTCTGACAACGAGGGTGGCTATCAGATTTATCTTTTATATTACTTTCCAAATTTCTTGGATATCTTTCAAGTAGCTTATATGATGTCATTAACATATATCTTTACACCGCTAAGGCTTCTTTTCATTGTATATTACTCCAATACTCTTTATTGAATAGTCAAATTTAATTCACTCAAATATGATGATTCAGATAAAAAAAAAAGATTCATAAAATAGTTACTTTATTTTTTCGGTAACTGTTAGATTAATTCTTTCTACACTATTTTTAATAAGTTATTATATTTTTATAGATCATAGTGTTTTGGTTAGAGTGCTCTAGATGAGCGAAAAATGTGTTCAGGATGAATAATTAAAGTTTTCTGGACGAGAAAGTAAAATATTCTAGAGGAGCTAAACGAATATTCTGAATAAGCTAAAAAGTATTATGAAAACCTAACTGAATATTTTTGTTCAAAGATGATTTGTTTAATTTTTTAAAAGAAGGGTTCTTTTTGGCAAAACCCCAAAAAATGTCTCTCTCTCACCTACTGCATTATTCAACTTTGTAAGATCCATGGTCACATAATTCACAAAAGCTTCACTTTTAATTGTTCTAAAATCAGACTCCTTAATTGATCTTTTTCTTCTCATTCGACATAAAATGAAACTTTTTAGTGTGCTTCCAATGGCGCCAAAGATAAACTCTCTTTACCTAACCCTACTTCTCCTCATCTTCCTTCTGGCGCCACCGACGGTCACCGCCAGCGAGCTCAGGGTGACCAGACTCCATTTTTACTTCCACGACATCACCACCGGCCCCGCCCCCACTTCCGTCCTCGTCACCCCTAGGCCTGTTCGATTTGGCAGCGTCGTCGTCATGGACGACCCTCTCACCGACATCCCTGACATTAAAACCGGGAAGATCGTCGGAAGAGCTCAGGGAACTTATGCGCAGGCGTCGCTCTCAAAGACAGACCCGGCGGTGGTGATGATGATGAACTTTGTGCTCACCGCCGGCGAGTTCGCCGGCAGCACTGTGACGGTGTTCGGGAGGAACGAAGCATTGAATCCGACGAGAGAGATGCCGATCATCGGAGGGACCGGCGCGTTCCAGCTAGCCCGAGGCTTCGTCACCCTCAAGACGTTCTTCTTCAACGTGACCACCGGCGACGCCATCGTCGAGTATAATGCTACAGTTTTGCATCACTGACTTCTGCTACAATCAAATCATACGTATTATATCGAATATATGTAGTATATATTTCAATATCATGTCTGATCTCTCCCCGCTACATTCTTATTATATTGAGTGGAGCTGAATTTCTCTTTACCATTTCTTTAGGTTTACGTAACAATTGATAAGATCCCAACTACTCCTACTTTTTCATATTAAAAAAAAAAAATACATCAAATAAGTTTTCAACTTTTAATATTATATTTTTGAGATTATCATAGAGGAATCCGTAATGAGAATGTATGCTTTAATGTGGACTTCAAACTCGCGAGAAACCTCCATTTTTAGTCCCGACCGACGATCTGAAAATCCGAACATAAGCCTTCCATGAACGAGAGCTCATGTCACAAGGTAAATAGAACTTTTCAAAAAAATTTGCAAGAGATTTCACCTAGGCGGACTTAAACGTAGATAATAACGCTTCTTGAAGTGCCTACCATCCAATCGAACTAACCGTGCTCAGCTTTTTAATATTATAATAAATTATTGTTTCAGATTATGAAAAAATTCTACTCTTAATCAATTTTTGTACGGCCATCAAAGGTTCCTATTGCCCTCCATTAAATACAGACAGTATAAAATTTTCATTTCTTTACAAGTGGCGCATATAGAATTTGAATATAAAACTTACGTTATTTTATTAGACAGAAGCACCACCATTCGGGTTAATTATAATGAATCATGAGCTTAATTATTAATTGTTTCAAATATATTCTCATTTATAATATCAAATAAACTATAACCCCAATAAAACAAGTAATCTCAATCTTGTTAGACCATTCAATAGCTCCAGCAAGCCCAATTGAACACATAATATCAGTATTTGTATTACAGATTATGTATCAAAATTTGTATCATATATATCTCGATGCATACTTTTTTGTTCAATCTATATTCTAACTCTGAAGCTGGTAAATAGCAGTACTTTTAACTTTTAACAAATCAAGTAGAGTGAAACACAACGTGACAATCTCAACATCGATACGTCTAATATTATACAATATTGACTCATAAGTCATAGAAAAATACACAATATTGTCTAATAAGCCATAGAAAAATAGAAGAGTAAACGACAAATCAGCCTATATATTGTTATGTTCTGAGCCTATCTTATGTAATATCTATCAATTTTGTACTCCATATATTTTGGGATAATTATTTTGTTGGATCCAATTTGCTAACTGCATTTTTTAGACTATGGTTATATAGTAGAAATATATATTTATCACACTTTTTAGAATATTTTTTAAAAAATAGATGTCGTAACAGATAAATTCACGGATGGCACCAACTGATATTCTACCAACTGAGGAGTCCCAAATATCCATATCAATTTTCATATGGAATTATTCTAAACTAGCACTCTTAGCTCGTCTACAGGCCAATTGCGTAGATATTAGCCCATCTATGTAGATTTTCTCTATATGTAATATACAACATAAGTAAATGTAAACTACTTTTTTATGTCACAGGGCACTATGGCACTCTTAGTTATGTGCCATGTATCACATAATTAGCATTTAAAACTATACGTCTTTTTTTATTTATATTAGAATAAATAATACCAAGTATTGTGTGTCTTCACACACTCCAGTTAGATAAATTTAAAAAAAAATAAAAATAAATGAATAAGTCTAAAAAATTAAAAATTATGGTAAAATTATATATTTTAGTAATTATATGTTTAACTATTACTTAAAATATCAAAATTTCAATTTAGTCATATTCATTTAAAATAAAGATTATGCAATATTAAACTTGAATTGCATATTTTTATATTTAGATATTATATATATACTATTTGAATAATTATAATTTGAAATTGTATAATATCTGATATTTTAAATTTTATAGTCCCGTGCTTAGCTAGAGTTGAGAAGTTCTTACATATATAATGCGCGAAAAGTATTTTCATGAAGATGTTACATGTATCAGTAAAGTAGGACAACTTTTAAACTTTTCATTGATTTGAGGGGGAAAGTTTTGTTATGTTTAGGTAGATGATGGTGACTTAGATATCAAACATTTTGAGGTGGATGTAACACCAGCAAGGAAAGGGCGTCAATAATAAGACATAATAACCTACCCTCGCCCCCACAACACTGATATGTTTAGCGAGAGATTCTGTGTTCGAAATGTTTAGTGCGCGCTAAGGATTCGCAGCAGTTATGCTATATGCAAAGCATCGTAATTTTTAAGTATAATGTGGTTTAGGAGCTGAATCTGACGATAGAATAGAAGCATCACTGTGCGATTGGTCGACCACCATCGGCGAAAATGTCTTTTACAATTTTGATTTCGAAAATGTTCGAATCGATATATTACGAGAACTTTACTCAAAATAAAATTCATGGCGAAAATGTCGATTACGACGAAATAAAATAAAATTATGGACAACTACAGAAGACAGCATCTCTGTCTTTACTTTCACAACCCCTGCTGTACTAAGACATCTATTCAATAAGGTCCATGTAAATATGAGAGTTTTCAAGTCCTATGGCTATTTTTATTATTCTGAGAATATATTTATATAAATAATTATATATATATCCATATTTATCTTTTACATAAAAAAATAATATTTTAAATATATTAACTGAAGTAGGAATAAAATTTAGTTTAATAAAAGTATTTTTACAATTTTTTAATTTCATTTTATAAATATGTAACAAAAGTAATTATCTAGAAAGTCATTATAAAGTAATATGTAAGTATCTATATTTGAAAAATCTACAAAAGTTCTTCTTTTAACTAAAATGGACTCAATGGTGCATTAAAATAGTATTTTGCTTATATAATTTGCATTAAGATATATACCGGTATCGATTTTGAGATAAGTAAATATTCGAAGCACACTTGACATATAAACAGTTGATAAGATAAATTCAGATGAAAATTCGTTAAACAAATAATACAACAAGATAAAAGGAAAAAAAAAATGCACATTTTAAATTGAAATAGAGGATATATACTTTTGCTAGGGCTACGTGAGCAACTTAACTTTGTCACATATTTACTCGCAAAAGATGACGGTTCCGTATTAAATACGGACAAGTATAAATTGAAATTATAAAGTTAATACAAATTATAAATTAGATATAAGTTTTGGAAATTAAAATAAATTTTTTTTTGGCATTTAGTGTTATTATTTATATAAAATTTATTAATGTAATTCGTGCATCCCACATATATAAAACTAATAATAGTTTGTACCCCTCCTCTCATCTCCCTCCTCTTCCCTCCTACTCAATCTCGACCGTTTATCTTCTAATATTCGTTTCCATCTCTTCAAGTTGAAGGAAAAAGATCATCATCCTTCAACTATCCCTCCTACTTTGCATTTGCACCTGTTCGATTATTAATCCCTTCCAACTTCCATAACCAACTATTTTCCATAGATAAAATTGCATTTCAGCCATTGACTTTCAAACTTATTACAAATTAACCTTTCATTTTAAATTCTTTATAAATCAGCCCATCTTAAAATTTATGTCAGAAATATTTTGACTATTATATAAATATTTTTTTAGAAAAATTAAAATATAAAAAAAATAATAATTTTGATGTATTGTACAACTTTTGTATTCAACCTTTTCAAAAAATACTTTTTTTAAATAGTTTTTAGTAAGTTTAAAAATTAATCCATTAATCCGCTAAAATTTTTAAAGCATCAAACTAGAAGTAAAAATGAGCTAAACTCGAGCAGAACACTATTAAGCTCAAATTCGGGTCGATTGATATAAGTGAATCGACGCAAGGGCATATATATAATTCTCCCTTTTCCATATAATGTACTGAATTTTCACCATTAGTAAGACGGAAGGAGGAATCCATATTAGCTGTGTCAATGCTGACATGTTTCAATCCTACTTAAATTCTAACTTAATATTCCATTTTTATTTTTTGTTTTCCTTTTTTGTTATGCTTTTTATTTGGTGTGTTTTTTCAGATGGGAACCCGGATGAACCTTTGGCCCATTGGGCCCCATGAACCTTCCTTATACTTATTTGGCCCATTTAATAACTGGCCTCAAATTCAAATATTCAGTTAGCGATGATCAAGATTTTTATTTTTTGGATCCAATAAGAGACATTGTTCATTAACTACATGCTCTTCAAAATCTGATATTACATTAATGAAAAAGCTACTTCTATTTTTGTCAAACAAAAAACGGGCGAGTTAAAAAATAAAGCTTCACTTGTAATACACATCTTTTGCCGTAAATTGAAGGTTTTATCCCTTCTATAGAGGACAAAAATTAGATCCTGGACTTGCAAATAGAGTTTAACTTTTGAAATTGATAAAACATGTGCTTGTGCCATCCAAAAAGTCAGCGGCGGATCCACTGTGTATGCAGTGGTGTCAAGCGACACCACGGCTCCGGCGGCGGAATTCTATATATATATATATATATATATATATATGTATGTATGTATGTATATATTGAAATAAATATATTTAGTAGAGCACTGCTTGTATCACGTTTTGCTCGCAGACGAAGTGGTTGGGCTGGAAAAAACTTGTGGTGAAAGCGCGAGTTTGAAGCTGCTGGGGTTTCGTTTTGTTTTTTTTTTTTTTTTGACTTAACCATCAATCTCCATCTCACTTACGACTCCCCTCACCGCCCGCCAGCCTAATACCCACCCCGCCACCTCGCCGCGCTGGTTTCTGTCCCGTCCGGCATCCGCGACCGCCGTCCGATTGTCCCCGCTTGCGGATCGCGGTTCACGTTTCGTTCGATTGCCTCTCTCCCCCCCCCCCCCCTCCTCGTGGCTCGCGCCGTCGCCTCCGTCTCCAGCTTCCTACCGTCCCAGTCACTGTCACCGCTCATCCGCCACCACCGCTGGCGATGTAGGGCCGGCCTCCCGTTCTCTGCGGATGTCGCCATCGCCATCTCGATCCCGCACCGAAAGCAGATCTACAACCTCGATCCGGCTCGGATCCGCAGCCCCTCGCCGCCCCCCGTCTCCGCTATCCCTCGCGGCGCACCTCTCCAAGCGTCCCCTAGGTCCCGTTCCAGAGTTGGACAACGGACTCCAGTGCCGTGGTCCAGCCGCACAGCGCCGCGGCCCACACCTCCGCCGTCATGCGCAGCCACTGTCACATCTTCCAGCCCACGCTGCCGCCAACGTCGTGCATCCGACTTTGATTCCGTGTCTCATCCGCTCGCCGTACCGCTCGCTTCACCAATTCGGTCTGATTTTCATTTATTTTAAATTTATAATAGTATGAAAATGATTGTTTGCTGTTGATAAAGTTAATTAATATTAACATATTTATTTAATTGAGCAGCTAAAGTCGGTCAATATTTCTATTTTGACACCCCTGCAATGAAATTCTGAATCCGCCACTGCAAAAAGTGTACTAGATTTATCAACTCACAGAATTCGCTGCGTCGGGTTCGATTTTAAGTTTTTGAAGGTAGAGTTTGTATGGACTCAAAGAGTTTGTATGAACCAATTTGGTAGATATTAATCGCGTTTTGGTACTTGAATAATCCAAACAATTGGCTTGCACAACTCATTCGACAGTGATGGTGGCGACCAAGGACGACAGAAAACTTTGCAAGAGTTCTGCAATTTGCTAATATGATTCACACACAAAATTGCAATTTGCAAACATTATTTTCTATTTTCTTATTATTATTATTATTATTATTATTATATATATATATATAATACTAATGCATAAGGGAGAGGTTTTGATGGTATTTTACATTTCAATATAATTATTTAATTGTTCAAAAAAATAAATTATATATAATAGATGTCATAAATTGTATGTGGTTTATGTTTTATAGAAAGTTATAAAATCATCTTTTTTTTTCTTATATATATTATTTATATAATTTGCAGATCAAATTTCTTTTAATTTATAGATTTATATTTTTAATTTTTTTTAATACCTATATTTTTATTATATTTATCAAAAAATATAATATATAATAGATCAGTAGTATTAAAAGAACAAAAAATATTTTATAATTATAAAATTTAAAAAGTTCTAAATTTTACTAATAAAAAAACTAAAAATAAATTTTATTTTGTAAATGTACATTATAAATACGTCGTCTGTTAGTGTATGTGTGTGTTTGTATATATATATATATATATATATATATATATATATATAATTTATTTTCTTGAAACTAATGTGTAGTGAGCATGCCGTGTGTTGAATGACTTGTACAAGAAATACAGCCCAATCATTAATCACGAGTGATATAATACACAACGTGACCAACCAAACCACAAATTTGTATTATATCGTTATAATTTGTATTGAGATTGTTCCCAAAAGAGACAATTCTACGATTCACGTACGTATTTTCATCAATAAAATTTTTATTTATTCTGATAATACGAAAAATCAAATCCATATAGGGTTATTCTCGGAGGTCCATTCTACTACCATAATACCCCGCTGCTCCCCTCAAAAATCGAAAATTGTTTTTTGTTTTTTCCAAGTTTATTTCTTATAATTTGCTACAATATTATGTGGATTTCTTTAAACTCAAATCTTTCATGTGTAGCTCTCAGAAAGATTGTTTGTCCATGTTTAGAGACGTTGTCCATGTTGAGAAAAAATCCTTTCCTTCTATCACTTAACCACGAAACTAACATCTCATTGACTTTTTTTTTATTCTTATATATAGTATCTTCTTTTCTCTATTATTTTCTTGACATACCATATTTTACCTATATGTATATATGACATCTATAGTATGACTTATATATTCAGGTCAGGATCATTTCAAGACATTCGTTTACGTGATCGTCCAAAGCTAATGATGTAATTTTCTTGACAATCAATTCACTAATTTATTATTGACATCTAATTTGACTTTTATATATATATAGTTTAAGCTCCAGGTTTTATATTCGCCTCATCTAATTTTAGGGCTGTTTGGTTGGACACTGAAAGAAAGAGGAAAATGGAAATTCCAAAATTTTAGGGTTGTTGGGTTGGGCATGTGAATCAGATTTAGGACGCGAATCATATTTACGGCACGGGTATGTAAGCAGCGGATAATTCAGGTCCAATCCGACCCGACGGAGTTTTAATTGATGAATTCGAATTAAGTTATTTAGACCCAAACTGTTAAAATATATATCCAAACTGAATCCGATTCAAATCAAATCCGAGATACTAGCTTTGTTTAGGTTAGTTCGGGTCAGTTTTTCGAATAAGTTCGGATAATACTCAGCCTTAGTTTCATGTGATCATCCAGGTTAATAATGCTATTTTGTTAACAGCCAATTTATAAATATATTTTTACATCTTATTTTACTTTTTTTTTCTCTGTGTATACAATATTTTATTGTCTGTATTATTTTATAACATATATACATAAATATTTTGCATCAGGATCATTTGAGGTGTTCTTTACATCATCGCCGCTATTTTTTGAAAAGTTATAGGCCAATGAAAAACGTGATCATCCATAATAATAATGTCACTTTTTGACAACCAATTTACAAATATATTTTTGACATTTTTTATTTTTGTGTAGATAGTATTTCCTTTTCTATATTATTTATATTATCTATACATAAATATTGAGGTCAGGATTGTTACGAGTTGATTTTTACGTCGTTGTAGTTATTTTTTTGAAAAGTTATTGATCGAGTTAGATCTTGGACGATCAATAAGTGTTCGAAAGCTGATTTGACTAAGAGAAGTAACGCAAGAAACGTAAGTGGACATAGAAATTTTTACGTGAAAAATCTTGAGGATACAAGATAAAACCACAAGCGATCACGTAAGCTAATGCAAAAGTATCACTAAGATGTGAGGAGTTACAATATCTTCCGTTTCTCTCTCTGATGTTTAAAATACTCGGATTCTCTCTACCGAGATCATTATATCTCGGATTACAATTCACTTAAGCGCACAATTAGGTTTGGCAGAATTTGCTGGAAGCCTTAGTTCTCTCAGAGTACTCTCAAGTGCGTAGAGATGGGATAATCATCAAGAGTGCCCCGACGACTTTTTATAGGCGTTGCTGGGCATACGCCTGGTTTTTTACGGTTGAGAAAATAGTGGATTTGGCGAGGATTGCGGTTGACTGGATCTCCTTGCGCTACGTAAGCTTCCATGTTCGCTGGTGTATGGCGTAAATAACTGACTGCTCCACGTTCGCGCGGCAATTATGCGGCTAATTTTGTCTCCACTTATTCTGGATCCACGAGCTCGGTCGGTAGGCCGAGGCCTCGGTTGAGTCTAGTACGACGTCGACCTCGGAGTTGGTCTCGGCGACCAATGCTAAGTAATGAACAGATCTCGGACGTTTTGCCTGGACTTCAGGTCGATCCGAGGTGCCTGCAAGACGTTTGCCGAAGTCAGTCAAGGCCGGATGATCTTGAGGCTAGGCCTCAGATCGGTCGAGCTGATATCGATCTCGACCAGGCGATCCGGAGACTGGAGCCTCATGTTGGTCGAGCCGAGGTAGGTCTTGGCTGGCGATCTCGAGGTATGCGGATGGACACCTCGACGGCATATATATCTCAGTTATATTAGATACTTGAACTTTTTTCTTTCCATTTGGTGACCCGCTCTTTTGTTAATATGTGGTAACCCTAATCAGTGCTATTATATCAGTTATAGTCCAATGAAAAACGAGATCGTCCAGGTTAATAATAGCATTTTCTAGGCAACAAATTTACAAATGTATTTTTTATATCGTATTTGACATTTTTTTTTTCTTTTTATGTATTAGTGTTTTCTTTTCTATATTATTTTATAATATATATATATACATAAATATTTTACATATTCATGTCAAGATCATTTGAGGTGATCTTTACAGTTTTTGAAAAGTTATAAGGCCAATGGACTAATTAATGATCAATCGTTGGCTTCATGACAATTGTTCGACTCTAATTAAACTGCATAATAAATATATAATAATAGACCCTTCAATTATGAATGGGGTCGACCTTAATTCATTATCTACCTCAATTGTTGTCATGCATCATGCAATCAAAGTTTAGTCAATAGCATCACACTTGTTTTCTCTAATATTCGAGGACAATTACATATCAGCCGCTGTTTTTAATCATCTAGCAAATTAGCACCCCCTCCTTCCCTTTGAAAGTGCAAATCCGCCCCTCCTTTTGCGTTTGCTAATATGTTGTGCCACATCAGTAAATAAGAGAGGCAAATTTGCAAGAAATCGGCCATAGCAAGTCCCCTTAAGATTCATAATAATAGTAAGCCCATCTAGCAAACCAAAAAAAAAAAAAGGAATCTTAGACCGTGTAGTGGGCCGCCCGGTCGAGCACCTGCCTTATAGTGTCATGCGACAATCGCCTATTCAAACCATGGTTTCACATGTTTGTCTATATGTTTTGTACCGGATGACACATACCGGTTTCGAAAGTTATTTCATCAATATTAATGGGCAATGTGCAAAATAAATTATTTTTTAATGATTTAACTTTATTTGAAATTTAACTTTATTTTGGAAAAATGAAAAAATAAATGTGCATAGATCGACACAGTACAATCGACATGGCTAGAAGTGCCATGATTTTAGGTTACAAAAAGTCTGCTCAGCTCAGCACTCACACTCTTTGTTCGAAGCAGCCCCGCACTAAAAGTCTCGGCTAGCTACTCAAAGTCCAATTTATATGAGGAGTTATGAAAAACTTCCCAATATATGGGGTGGTGAAAACAACCGTCAATTTATGGAGATATTGAAAATTTATCCCTTTATTACAAATTAGTTACATTATGTAATTTAGGCTTTCTAATCAACTATGTAAGAACTTTAACGTCGTTATTTCAAGGACGAGATACTCTGTAATATCCTTTATTATTTAGTGAAACACTCTCTAGCCGTGGATGTAGGCAGTTTGTTCAACCACATAAACCTACGTACTTTACTGTACGTCCTCTCCACTGCGGTGCGTGAATCTCATCCTCACATAACCCCGTTTTGTCGAACACAAGAAGCGAACAAGTCCTACATATGAATACAAATTATCAACACGCGCAAAATACCCTCCTTTTTCTTTCATTAAACTCCTAATAATACTAATAAGTGTTGGCTCATTTGATTAGCAAATTTAGAATAAGCGATTAAGGAGCCTCTGCAAATGTTTGGGACTCGAGCCCACAGTAAATACTTGCCGAGAGAAAAACTATTAAAATTACTCTATTTTGGAACGAGATATGTCTCACCTTCAACTTTCGTTACTAATATGATAGTTGAATAGGACATCACTACTTTATACTTGGCTCAGGACGAATATTATGCCGAAATTTTACTTTATGACTGGTTTCGGTCTAATACAGATTGATGAATCGTGATTAAAAAATGGTGTTTATAATAATATCGGAGGTTGATGTATCGAGAAAATTTTATCTTATTATTTTAAATGAAATTTGTCTCACCTAGCGGTGGTGTAGATACTCGTCGGAAACCACCAAAAAAAAAATAACTCCTCAATAATTAACTTATCAAATAATTGATTCCAGGAAAGCCGCACCTGATAGTAGTAATAAATCCCAAGTCCATTAAAAAATAACAGGATAAATAAATAATAAACCCTATCTACTATCTAATCTAATCCAATTCTTTAATAATCACATACTCTCATCAGCGGTCCAAATTCCAAACTCCGCCGCCACAAGTGGGAGCTCCCAATCATCGAACCCTGGGATGGTCGGAGGTGTGGCTCCTCTCTCTCGTCTCTCGTCTCTCTTTTATATATATATATATATATATATATATATATATATGGAGGCGGCTCCCGTGATGCTATCGCACGAGAGTGTGAGGGTGTAGGAAACTGATGGCCGAAGATCGACCTATCCCGAAAGAATACGGTTCTTGAGATTCCGTATAAATTTTAGTCGACTTATTTGATCTATTTTTAAATATTTTTGGAAAAAAATTTGAATTATAAAGTTGTAGATTTTGATAAGATTTACAACTTTGTAGTTGAAATTTTTTAAAAAAATACTAAAAAATTATACTGAAATAATGATAAAAAATTTTGGACGGCTACTATAGTAAATATATCAAATCATGAACTTATTTTTAAAATTTATTCAAACCAGCCCCCAAGAACCTTTTTTATGTTCAAATTGTCACTTGGTCTGAAAACTTACGGAAACCAATAAGTATTTCAGACGAGCTATTTTAGTATCGCACAAACTATATTTGTATCTGAACGAGTTATGTTAGTATCGTGATATAAATTATAATAGTTTTGTGAAATTTAAATTTATTTTATTACAAAGTGGAGTTAATGTTATGCAGGAAATATATATATATATATATTATTGTGGCACTGAGAGTCTATCTGACTTTTACAGAAGAATATAAGGTTTCATTGTTACAATGAAACCTTCTACTAAGGTTTCTAGTGTTTCGAGGAAAATAGGAGTCTGCAAATCACTAATCAGTCTAATTTGTACGGTTAAGATAGCTAAACCTACGTGGCAACTAAACATATTATTATATCCAGTAATTCACAAATGCTATATAAATGATCAACGATTTTTTGTGGTGTTGAATGATATCTAATGTATATTGTTTCTTAGCTAAGTTAAAATCAGGATGGAACCAGCAATGTAGCAGGAATGACACCCCTGCTTTTCGACGAATATAGTGTGTGCATATATGTATACGGTTTTTAATAATTATTAGTCAATGAATACATAAAAGAGTCTACAAATCAGGTATGTACGTTAGCGCAATCGTTAGCGTGGACTCGTAGTCCATGTGCTACGCGGGTTCGAAACAGACCCACATCAAGTGACTATATATATATATATATATATATTATATATATATATATATATATATATATATTAATCGCAGAAACACAACGCTCCTTCCCTCGCAGCACACTCGCCTCTCGCTCGGTCCCGGCGCACGCCCCTCGCAATCTCCGACTCCGCGTCTGCCCGTCCGGCTTGGTGACGCTCTGCGTCCGCTCGTATGTGGTCTGCCACCACCACGGCACCGTCGGTCCGCACTGCGCCGTCGGACGACGTTCCACACTTTCGAATCGGTATGATTATTTCAAATTTAATTGTTATTAATTGATAATTGGATTGATTTGTAATTACGATATTGGTTTAGATTAATTGATTGAATGGTATTTGATTCAGTTGTTTATCTTTAATTTCAATAAATAAAATTAACAAATATTTAAGAAAATAGTGGTGAATTTAATTGGTTTTGAAAACAATTGCATTGTTAACTTTGTGCAAATTATAGTAATATGATTTGCAGTTAAATAAATTATTATTATGAAAATTAAAGTATTATTACTATGTATTATCTTATATTTCGACACACATGCGTAAAATTTATGATCCGTCACTGTTTAAAACAGCACTGTGTGGCATTATATTAATCACAAAACAAAAATGTTTTTAATGTGATAGGTTATCTAAATTTTCAAATATCAATAAGTAGCTCCCCCAGGACCAACTAGATGTAGGGTGGCAGAACTCATATGAGTGATCGGGTAAAAACCCGCCTTCGAGACTTATTTTACCCGAATTTTAGTAGCGAAAATGCGGGAGCTTTGCTCGCATACTATGTAGAAGCTAGAACTAGTCTAAATTTGCCGAAGCTGGAAGGATAACCATGAGCTACTTCCAAATTAACTATGGCGTAATGGACTTCCATCTTATAAGTTAAGATCTTATGTTCAAATTTCATCAGTACCATCTACAAAAATATGAGAATTACTCCCGCTGTATCTAATAGAGGGTGACACGTCTTAAACTTACCATTAACAAAAAATTGGAACTTTTAGAGTTGTGGAAAATAGATAAGTCCTATTTATGAATTTAGAACTTATTCAATTTAGCCTCTTATTTGTAATTACTCTTAAATAAACCCTTAAACGATAGCACTATATATTAGCATTTCATAATACTCACTTGGGCAAAATTTTAATATTGCAACAACATTATATATTATATCACGACAGTATGATACACTACTAGCAATCCAATATAATTCAACACGAATATCCCACACAAACACACGAATATCCCATACAAACACTTTATAATTCAACGCTCCACTAGTCCTTGGAACACTCTGTAAATTTTTTACCAGAACTTGATTTGAACTAGATTTTTTGCCGATGACTATCTTCTTTTTCTTCTTTTATTTTTGGGATAACTATAAATCAACCCTTAAATTTTTCATCCTCATACAAATCAATCTCTAAATTTTCTAGTTACTATTTAAACTTATAAAAAATCCTTCAATATAAATTTTCATATTGTATGAGTATTTTTTGAAAAAACTTGCAATATAAAAAGTTATAAATTTTGTTGACATCTATAATTTTCATGTTCAATATATTTTCAAAAATGCTTCCAAAAAAGTAATTTGAAGCTTGATTTTAAAAGTAATCCATTAACTCGCTGAAATTTGAAATATCATAATACATATTTAGAAGTACTTTTTGGAAACTTTTTAACATTAAAATTGTAGATCTCATCGAAACCTAAAATTTTTATGTTGAACATTTCTTAAAAAATATTTTAGAATGTCAAAATTAAAGATAAAATAAAAAAATTTATTCGCAAAGTTTTAAATATTTGAGTCACCCTTTATTTTTACTTTTATTTATTTTTTGGTTTTGAGAAAATTGGTTACCCCAACTAAGCAAGATATTGGGTGTGTTTGACAGCGGCTGGTAGCTTGTAAATAAATCTAGCTTATGCAGCTGGTATATCTATCTATCTAGTCCTTATAATATCTAGTTGATTGTATAATCTAAATGATTATTATAAAAGTTTGGTAAATAAAATATTTTAATATAGCTGGTAGTTATAAAATGACAAAAAAAGACGTATATAATATCTTACTTATATATATATGATTGATATCATTTAAATTATTAATAATCATAATATAAAAGTATGAATTTCGTCACCTACCAAACTTATAAAAATACACATTATAACTTTTTCCTACATTCTAATTACGTTGCCTAGCGTAAGGTCACAGTATGACACATGAGAGATTGAAGTTTCAAAATAATACTTCCAAAAGTATTTCCAAAAGTTCAATATATTTTCAATAATACTTCCAAAAAAGTATTTTGAAGCTTCAAAATCTTAATGGATTTTAAAATTAATCCATTAACTCGCTAAAATTTGAAGTGTCAAAATAACTTTTTAGAAGTATTTTTGAGAACTTTTTAACATAAAAATTGTAGACCTCATCGAAATCTACAATTTTTATGTTGAACATTTCTTAAAAAATATTTTAAATAAATATTTTAAAATGTTAAAATTAAAGATAAAATAAAAAAAAATTTATTCGCAAAGTTTTAAATATTTGAGTCACCCTTTATTTTATTTATTTATTTATTTATTTTTTGTTTTGAGAAAATTGGTTACCCCAACTAAGCAAGATATTGGGTGTGTTTGACAACAGTTGGTAGCTTGTAAATAAATCTAGCTATGCAGCCGATATATCTTATCTAGCTAGTCCTTCTAATTTTAGTTATCTGTATAACTAACTGATTATTATAAGAGTGGTTGGTTAAATAAAACGTTTTATATAACTTGGTAGTTATAAATGACAATAAAAGATATAAATAACTATCTTATTATATATATGATTGATATCATTCAAATTATTAATAATCATAATATAAAAGTATAAATTTCGTCATCTACCAAACTTATAAAAATACATATGATAACTTTTTTTCTAAATTCTAATTATGTTGCCTAATGTAAGGTCACGGTATGACGCATGAGAGGTTGCAGGAGCACGGCGGCAAGGTCGTGGCAGCGAGATCGTGGAGGCACGGGAACGAGGTCGCAGCGGTAGGATTTTGAGATTGTTTACGCAGTAACGTAGTGAAAAAATAAGATGGATTATATAATGATACATATTATAATTTGTATATAGATGGGATGTATTTTAATAAATGGTTACTTACAATCTAACAGCTTATTGTACATGTTAAAGAAGATAGTATAAAAAAATAAGCTAATTTTAATAATATATTATTTATAAGCCGTCTAATAAACTATTTTATCGAACAAATTTATAACTTTAAATTAAATTATTATATAAACTACCCTGTATAAGGTACCTAACAAATTAAAATCAAACACTACCATTATGTCCTACGTTGGATCCAGGTCAAGGTTGATGACATTTATCTAATTGATCCGTGATTGCACGGACCAATGAGATTCGTTCCTGGTCGGCATCGAACGTGGATCTGACGTGTAATTCAAATCTTATTCTTACCGCGGCGGTGACCCAATCATCTTCTCCTTCTCTCCTCCCTCTATTTCTCATCGAAGCTCAAGAAGCAGCCATGGCGATGAGCACTGCTATTATCACCGCCCGTGCAATTTGTCTGTGCTCTTCCAAGCCCTATATAAAGCCTTCTTCTCCAACCCATCTCCTTCATAAGCGCTTTATCTCTCCTCCATCAAAATTAGGGCTCCTCTTCTCTACGTCTTCTGGTATTTTTATATATAAATTTGTTAGATCTCTCTGTTTCTTCTTCAATCTGTTCTCACCTAGCTAGGCTTCTCACGGTTTGCTTGTTGGGTTCTCATACCGGAGCTCCAGTCGCAGGCTTCTCCGTTTCTCCTCCTCCCCCGTTCGCGCTTTCAAGGTTTGCAGATTTCTTATTGAACTGTTTCAGATCCACTAATATATATCCATGCAAAAGCTTGCAAATTTATAATTGATATTGAAAATTTGACTTTCCTTCTTACTAATGCTTATTATTGAATTGTTTGAGATCCATTGTCACCATGCAAAATTTTGCAAATGATCAATTTTTGTAGATTATACTGAAAATTTGTGGATTTGTTCACCACTGGTAGTTTTTTTGAGCTTCCAAATTTTCGATTCTTTTAGATGAAATTCTTTGCAGCTTTGCTTATGTGGGATTTATGAGCTTGCAGAGTTTCAAGTTTTGTAAATATTTATGATTTGTAAAAAAATTTTCCGAGATTGCAAAATTTGAGTTTTTAAATGATACTTTTTGCAGATTTGTTGCTTTCTGCTAGGATTTCATGAGCTTGAAAATTTTCAATTTTGACACATGATGTTGCTGGCAGATATGTTCATCTCTAGATTTCTGAGCTTGCAAAATTTGCAACTTTAATGCATGGTGTTGTTTGTTGTTTTAGGATTCTGGGTTGAGCTCGCTTCCTGTAAAGAAGGTTGATCAGGAGGAGGATAAAACAGAGGATCAAGAGATGACGATCACCCCTACCGTAAGGATCTCAGGCGGGAATTTGGTCGTCAAAGGCCGGAAGATCCTCGCCAGCGTGCCGGCAAACGTGGTTACCAGCTCTGCGGTTAGTTCCGGTCCCGTCGACGGCGTCTTCCTCGGCGTCGATCTCTCCGTGCCCGCCTCCCGCCATGTCATTTCCATTGGCATGTTGAGGTATTTCTCGACTAATTATAGATGAATCATGAATCCATGATCAGTATATGAAGATGAATTGATTTGGTTTATTTTGAATTAGGGATGTGAGATTCATGGCGACCTTCAGATTCAAGCTATGGTGGATGGCGCAGAAAATGGGGGAGCGCGGAGGCGATGTCCCGAACGAAACTCAGTTCCTCCTCGTTGAATCCAAGTCCAGCTCCGATCACGACGACGGCGAGGATGAGACACTTTACACGGTGTTTCTGCCGTTGGTGGAAGGATCGTTCCGCGCGTGTTTACAGGGCGGCGACGGCGATGACGACGCTCTCGAGCTCGTCGTCGAGAGCGGCGACGACAGCACCCTCTCCGCCGCTTTCTCGCACGCCCTCTTCGTCGGCGCTGCCGCCGAAGACCCCTTCGCCGCCATCACCGGCGCGGTTCGTGCCGTCAAGTCACACCTCAAGACGTTCCGGCAGCGCACGGAGAAACGGCTGCCGGGGATCGTCGACTACTTCGGGTGGTGCACATGGGATGCGTTCTACCAAGACGTCACACAAGAAGGCATCGAGGCCGGCCTCCGCAGCCTCTCCGCCGGCGGCGCACCGCCGAAGTTCGTCATCATCGATGATGGATGGCAATCCGTAGACACAGACCACGACTCCGACGGCAATCCCTCCTCCGAGCTCCTTCGCTTAACCAACATCAAAGAAAACATTAAATTCCAAAACAAAGAAAATCCGGCAACCGGGATCAAAAGCATCGTCACCACGGCGAAGGAGATCTACGGTCTGAAATACGTCTATGTCTGGCACGCGATCACTGGATACTGGGGCGGCGTTCAGCCCGGCGAAGAATACAACTCGAAGATGCAATACCCGAGAATCAGCCAGGGACTCGTCGAGAACGAACCGAGCCTCGTCACCGACGTGATGACGAAGCAAGGCCTCGGCCTTGTTAGTCCCAAGAGTGTGTTCAAGTTCTACAATGAGCTGCATAGCTACCTCGCGGCTGCCGGAGTTGACGGTGTCAAGGTAGATGTCCAGTGCGTATTGGAGACTCTCGGTGCGGGGCTAGGCGGCCGCGTTGAGCTCACCAGGCAGTATCACCAGGCGCTCGATGCCTCCGTCGCGAAGAACTTCTCAGATAATGGCATCATTGCCTGTATGAGCCACAACACCGACGCACTTTACTGGTAAGCAATTCAAATTCCATACTTTCAGTCTGTTTTCTACTCTGTTCTTGTGAAAGTGTTTGTGGGAGTGACGAGCTCAATGTGTTTGTGGAAATGCTCAGCTCGAAGCAGACGGCAGTGGTGAGGGCGTCGGACGACTTCTACCCGAGGGATCCCATTTCGCATACGATCCACATAGCTGCCGTGGCTTATAACAGCGTCTTTCTCGGAGAATTCATGTTGCCCGATTGGGACATGTTCCATTCCTTTCACCCGGCGGCCGAGTACCATGCCTCCGCGCGTGCCATCAGTGGCGGACCTGTTTATGTTAGGTGAGCAAGCTAAAACCTTTTTTTTTCCTGAAAATCAAAGTGTTTAGTACTTCTTCCAAAATCGTAATTGTGATATTTGAATGACAGTGATGCACCTGGAAAGCACAATTTCGCGTTGCTGAAGAAGTTGGTCTTGCCGGACGGTTCTGTTCTTAGGGCTAGGTTGCCCGGTCGACCCACGAAAGACTCTCTCTTTACGGACCCTGCTCGTGATGGCAAAAGGTTTATGATACTTCTCTGTTTTTTCTTTTTTTTTAAATTATTAAAAAAAAAAGAAGAAGAAAAAAAAAAACGCTCCAATTTTCTTAACGCTGTCAAATTTCAGTTTGCTGAAGATCTGGAACATGAACAAATACACCGGGGTAATCGGCGTGTACAACTGCCAAGGGGCGGCATGGAGTTCGACGGAGAAGAAGAACGCCTTCCACGAAACCGAAACCAAGGCTTTAACTTGCACGGTAAAGGGAAGCGACGTGCATCTAATTTCAGAGGCAGCAACCGACCGGGATTGGAACGGTGATTGTGTTGTTTATCGTCATATAGACGGGGAGCTGGTGTTCTTGCCCAATGGTTCCGCCCTTCCTATTTCGCTGAAGGTCTTGGAGCATGAAATCTACACCGTGTCCCCGATCAAGGTAAAGTTTATTAAGCACACTTTTGTGTTCATTTAATCTCAAATTATATCAAGCATGGTTTTCGGTGCCGGTCGGCACAGCCTGTGCCAGGCGGCACGTGTCTGTTCCAGCAGTTGTCGGCACGGCACGAACCGGCACGGCACGTGTAAAAAAAGTTTATATTTAAAATTTTAAATTAATTGTATATTTATATTTTAATTTTTAAAAAAATAATAAATAAATGTCCATTGGCACGGTCGGCACGGTCGGCACGTGCCGAAATCTGAGTTTACCGAAACTCGGCCTACGCTCGGCACACAAAAACCTGATCTCAAGGACATTTCCAGTCCTCCTCTTTTTCTTCCTTTTTTTTTTTGAATGTGAAGGTCTTACGCTTGTTTGTTACTGCAGGTATTGGCGCCAGGATTCAAATTTGCACCTGTCGGGCTGATCGATATGTACAATGCCGGTGGGGCAGTAGAAGGAATCACGTATCACTGCTTCAGCAGTGCCAAGTTGGTTGAATCGGACGCTATGGTCGCGAACGAGTTGAACGGGGACTCCGTGAGACCTGTTGAAAACAAAGGATCTGGACCTGTAGGAATGGTGTGCATGGAAGTGAAGGGTTGTGGAAGATTTGGAGTTTACTCCTCAACTAAGCCAAGGAGATGTTCTCTTGGTGCTATTGACGTCGAATTCGCATACAATACATCGTCGGGGCTCGTCACGATCGAATTGGAAAGCATGCCACAGGCCGATCAGAAAGTTCACAAGATTGTCGTGGAAGTGTAGTAATTGATATAATTATTCGATTATTTATAAGATTTATAGTCATTAATTGATGTATTTGGAGATTGCTAGCAAGCGATCATTGGGTTGTGCTATTCATTCATGATCCATTTGTAACCTCAAATTGTTTCAGTGATATTACAATTCTTCCAGTAATCTAATTACCTATTTACTTGAAATTCTCCATCTATGAGTAAACAAAATATTCTGTACAAGTAAACAAAGTGTTGCAGGTGAGCAACAAAGTGTCGGGACGAGCAAAACGAGTGCTCCGGGCAAGAAAAAGTGATCTGAAAAGGAAACATAGTGCTTTCATTCTAGGATTTGATTTATTCAAGTTTTACAAAAGAGGGGTTCTTTTTGACAAAACCTCTTAATTTTTTCCTACTGTTTTTGGTTTTGCCAAAAAAAAAAATTTAGGGCTTTGTAAAATTCTGTTAAATAAAATTTGATTTTTAAAAACTTAAAAAATTACTCCAAAACAAAGAAATGCCCGCGCATACACATAACACACACACACACACACACATATACAGTGTTTTCTTAAAAAAATTGAATATGAAAAAAAAAAAGATTTAGTGTGCTCGGCAACTTTATAGAAAAGATTATATATAGTGGAATTATAATAATATATATATATATATATATATATATTATATATGTTTATGCTTCTCAAAGTTATTTATAATAGTAACTAATTTTATAGAATCTTAAAATTCTAAATTTGTATTGCCATTTTTTGTTAAAACCCAAAATTCATTTTAATATAAAATTTGGACAATGTCAAATTTATTTTTTCGTATTTAATTTTAAAAAAATACTTATCTGTAAATATTTTAACTTAATTTAATAATTATAAAAAAATATAATTATTTAATTGAAATGATAGCATGAAAGTATGGATTGATATGTAATTAATCTTTTTTTTTTGGGTTTTGTTAAGCCTAATGAGCTCATTAGAGGTCCATCAAGGGCAAGGTAGATGATTGGTTAGGCGTGGATGTACCCATTTGGACACCCAAAGTTCCTTTTCACCTCTTAGCTGGTACGCAAGTACACATGCTATCTTGAAGAAAAATGTTTACTTTCCATTTTTTGTCCTCTTTTTAATTTATGTTTTAGATGTCTGAGGTGAGACTCTTTGCTCCTAATATGCTAATAATTCTAGGAATTTTTTTTTAATGGTATTATTATATTTATATTTTATTTATTAAAATCATAGTAGAAAAAAAATGATATCTTGCCAAACTAAGGTCCATACGGCGCCACAGTCACTGCCACGTTAGGAACAACGTCTTCTTGAGGAAAAACGGCCTTTCATACGTGACTCACACAAGAGAAGCAGCGTCTTTTGCAAAAAAACGCTACTTCCTCCCGAAAAAACGGTTTTTCGAAAACATGCTCTTCCCTCGACATTTAAAACTGTAAAAAAAATCTATACGGGGAAGTCCGTCTTCAATGTAACGCACTTCCTGCCTCGCATTCAAAAAAAAAAAAAAAAAAAAAAGGTTTACGGGGCACGTAATCGAAAATTTCATAAATTTGTATCTACTTATTTAATCTGTTTGGCCTACTTTTAAGCATTTGGTAGAAAAATTTTGAACTACAACTTATAATTTTGTGTGATCTGACAACTTTGTAGTTCGAAAGTTTTTTTCGAAAAAATGTCAAATAGGGTTACCAAAGAGAATATTACAAATTGTTGATAATCTGGTTTTAGCATAATATTAAATTTTAAAAAAAATATCTCGAACTGACAAAATTATTAACACGCATCAAAATTTATACACTTTTAGTTCAAAAACTCTTTTCTAAAATTACTTTAAATCAGTCAATATGAGTTGCCTAAGTTTGTAATAGTATAAAACGTTAGATACGAACTTTGCGGCAGTGCGGTTGATATATTTTTTTACCGGCTTTTGACAAAAAAACTGTTGAAGCTTAGGATATTGAAGTTTAAGTATATATTTATACGTTTACGCTCAAAAATTTGTTAGTAAAAGCGCTTAAAAAACATATCAAAACGAGCTGCCGTAGTATTCTTATTAGACGTTTTGTACTTTGTAAACTTACGGTAACTCATGTTGACATATTTTTAAGTATTTTCAGAAAGAGTTTTAATAACAAAAGTGAGATTTTGATGCGAGCTATAATTTTGTAGTTGAAGAATTTTTTTTTAAAATGTCTAATATTTATGCCTAAAAAATTATTCCAAATTTTTAATTATTCTTTTGGTATATATTTACATTTTTTCGAAAAACTTTCAACTGACAAAGTTGTAAATCACAACACAAAATCTATAGTTTGTAGTTCAAATTTTTTCTAAAAATGCTTAATAGGCCAGAGACAAATTAAATAAGATAAAATACAAATTTATAAAAGGTTCTCGATTTACGTGCCTCGGTTAAACTTTTTTTTTTTCTTTTTTTAAGTGGGGAGAAAAAGTGCGTTAATTGAAAAAACGCACTTCCTCCGTATATATTTTTTTTTAACAGTTTTTCTGAAAGGAGGGAAAAGCATTTTTCGAAAAACGTTTTTTTCGGGAGGAGTGCGTATTTTTTTGAAAATAGACGCTCTTACCTCTTGAGTGACGTCAGCATGGAAGAGCGGGTTTTTTTCAAAAGACGTTGTTCGTTACGTGCGAGTGACGTGGCGCCGCGCGGATGTAGTTTTGACTAAATATAAATTTTTTGTTAAAACCAATATTTTTTAATAAATAAATGATAAAATAATAATAATTAAAAAAAAAATATCTAATAATTATTTGTGTGTCGGTATAGTTCGTGCCGAGCAGTACATACCTAATCCGGCAGTTGTTAGCACGGTATGTACCTGTTCTGACAGTTGTCGGTACGGCACAAATTGATACGGCACGTTTCAAAAAATCTTATATTTAAATTTTTTAATTAATTTTTTATTTTTATTTTTATTTTTAATATATATATATATATATATATATAAGTTCAGTCGGCACGGCACCATCGATACGTGACGGGGTCAGAGTTTATCGAAACTCGGCTCGGCACAGAAAATCTTTATAATTATTCCTTGCCTCAGTAGGGGGATGGACATTCTTTTTTGGGGAGTGCTTTTAACGTCCGGCTTGAAAGCACGTCGTCTTAGAAGCACAACCAAGAAAACCTACACATAGAGACACAGCTGAAAAAAATAGACAAATAAAAAAGAGAGAAAGAGGCAGACCTTGGAATAATATCTAGGAAAATGTATACACAGAAGCGAAGTAGAGAAGCAGACAAAAAAAAAAGAGAGAAAGAAGCAGGCCTGGGAACCACATTTAGAAAAACCTATACACAGAAACGGAGAAAAAAAAACGGATAATTGCTCTGCAGTTCCTCCATATTGTTTCAACATCACTTAAATTCTCTCCAAAAATTTTTTTTTGCACTTTAGTCACTTTAACACCTTCCAAAGAATTTTTGACACCTCCGACATGCATCTAACACCTTATATTTTGACACCTTTGAGTAAGTTTTTGACACCCTCTTGTTTATTTTTAACACCATCCTAATAAAAAAATAATACATTAACATATTTTCTGATAACTTTTGACACCCTCCGTGGAAGAACTTAACTACAATTAAAACTTAGCCCAGAATGTGCAATAAAACTTACAAATTTGGACCCAAATGTAACTCCCCCCCAAGAAACAGAAAAGGGCCTTTGGAAGCACTAACCAGAAAAATGAGGCCTGTAGATGCCACATTCAGAAATACCTACAATAGAAACGGAGCAGAGAAGCAGACAAAAAAAAAAAAAGAAAAAAAGAAATATATATGTATATATATATATATAAAAAATTCGGTATCAAAATAATTGAGCGTCATGTGGCAATTCTTATAACTCACAATATACCACATGGCATTTATATTATCTTAACATTTGATATGTGTCACTTAAATGTAATAAATATGTAATTAACACATATTTAATGAAAGTTTAAATTCAATGCATACTTAATGTCTTATTAATAATTTTATAAAGTATAAAAATAAATTTATAATATCTTATTTTATATATTAAATATAAATTATAATAATTTAGAAGAATTTGAAAGGTCATTATCAAATTGTAATATACTATATTATATCAATATAATACCAATGGATGAGTCAAATTGTAACTTTTGGTATGTAATGAAGAATTTTAAAAATGTATTAGTTCAATTATTTAATAGATTATATATAATTATAATACAAGCTTACATAGTATATGGCGTGAAATCAAAGTGTAATTTTCAGGGTATATTAATTGTTTTTATTTATTCATAGATCTATATGTGATTAAATTATATCAGTATTGTTAATAAAAATAAATATAACTTATGTTATGTTAAAATTGGCCGCTGATCAAAGTGTCTTAGTATATAGTATCTTAAAACTTTCGGAGTGTTGTTTATTATTTATTACTTTTCTTAAAAAGCTAGCATAGATATCTGCTTTATTTGATAAGAGTTTTTAACATAAATTATTAATTATTTTGAAGCACATATCTACATATTATCTAAATGGATTAAAATAAAATATTAAAAGTTTATTAATTAACAATTTACTTTATAAAAAGTTATCTATACATATAAATAACTATTAATATAAAAATAATAATAGTGCATATTTTATAATCCATATTCTAAAACAAATAATATATATATATATATATATATATATATATATAACTGGATACCAAGATTTTAGTTCGTGTCATCAATATACTTATTATTTGTATATATTAAGTATTTGGTAATTATTTTGCTCTAATAATATGACAAATAATAAATATTTTAATAAAAATAATTATTAATTTATATATTAAAATATATAAAAAAAAATTTAATATTATTATTTTATATTGATTACTAATAACCGTGCATCGTACGGGTTCAAAACTAGTGAGAGAGAAAGAGGCTGATCTTAGAAGCACATCCATGAAAACCTACACAGAAATGAAGCAGAGAAGCAGGTAAAAAAAAAAAAAAGGGAAAGAAAGAAGGAAACGGGCTGTGGAAGCATATCCACGAAAATCTACACATAGAGACGGAGTAGAGAAGCAAACAAGAAAAAGAGAGAAAGAGATAGGCCTCGGAAGCCCATTCAGAAAATCTACACAAAAAAGCAGGTAAGCGGTCAAAAATAAAATAATAAATAAAAAGAGAGAAAGACACGGGCCTTGAAAGCACATCCAAGAAAACCTAAATATTAAAGGAAGCAGATAAGGAGTCAAAATTACCTATTTAGAAGCCTCAAAAAATACCTATTTAAAAATATTTTGTGAAAATAACTTTGAATAAAAAAATTATAAATCACATTATACTTTATTTCTTTTATATTCAAAACTTCTCAAAAAAATTTATATAATAGTTAAAATACTTCTAACACGAAAATCAGAACAGGGGCTGCTTTGCAAACTATTTGAATGAGGGCATATTTGCAAGAGATTTAAAATCCAAGAGCTAATATGCAATTATCTCTTAAATTTTTCACAACCACGCATCTAGTGCTTGCAGAAAGAGCTAAAATTCTGACCATATAAAACAATAGCACAATACTGATAATAGAATATCATCACTTGCATTTAACTGCAGAACTAATGCAACAAAGTAGACATTTTCAAGCCACTCACAATGCTCGAACACCTATTTTCCCTAGATAACAGGATTTAACAACTACAAAATCAAACTTTAATGCTTTAATCGAGGTTATCGGAGCCGAGTTTCGGTAAAGTCAGCTATAGGTACATGCAGACTGCACCGGAGTATTGTACCAACAATACTGATATATTACTTGTTTGTCATTTCTAAAAATAAAAACTGGAATCTTAATAAAAATTTAAATAAGGTATTTCGGCACATGCCGCGCAGATTTGTGCCGTGCTGATAACTACCGAAAGCACGTGGTGCCAACTGGCAAGTAAAACCATGCTTTAAGCATATTATTATACTGTAAGAAGAGTAAAAACACTGCTAGAATGCAAGAATTTGTCTTTAGACTATCCCTTGTTCTTATAAATAAACCTTCCAAGCCCCTTATAAATAATAGAACTACTCTCTCTCTTTAGTTCCCATAAATAGATCGACACCGTCAGACGAAGCACCCTAAGCAGTTCCCTAACGGTAATCCTCTGGTAGACGATGCCCGGTCATTACTATCTTATCTGAGAACATTTTTCCAGTCTTTGGCATGACATGCCAGTGAAGAGTCAAGTTAAAATCTTTGCCCCTTGAGACTTGGCTTCCGCTGAAAAAAAAAAAATGACGATAAGGTGATGTAGCTGTTCATTACGTTGCGAATGGGACTACGCAGTTCCTATAACAATTCACATATTATACATGTAATAAATATCAACTATTGATTACCAAATCCATTGCTGATGGCAGAGAGGCAAAAGTTGCAAGTTCTCTTGGCAACAAACGTGCGTATATGTGAATATAAGAAAGATAAAAGCAGCTATGAATTGAAAGCAAGTTAAAAGGATGACGACGTGGCATTGAATGTGCATACATTTTGAAAAACTTTGAATATAAAGTTGTAGAACACACCAAAATCTTTTTTCGTTTTATTTTTTCATATTCAAAATTGTTTCAAAATGTGTTTTGGACTGATTTTATAAATTTTTCGAAACCAAGATGGCACGGAAATGCAGGTGGTCCGCTCAAACAATAGAGGAAAAATTGGAGTTTACTTTTCCTGTAACTTCTTTCATGCCATATAGTTGTTCAAACTCTGACGCTAGTTTCCACTTGTCAAAAGGCCCTTTATAAAATAAAATTGCATGGTAAAGATATTATTGTAAGAGGACGTATCTTCCTCAAAAAGAAAAAAGAAAAAAAGAAAGAAAGAAAAGAAAAGAGCGACAGACTTCATAAGCTGGTAGCTTTTTTTCATGGTATCAAGCTATGCTTCAACTTCCTAGTTTCATACTAAATTTAACCACGCAACATAATTTCGATAAACTTTCTACCAAAGGGGCTAACCGGTCATTTACTTGAAGGAATGAGGCTTGACATCTCTTTAAGAGAAAAAAAAGAATCACCGTAAGAGATACAAGAATAATTCCGCTTATTCACATATAGAGAAGAATTAACTTGCCTGATCAACAAAGTGGTACTTATTTGTGGTATGAATCTGAAACTTTGCATGTTCTTTTGATGGTATGATACCGTCCCAAAGAGAAACCTGCACAGCCAAATTACTAAAACTTATTTCTTGTGAGAAATATCGTGAATATGGCAGAAAGTCATCAGGATTTATAGAAGATGAAAATAACTTGCTTAGTTAATCTTTTACAATGTCTGCAACATCAGATTCCTAAATTCAAGCCAAGTTTTTCGAATATAGAACGACATATATATCTTTTTTTTCAAAAAAAAAAAAAGATAACGAAGCGAAACCCCTCCCTGGGTCTCCGCTAACTCGCGGACGACAGTTTTCTAAGCACATCTATAGGACCATTTTAGACCCAGGTGTGAGAGAGTAAAATCCCGGCCTGGCGTCCGTCCCCGGACCGGACATGGAGTACAGGGAGTTACCCAGCCACCAGCTTCCCAGCAACCGCTGCAAAGTCGTGGCCACGGGCACATCCGCATTTTAGCCGCTCCGGGGGATCGAACCCAGGCGCTCGCTTTCTGAGGCGAGCGCCCCGGCCGATCCGCCCAAAGGCGGGGGACTTTGAATTTAATATTATATATCATTACTATTGAATTTAATATATAGCAGTAGTATTGTCTTTGAAATGTTTTATATAGCAGTAATATTTCAACATTTTCATTAAATTGGAAAATGTGATGAAATATAGCATCATCTACCAAACAATAAAACATCTACTAAGCTAATTGGTTGCCTTACAGCACAAACACAACATTAGAAAAGATGTATGACTTGATTCGTAACAATATTTTGCAAATCTAGGTGAATTTTTTCTTAAGCTTATTCATCCCAAAACAAGATTGTGCGGGGCAGACATTTTTCTTTGGGTTCTATTTGTTTCATTAGATCCAACAAAATCAGCCCTCTAAGGTAGATATGTTATGGGAAGCATATGCTTGAAATGTTCGTTCGTACATGGCTACTTACATCCTACGCTCCCCATACCTCGTTCGGACATGATTTATTACTCGGTTATTTTGTTGTATATGCTTGAAATGTACGACTAAACTGATCGTACATAAACACCAACGGACCATCATGAGTCGGAATTCTATTTCAGATGTTATTACTCTTTTTCCTCATTACCCGCGTATCCAATTCAAGGTTTAAAACCGTGCTACTATTGCTGCATCAAGAAACAAAAAACGTAAAGCAAGAACTTAAAAGTCTAAACAAATGAAATGGGTACAATTACATGAGGAAGCTTAGAAAACTATTCACCTGATTCAAGGAATTCTGAGGAGTCTCATATTCAGCAGCTACAAAGACGAACACCTGCACAAAAACAACAATGACGACAATTTTTTTTTTTTTTTTTAAAAGAAATGATAAAATCAAATAAAGAACCTCTACATCATCAAGTGCCCATACGTTAGTAACTTTAGATCTAGTGAACATGATGACATTAAAAGCGCAAAAGGGAGAGAAATGAAAATAATAGATTCTTCCAATGTTGATCATTTAAAGATTCAGTTTTCGAGCTAACAATATTAGGATAGATGCCCAGGGAGCCTAGGGCGGATGGTTTAGAACATGAGTCGGTGATACCCGTGGATTTATCTGTTACAATGGTCGCACAAAAGTGGGCCAGTACGGGCAGAGTTTCCCATGATAATCTCAAAAAAAAAAACAAAAAAAAAAGGATGGACTTGGAAGGAGCCTTGTAGCCAACTATAGAGCCTTTGGTTATTTTCAAGGAATCCATATTTGTTTTTGTTCTAATTTTCCTTCAACCTCCATCTTTTCTATGTTAGGTACTTTTGTCATAGCATTCTAATTCAACTAAGCTAATAGTAAAAAGATAAGGTATTTTTGTTAAAGTACGCCAAAGTATTAATGAATAATTAATAAATAACATCCATTAGAGTTAACAACTAAAGGCATTCTCTTAGTTTTCCTTACAACTAAAAGAGATCAACAAATACAATATTGTCGTTAAGCATTTAGATACATCTGAAGAATAAGTATAAGAAAATAGATGTAACTGTTGACAGCAACAATTTACGGCTAGCATTACTTCTAATTTCGTAGGCAATAAAATCATTGCTTTTTTCCTAGCAGGTTTGCAGTGGTAAGTACAAAGAATGCAAGTATGACGAATAATAAAAGCAGAATATATTTAAATGGATATTTTCCAGACTAACCAAGACAGCTACAACTACAAGGAGTACAAGATTATACTAATTAGCGGTACCTGTTTTGTGTTCCAAGTGAACATTGATTGTAAATCTGCTGAAATATCTAATGTCAAGCTGACCTATGTCACAGACAGGAAGAAGACACTTAGAAACCACAGAAGAAACTATTCTTGAGGCGTCATGCAAATCTTTACATGTACATGAATTAGTAACTTACTTCATCAAGATAAAGGACATAGATGGTGTGTATATAACATCAGATATGGATTACAACTTCTGTATACTAAACCTGAGGAAGATTTATAATAACATATGCCCAGCATAAAAGGAAAGCAATAATGCATGGGATCGTATTGTATGATGCAAGGTTTAAAGTGCTGTCTCGAGCCCTATTTCGTTAAATCCCAAACTCAAGAAGTGCCGATCATGCAGTGCGATCCGTAATTTTTAATTTTTAAAAGTGTTTTTATAAATTATAAAAATATGCTATTTAAATAATAATAATAATAATAAGATATACAAATATAAAAAAAGGTCACACACGATGTGACCTAAAATAGGTGGCAGAACGTGACTCATTACCGTTCATTGTGAGAGGAGGAAGATGAACAATACCTATTTATAAAACAAAAAAAACAATGACGGCATGCACGACCGTCCCTGTGCCGGATCCCTCCGGATCTGGCACGCGTTGGACGGTATGGCACGTGCCGCCTGCCACCTTAAACCTTGCTATGATGTAAGACATGACAAAGGAAGATATAAGAATGAACTATTACACATACAAGCGACTTCACCAAAAGTGAAGCACTATGTTCTCAGCTAGACATCCACAACAAAACTTTTTTATGATATGAAAGAAGCCATACAATTTGAAAACAAAAGTTGAGAACAGAAGCCTAACTTTATATAAACCACATCTTAAGGTAGAATACACCCAATACGGTAAAAGTAACTAGCTTTAGAAATTGCATTTCCCAAAATTTTATTAGTAGTATAGGAAAATGAGATGGTTAAGTACAAGCTACTATTCAGAAGAAAAAGCGGTTCGCTGAGATTGCTATATTAGCCCATTATTACGTCTTGTACATCTTCTAGACATGTAAACAACCATTTTACTTGCAAGATATTATCAAACGTCATTCTTAATGGGTAAGTAATCGTGTCTAACTGATATTCCGGACTGTCATGATAAATAACTTTCTGTGTTACAACAACATCATCGGATCAGGTCATTATACAGTCTCCTTTTTTTATATGAGTGTTCTAGAAGCATCATAACCACTCCATGGAATAACTCCGACTAAAAACTGAGTATCTTCATTCCTTAGAGGATAGCAATAACGCAATCTTCTTGCATTCTTTATGTTCCCAGTGAAAGGAAATTCAAGCAGGATCTTTTTTCTATAAATAAAAATTCTTTATGAAAAGCCATACAATATTTCATAATCATAAATTTTCATATTGTAACCTGATCATCACCATTTGGTTGCTTTCGGAACCAATTTATGTTTAGCACCTGTAGAAGAAAAGTACATTGTTAAACAAGTCATTAATGTCAAGACAACAGGGTCAAAGATAAGGATAGTATTTTTAGGATTAGATCACTTGAACGAATAACAAAAAATTAGGACAAATAAAGACGTTGTAAGCCCAGGGAAAAACAAAACCAACTGCCAATAGATAGGTAATGGATGGATACCCATATTAATGATGTTATGAGGAAAATCTTCCAGAAGTATCTTGAAATTTCAACTTTATTGCTAAGAAGTTTAGATAATTTAGCTTCGTGGTACATCCTATACACTTCATGTTGCAGCTACAAAAATCCAATTTCATATATATATATATATATATATATATATAATAATGCTGATATGTATGTATATACATTATATATTACAAATATTAAGTAGATATGTATGTATATAGATATATATATAATGTAGATATGTATGTATATACATACATATAATATATACATGATTATATACATACATGTATTACATGATGTATATACATACATGTTATCAGTATGTATATACATACATATATTACATGATATATAATATATATATATATATCATATAATATATATAATGTAATTATATATATTAATATATTATATATATAAATCTACATTATATATTAATGTATATAATATATGTATATACATACATATCTACATTATAAATACTGTTATACTGTATCATGTACATGTATATACATACATAATCTACATAATATATATGTATATATATATAATATTATATATATATATTATATATATATATATACATATGATGCATGATCATTGCCAAAAACAAGCCCAAATCAATAACCTTCACTTAACTTCTTTATCAAATCGCAATATGGATGGAACATCCTAATTCTATCCGCTCTGAGTAAACTGGGTCAACTTAGAATCAGCCTAGAAGTAAGGTGGCAATAAAGCCAAAGCGGGATGAGTAGGATCTAGTGTTCAAGATCATAGTGGACTTGATAATATCTTGTTTTTTAGGAAACTTAAGAATTTTAAGGACCTTGTTCCAACAAGTAATTAGAATCGCCGTTAATTACGTATATTTACGCAACCTCCGATTAAAGGAAATTGTTGGGTTCAAAATTTAATCACCTTCGAGCTCATAAAATGGCTCGAGTCAAATAGTTGAAGCCTGAGTAAATTTTGAAGAGTTCAAATCCTAAGATAAAAAATTCTTGCAGTTAAAATTGAATGGAAATTTCTAGAATGTTGAATAAGTCAACAGGTGGCCGCTAAAAAGAAGCAAAAAAAAAAAAAGGGAAAGGGAAAATACCCCAAGAGGGCTAACGTACCCATAAAAGGAAATAGAAACCTAAGAGATCCAACAAAAAACAACCTACAACGTGCACAAAGGAAAAGGTTAAAAAGAAAAAAAATAGACGTGGTTTAAAAACAGAGCTACAAAGAAGTTCTAGGAACCTTTGGGAGAAAAAAAAACAATAGGAAGAAGGAGAGAGACGGGAAGCCATAAAAGCAAAAGTATCACCCCGCCATCAAGAGATTCACTATAACATCCCCTAAAACGACCCAAAGGTCTTAGGATAAAAGGCTGCAAGAGTGAATTGGTGGTGTATGGAATTTAGTCCCATACATCCTAATTGGATAAAGAAATTTCGGATTATAAGTTTTGGAGGATTTAAGCTTGCACATCCAAATGGATCCACCATTTTCAAGGGTATCTGATTGTGTGATGCGGCGGGAGCATGGGGGTGTGGCTCGGGCTGGAGCCCGGGATGGGTCGGGTGGTAACAGAATAGCATCAGAGCGACCTGTCGCATGTATGCGCTACATGTGTGCGGACGCCAGACGGGAGGTTGACCCAGGTTAGATCTAGATTCTCACCGTGCTGGGCCAAGTGCACTAGTCGTACACCGACGGGAGAGAGCCTAGGGCTTCCACTAGCGACCCATCCACACGACGAGTACGTCGCGTCCTAAGGTGGGGAAGATATAATATCCCCTAAGAAGACCCAAAGGCCTTAGGAAAAAAAGGTTACATTGGCCTAGGGCCCATGCAAGAGTGAATTCGTGGTGTATGGAATTTAGTCCCATACATCATAATTAGATAAAAAAAATTTGGAATTATAAGTTTGGGAGGCCTTAAGCTTGCAACTTCAAGTGGATCCACACCTTTTCAAGGGAATCCAATCGTGTGGTGCGGCCGGGGTTTGGAGGTGTGGCTCGGGCGGGAGCCCGGAACGGTCGGGGCGTGACATTCACGGTTGTTCCGCCGCCGACCAAATCAGCTTCTATTGAAGCCTCCAAAACCCAAAAAAAAAAAATTCAAGATAAATTTCCAAACAAAAAAACAATATCAAGTCATCCAACCGTCCAAGTGCATTTGGACCTTCGAGACACAGTTAACGACGTGCAATGGCGGTAGACGAGCCAGCAGCTGAGAGCACCTCGAAAGCACAAACAGGTTTTACAAAGTGAAGCCGTGCTTTAGAGGTCTCTCATATGATTTTAAGGATTCCCTCACGTCTAGGATGTTCGATGGGACGGAGTCGACGGTCGGAATGCAGCGAACCGACCTTGAGGTAGCTATAGATCAAATATTTCTTCCTTTGATTTGCTTGTTGTTTTGCCGAATTTCGACCGTCCCGGAGGCTCTCGAACATCCTGGATGTAAGGGATTCCTCAAAATCACATGAGAGACATCTAAAGTACGGCTTTACATTGCGAAACTCATTTGTCCTTTCGAGGTGCTCTACTATCGTTGCACGTCTCAACGACATCTCGGAGGTCCCAAACGCACTTGGACGGCTGGATGACTTGGTCTCGATTTTTTTTTTGTTGAAAACTTACCTTGATTTTTCCGGCTTTCGGAGGGCTTGGTAGAAGTTAATTTGGTCGGCGGCGTGTGATACTTCTGCGTCTATGATTTTCCGTCTCTCTCCTTCTTCCTATTTTTTTTTCTCCAAAAGCTTACTAGAACTTCTCAGTAGCACTCCTTCTTAAACCTCTTTTTTTCTAACATTCTCCTTAATGTGTGGCTGCAGTAGGTTTTCTTGGATCTCATAGAATTTCTTTTTCCCTTTCTTATATGGGTACAGCAGCCCTATTAGCAGTGGCGGATCCACTGTATATGCAGTGTGTCAAGCCGACACCACTGGCTCGTGTTCGAATTCAGACATTATATAGTTTTTAATTTTGGATATAAAAGTTTGTAACAGAAGCGTATGATAGGTGTTGACATTACAGAGGGTTGGGGCATTTTTGCCCGCCTGGAGCCGTTGTTCAAACCCAAAGCATTCCCTTTCTTTTTTTTTTTTTTTTTTTTTTTTCGCTGCCATAACTAAACCCTTAAATTAATCAAATCCACTCCCCGCAGCCAGCCCTGCTGCCCTCTCTCATTCCCTCGACTCGTCTAAAACCTAATACCCAAATCTAATACCCAACCCCGACCCCCGGCCCTGCCACCTTCCCCGCCCGCACCCACTCGGCTTCGCCCATAATCTTGCTCGATTGCTCCAACACCTCCGCGGCTCCGCCACCGCCCAAAATCAGTCTCCCGCCGACGTCGGCAGCCGCTACGCCCAACTCTCATCAATTTCTGCGTGTTCTGGACCTCCGGTGTTCTCACAATTATCCTTTGAAATCAATCAGCCAATTGAAATTAGGTATTTTAAAAATTTACAATGTTGAAATCTCAAAACTTAAAATTTAATTGAAATTCCATGATATTGAATTGCATGTATTTTTTATAGTTATTGGAAATAGTTATTTCTGTATATTTGAATTAAAAAAAAAAATTTCTAAATTTAGTTTGTTAATATATATGTGATGTAGATTTTGAACCCACTGTTCATAATTTCTGGATCCGCCACTGCCTATTAGGGTTTTTTCTATTTTCCTTTTTTTTTCTTCTTTTTAGCAGACACCCCTTAACTTATTCTACCTTTTAGAAAATGCCATACAATTTAGTCTGCAGGACTCTTTATCCCTTTATTTTAGGACTTTGAACTCTCAAAATCTTCGTGGGCATCGACTATTTAACTGAGCCATTTATGAGCTCGAAGTTGATAAAATTTTGAACCCAACATATCTACACCACAACTATGACCTTATCTGCTATTGTAATTTGAAACTTTTGTTCTTAATTAAGTAGCCTATTCCATTCCTTAGATTTAGTATATCATAATGAAATATAAAGTAACTAATTCATGTCTAAAATATTTTCTTACAGACTTTGTCAGATATAAAGTTCACACATGTTTGCTCTTTGATTAATACTTAACGGTACATCTTAAACTCTACCGGTTCATACTACAAATCTAAAGTAGATTCTATCAAGGATTTTAGTAACACTGCTACAAAAGATGTGTGTTAACCATCACTAGGACTTCTATAAGAATCACTTTCACTATCACGGGAAAACTTTTGTTAACGAAGTTCCTAATATCTGACCAGACTTACATAAATGCTTGCAAGTAAAACTCTAGACCAATGACAGTCTATGCCATTTTCAAAAAAAAGAACACTTCTCCTTTTTCATATTTCCTAAACTTATGGTGATCCTATGTCCATCCGAAAGTTACAAATATTATTTCTAACATGTATATGATATGGAGAATCATTGATAGATTACTCGTGGGGGACTTGCATATCAGCCCCTGCACTGATCTACTTTGCAAAATAAAACCCTTCGTTTTAAATCCGTCTATTTTTACGTCCCAAAACACTTATTTAGAACTTTTAAAAAAAATTTAAATACAAAGTTGTAGATCACATCAAAATCTATGTTCTTTTATCAAAGTTTTTTCAAACAATGCTTCTAAGTAAATGTTTTGATGCTTCAAAATCTTAACGGGTTATCCACTAAACCACTAAGACTTTGGAGCCTCAAAATACCTACTTGGAAGCATTTTTGAAGAAAAAAATGAATAACAAAGTTGTAGATCACAAATATCTATTTTTTTATTCAAAACTTTTCCAAAAAATATTTATATAACAATAAAAAATATGCCTTACATGAATTTTGAGAGGAGCTGATTTGCACAACTTGTTAGAAGTAGGGGCTAATATGGCAGTTCTCAACTTCTCATAATTCTTTAAACCAGTTAAATGATCATGATGGCAATTTTGTCAAACACAATCCTTTTGGAACATAAGAAAGATGATTAACATTCAACATATATCCCTTTTCAATCATACTGACAGGTTAAAATTCTAGAACATGGGTCCTTAAAAGTCCCTACTCGGCTAAAATTCCATATTTACAATCGTCTAACTAGCAAATCAAGCTGTGACATGTTTTTAGCAATGACAACTTGGAGGAAAACCTCCAATCTCGACGACATTAAAAAAGGGACACATGCAATTAAAAAGTTACTCTCACTCATTGGATTCTATCCAAAGCTCGTGTCCGTTACAACATGTCTTGAATGATTTCACTAATCCAAGCCCTAAGTTGGAGCAGAGTTTTGCAGTTCAATAACAAAAACGGATGGAAATTAACAATCAAGTAGCCACTTCACCATTGATCAGTCAATTCAATGATTCACCTCCTGTGTGCATAAAGAGAACCCAATTGAAAATTCCTTTCATACATTCAAACTACCTTCTGCTGCCAAGTAGAGTACAAATATGCACTCCCAACTATCAACAGCCATCAATCCACTCTGTCAAAAGTATTATGAATAATCCATTTTTCAAGTCTATTTTTTTCCTCAAAAAGGTAAAATAGAGTACAAATACTTTAATCTTGACTACAAATTGCATCAGCTAAAAAGAAATTAAGAATATTCGATCCGCAAATTACCAAGACTGCCACCCGTGCATCATGAAAACAATTCATAATTAAGCATAAATTCACAAATTTCAGCTAAAAATACAGCACGTAGACGCATGAAAATGAAACATTCTTCTCATATCTAAGCATATAAACAACTAAATTAACAGAAAATAAGAGAAATGAAAATATAACAGAGAATAAGAGAGAGAACCTTGACGTGGGCAGTCGGGTTAGGGTGGTTGAGATTGTCGGAGAGGGAAGCGAAGCCGCACATCACGGCAAGGATCGTCAGCGCGAACGTTGCCACGGCGTTCGCGCGGTACGCGAACGAATGCATCACCCTCGACACTTCCAACTCACACCTCGAGATCGGTAAATAGTAAAAATGGATCGGATTTGAGATTTTGCTGGGTCTCTCGGTGGTCTCCTCCGCCGGCGACCGTAGTTGACGTCTTAGCAGACGTATTCACACGTGTAATTATTTGCATAGGAGTGGTTTTCTTTGAACCCGGTCCGGTTCTTAAACCGGCTGAACTGAGTTCATTCTTCCGGTTTAGAGAGAAATTGCTATAATATAATGCATCTGGATTGATTGTATTAGCATTTTTATTTATGTTTTAGAGCAAAAAAAAAAAAAAATGAAGCTATTATCTATTTTAATTCCAATTTCGATGGTTGAGTAATTCCATCCCGTCTTCATTATAACGTAAAATCAAGTTCAGTTTGAGCCATCGCTCTCTCAAACTTGACCATCTCTAAAACACCCTAACTCAAATTTTGAGACGAACTTGCTCAAATTAATCTCGGATGCAATAACAAGAACAGTTTTGTGATAATGCCTTGTAGTGCGGTTTTCACTTTTCGGGCTGCTTGATCCAGATAATACAAAGGTGTCCTCATATTTTCAAAAGTCACATGAACATAATATAACTCCCTCTAAACACATAGGAACACCATCAACATATATATATATATATATATATGTGTGTGTGTGTGTGTGTGTGTGTGAAGACCTTAAAAACACGTAGGAACATCGATGTCACATGTCTAGGCATTCGACCAAGTCTGGGCCCGTATCCTTGCAGCGTCTTGGGCCTTGGACAAAGCAAGGCCAAAAGCCTGCCTAAAAAAATTATCTAGAATCACTTGGAATCGCCTTAGCCAAGGCAAGAACAATTTCGTCTACAAGAATTCTATCGAATTCTCTGAATGCTTGGTTGCTTATGACACAAGTAGAAAAACTCTATAACCTTAATCATAGCCGTAGATTTGGTGCAATCTTAACCGTCAACTAGGCCCATTGCTCCTTATAGATAGAGGAGGAATCCATACAACTGTGGACTTTGAGTTTGAGTAAGCTGGACTTCATGATAGATCAACACCTATGTTGTTAAATTTTTTACTTCAACTTGCTGCTGTTTTATTTTTCATATGTACTATTTTATTGTCTTTTTTTTTGTATTACATATGATATAGAGTCTATATATAAATAATAAACTGACTCGTCTTCCAGAATGTTGCTCAAAGAGCATAGATATTTGGCGAGCGTAGGTGTCACTCATTTTTTCAGTGTTATTGAGTGGCATACATCCTGACAAGATCTTGCGTCAATTGAGCCTTCTCCCAGTATAATTTATTATTTACTATTTAATTTCTTTTTTTAAAAATATTTATAAGATAATAATATTATTATAAGTAAATAATATTATTAACTTATATTAATACAATGATTAGTGGATATAACACCACTAATCATGGTATTAATATAGGAAATAATAAAATGTATAATTTATTTTACAAATGCTCTTTTTTTTATATATTTATATTAAAACTACAATTATGATTGTGATTTTAATATTAATAAATAAACATACATATAATACGATAGGAGTAGATGTATATATATATCTCCAAACTTTACATGAGAATATTATTCCTTCTAAAATCAATTTGGACATCAAACACAGCAATACATTGAGATCTGAAATGACAAAGCTAACAGAATGTTGCACCTAGAGGAGCGGATAATATTTAGATTTAGATGGACAAGTACAAGCTGACCACTAGAAAGTTCTTGACCCATAATGCCTCATGGACGAATAATATATTGTAAGAATATATATATATATATATATATATATATATATTCTTTATGTCTACATGTTTAGCTTTGTCAAACAACAGATAGAGAGAATGCAAATAAATATATAATATTGCCAGAAAGCATGTATGTCGAACCTACACCCACGGCGTATATATTCAAAGTGTATACAGCTAAATATTTGGGAACTAGCACGACTTCATTCTCTGAACACTTGGGAAAGTACTTCCCATAGTGACACCTTCTGTTGCACACATCACTAAGGTAGGACAGATGAATGAAGATTCTAGTAGGATCCAACATGAGGATGCTAGTGAGCAGCCCACACAGATGTATGAGATTATAAGGTGGCCCAATTGGGACTACTGCATACCACATATATGATGACCCAGCTGCATCTCACGATACATACAAGTAGGATCCATCTACGTTACAGTTTAATGATTATGACCAAGAGTCGTCACAATACAATAAGGCACCTTCCGTTGGTGATCCTGGCGATAAGATTCAGGATGTGCCCCACCAGCAATAGGCCTAGGCTTCTAAAGAGACACAATAATAACAAGAATAGGGGAGTGTATGTTGGATTACGGGAATAAGATTCAGGAGGTCAAAACAATATCTATATATAAAACATAAATGTATTTATACAATAATTTTTTATATTTGAGTTTGTTGTTAAACATATTGATATTGTCAAAATTAAAATTTATCCGTTTTAATGTAATCTTGTAAATTATAGTGATGATATATATTGTATAGTAGATGAGAAGAAAGCAGAAAATGTGATATATGTTATAAGAAAGGAGAATAAGCCGGGAGGGTATGTTATGCTCCAGTTATACCCCAGCACATTATCGCTTATTACAGAGACGACCATAAGATCGTCTTTGTAAGATGCAACATAGTTGTCGTTTGTTTTAAAGACGACAATATGGTCACCTATTAAATATGCTACTTCATATCAGTGTGGCAGAACATATCTTCATGCCGTCCTGGCGACACAAGTTCGCTTGTTAAGCAGACAACCTAATTTTATTTTTATAAATAACTTAAAATGATATTCAAAAAATAATTATCAATCAAAATATATATTTTTTAAAAAAAATACGATGTAATCATCAATCTTTGGTGGACCTACAAAGCAACACCGAATACGACACGATTTATGTACAATGGAGGTTCATCGGTCAGCAGCTAGTGAACATTGACTAGAATAAAGAATGCTTATACAAAAGCAACAACAACCCAATAATAAGTTCCGGCAAGTACGGTTTGGAGAAGGTGAGATGTATACAGTCATGTTGCGGATGAGTGTATTTCCGGAGGAAATTAAGAGCACTTATATCTCCCAAAAAAAAAAAAAAAACAAAAACAAAAACCAGAGATATCTTCACTTGTAGATCATATCTCAACCTCAAAAGCACCAGTACATCACTTTGCAACAATTTGCTCTTTTAAGCAAACTCTAATAAGTATCTTGATTGTTCACTAAAATATGGTATCATAAATTCAAATTCTCAAATATTGTTGAGACTTTGAAATATTTTTTAAAAAAGAAAAAAAGCTTATGTTGATCATCTTTTACTGCTCATAAATTTGCTGCGACATATCTCAACCTATACTCTACAATGAAGAACCCGATTAAATATCATCCTTCATATACCAAGCAACATGATAAAATCATAATTGATCAATATAAATGTGTACATTATGTGAAGAACCGACTACGGTCCTTGCATCGAGAGATTAGCAGAACCTCAAAGCCGACTATGAACAACCGAAGAAAAATCAAAAATAGGAAAAGAAAAACCGAAAGCGCGTTGCTCCTACAAGAACCGGTCAAGTGAGTCGCTCGGTAGCTGGATGCTGCTTCCTTGAGTAACTTCGGAGTACCATGACTTCCATGCATCCATGTAATGCGAAAAAAGCTCATGCAAAGCTGTATAATGAAGCCACCATGATTGAGTCTTGTAAACAATATTTAGCTAAAGTACATTATAAAACAAAATATTTTAGCTAAAATATCTTGTAAACAATATTTTAGCTAAAAACCCATGTTTTTCAAAACTCCTGCAAATTAGCCACTGCATTTTCAACACTTTATAAAAAATTCCGAGTCAAAAACTCGAAAGTATTCTAAACAGCTAGTGAAGATGGTTATTGTAATGTTTCAGACGGTGTCGACACTTGTATGGTAGTGTTCCAGTACGGCTAAAGTGCTCCGGATAAGCAATCTTAGTATTACCGCGAGCTAAAAGTGTTCCACGCGAGCTAAAAAAGTGTTTCAGGAAGCTAACTTAGTAATTTTATTTGAGAGGTTGATTTGTTCAATTTTTGCGAACCAGTAATTTTTGTTTTTTTTGACAAAACTCCAAATTTTTTCGAATGATGAATAGGAGAAGACTAAAAAAAGGACCTTGATTGTGGTATTGGGGACAGAAAGATGCGGCTAGGCTCTCCCAGTCATGCGTTTCCGTCTCTTCCAGTGCTGCATCTTCATCGCCCGGAAGTTTACCCGATCCAAGCGGGCAGAACGGCCCGAAATCATACTCCTTACAAACTAACTGCTTCTGTGCAGTCAAATTGCACTCCTTCAAATCCTCATTCCTTGCCTGCTCTCTGCAAGGCTTCTTCAGTATGCAGGTAGTCTGCGACTTAGTTTTTTTACGGTCGATATTCGATATATCGGTCCCGAATGTTCTCTTCTTCCATTGCTTGGTGCTTGGAGGTACTGCTACTGTAACAGTGGCACTGTCACTGCTCGGCTTTCGGCCACCCCCGAGCCATCGAAATGCCGGCTTTCTTGTCTCTAAATGGTGTGTCTGCGGCGAATTGGCAAGAAATTGTCATATATAAGCTTAAAATAAGCAATCTAAAAAAAAATTTAAAAAAAGAAATTCTAAAAGAATACCTTCTCTATGAGATTCATGGAACATAAGACATTCCCTATGTCATATAGCCTCCTGACCTTCGCGGCGTTGTCTAATATACCGAATCAATATTCAGTTTTCATTAAAAAAAAAAAAAGAAAATCGATAGAGCGACACGATTAAAGGAAATTGAATAGAGCAAAACTCTTAATTAATAAATCATACTTCTCATTTGAGATGTATCGTGGCCATCACCAAGCAACAATTTTGCTGCCTCGTCGAGCGAGATAGTGTCCACCTGTTCGTGAACAATATCGTCGCAAAATTAAGGTTAAAAACAAAATCTTAAAAAAAAAATCAACATACTTTCTAAATATCTAAATAGGTATAAAATTACACTTGTAGTGAGGAAGAGCTTGACAAAATTCTGAGTAAGTTGTCCCAAAGACTTCTCCCTTTTGCCCTCTGCAACAAGTAATCAAGTTTCTACAAACAATTACACCAATTTTTCTTTTTATAAAAAAATATTTTTATGAGGATTGGACAAAAAAATTTTAAAAAAATTACAAAAAATCAGTAATTAAGAGCAAGGAATCAACAGTTGAAGGCATACCAGATCTGGCCTTGCCCTGACTACTGTTTGATGATCCATTTGTTGCCTGGCTAAGCTTTTCTTCCCCGACTTCGTCGTCGTCTTCTTCCTCCCATACCTGATATTTAATATCTGATAAATTCAGTAAAAATTATGAAATTTATGCCCATTAAAATTAAAATGAGTTAGATGAACTAAATTACTCTTCCATCATCCGGTGAACCACCAGCGGCTTGTTTCACTGCCTCTTGCTTACAATTAAAAAAAAAAAAAACAAATTAGATAAAACTTTTCATTTTGATAACAAGGAATTGTTCCAAATATATGAGAGCTGTACTTTGAGATTCTCCAATGCCTTTGGGATCCCCGAAAAACCGATCCACTGGTACTGATTCTTCGCCTTTCTTGAGAGAACCTGCAACAATGACAAGCACAAATTGAGCAAGAAATTGGACAAAATTCAATTTTTTTTGAACAAGAAAAAGAGGCACTCATAATCAGAATTCACACCCCGACACCCTCCAACACATTAACAATATCGTAGATCCGGCGTCTTTCGACCCCCAATCTCCTCGCGGCGTCGTCTAAACCGATGCATTCGACATCATCGCGATCGTAGAGCGCCACAAAGCTGCAGAAGAACCAGCATTTTTCCATCAGCACAAATAGAAGTCCGAATAAATCAAAATTAAAGAAAATTTTCACCATAAAGAAAAATAAATTTTTAACGAAGAATCACGTTTTTTTTTCCTTTCCACGAAGTTTTAGAATTATTAACATAATACCCTGTAAAAAAATACAAACTTAAAAATCAAATGGGCTCAAAAGATTCTAAGTTTAGAGAGTGGGACAATTATGAAACAAAGAAAGTAATTTAAAATGTCATCGTCAAGAACAAAGAAGAGGGAATCAACACATCCCTAAAAGACTGAGATTAAAAAAGAAAGAACAATAAGAATTCTCATGAAAATGACTTGGAGCAAGGCATGCCGAGAGATTTCTACTTTGAGCATAAAAATCCCAAAAATCTAAAAAAAAAAGAAAGAAAAAAGCAAAAGAAAAGGAAAAATCTCCTGGAAAAAATAAATACTTGGAGCAAAGCAAGCCAAGAGATTTCTGTTTCCTGCTGTAAGCTTGGCTCTGGCTTCCCATGTCCACCATGATCGAAGAACAAGCCGCCACTTCTTCTTTCTCTCTCTCAAAAACGAAAATTTTACTATTTTGGAGTTGAAGATCCAGGAGCGGGCGGGCGCGGAGCTTTAGTAACGAGGGAGTGGTTTTACCAACGGTATCGATTTCATGCCGGGCACCGGATGAAATCGACACCGTTGCGATAGTATCCGACGGTCGCAGATTTGTTGGAGGTTTGGCGCCTTCCGGAGCCGTTTGGAATTTTTTCAAAACAATTAAAACTCCTGCCAAGTGGTTCGTCTTTTTTCTGGATCTAGGTTCTAGCTTTTGGGTTCAGTGCGGTTTGGTTTTTTTTTTTTTTGCGGTTCGGTTCGACCTGCAATTGGGAGTTCAAATATGGGCCAACTATAGTGATCTCATGCTAGGCATGGAAATGAAATCTTGATTATCGAGATCTGAAGGGAGGATGACTTATTTCCGGTGCATGAGGGCAATGATAGTGAAGTCTTTCAGGTCACTGAATCGAACATTGACCAATGAGAGCGTATTGGATGGCGATTGATTTGTCGGAGATCTTTTGAAATTTTTCGAAACAATACTAATTCTCACCGTAGTTTGTTCCTTTTGATCTACATAGGTTGTGGTTCAATTAGGGTTTTAAATTTAGGCCAGCAATAATATAATTTTGGGTTTGACGTCTCTCATTCTTAGGAGCCTTTCAATTTTGCATAACAAATCAACTCTTGCCCGGGCCGCCATTTCGGTTTATTTGGTTCTTATTTCGATTTGGCTCAATCGATTTTGGTTTGAGGTTTGGTTCGGCTTAAGGGCGCGGTAGTTCAAATATATGCATCATGCACAGCTAAATTGATATGTGAAAATAGACATTACTTATTGTTATAACCGCGAAATCAGTACGTAGGTTTGAATGAGAATCAGGGGTAGTTATCTCATTTAACAAGCGACGAATTCGAGGGGTGCAAGTGGATAATCTGACGAGCTTGGGGCCGTTAAGCAGGCGCCAATTTTGGTTAGGGTTGGCAAGTTTTGAATTGGGAATAATTAGGTTAAGAGGTATGCTGAAGGATGGGATTCTCTTGGGGGATATGATGGGAAGCAATTTTATTTTTATCATTCTATTTGTATTATTATTATTATTATTTTGAGAAGAAGAAAAGCAACTTTTTTTTTTTGTTATGTGACCTCCAAATTCGGTTACTATTATATATTTCGATCGAAAATAGAGTAGTACGATGGCTGTATTTGGTTTCAGCTTGTTGGACAGCTTGAAGATGATATTATAAAACAATCTAAATTTAAATTATAAATTGTGTTTGGTAAATTAATTTGTTAGGTAGCTTATAGATAATATGTTATTAAAAATTAGCTAGATGAAGGATAGTCGTTATATTCAAATACCCTAATATTAGCTGTAAATGACAACATATATCATTATAGTATTTAATCCCCTTCTTTTCGACCCTATCTTCCGACCAATCCTTGCAGTCTCACCATCGCATCGCCGTCGTGCTGCCGCAACCTCTCTGTCGTGCCATCATGACCTCTTCATCGTCCCGCCACCTCTTCGGTGTGCCGCCATTGAGAATGAGATTTGACCATGGTGAGGAGGAATCCTGCAATGCTAAATCCACCGTCCCCTCCACCATCGTTGTAGGCCTCATATAGCATATTTTATCCATTGATTTGAAGAGAAGAGGTAGGTAGTTCAGAGAGCTGTCAAAAGGGTCTGGTTTATAGAAAATATGTTGTTGTTTTTGTTCGGCGTTTGATCTTCCAAAGTTAAAATTTCAGTTAACAAAGTACATGTTCAATGAAAAGAGTGCAGGGTTGAAAGTTAAAATAATCACTTTTCTTATTTATGTTGCGGCCCCTCTAAGATCTTTCAGCTTGAGTTTTCGGAAAGAGCAGCAATAAGTTCCGTTCGAGCCTTCTCTAAAGCCTCAGGCAACTTCTCCGGTTTCCTTCCACCCGCCTGCGCAAAATTCGGCCTACCGCCACCTCCTCCTCCGCACTCTCTTGCTATGTTCCCCACAAATTTCCCAGCTTGTTGTCCCATTTTGACAACACCGGGACTAAAAGCAGCAATCAGGCTCACTTTCCCATCACCCGGACATGAACCCAAAACGATGGCGACCGGATCTTGCAATGAGCTTACAAGATATTCAGCAGCACTCTTCAGTGCTTCCGCGTCCAAGTCATCCATGACTTCAACCACCACTCTGGAAATAGTTAATAGATTAATGTCTAACTATGCTTTTTTAAATTTAAACAACAATAACATCCCAGTGGTGAGTCCCGCTTAAACGGGTTATAGAGAGGGTGCGATGTACGCAGCCACACCCCGAAAGAGGCTATTTTATATGACCCTCGGTCTGAAGAAGTAAAACACTTCTCAAATTTAAAGAAAAGGAAAATTTTCTTCGTGCTTATTATTACCGGACATTAGCAGGTCCTACGAGGGTGGCTTTTTCTGCAATCCTCGATGCCTTGATAACCGCCATTTTAGAGTTTAAAGCAGATATCTCGTTCCTTGCCGCCCTTAACTCCTCAATGATGTTTTCAACACGTGTAGTGACATCTTCTGCTTTTACCTAAATGAGAAAATTGCATAGATTAGTACCTTAGAAGAAAACATAGCCAGTTCCTAAACCGTGGTTGTGAAAAGAACTTTTTGCTATTTACAGAACATAATCAATAATATAAGACCTAGGCTACCTAGCATAATTTAAAGCACAACGTAAAAAGCCCGTGCCTGTTACAAGACACGTACCTACATACACAGATGTCCTTATGAGGATAGACAAAAATCTTGAGCATCCTTCGGAATTTTTCCCAGTTTCCGTATATATTGCATTTTACAATGTTAAAAGAGTAAATAAGTTACAATGAAGCCTACAAAAGTTTTCAAAACAAATTTCTACTTTAATCAAAGGCCAATAAATGGTTAAAAGAGCATCATCAGATTCATGCCTGCATTCCCCACAGTACTTATCCGACATTCAACCAATCCTCAAGATAATTGGTAAGGACATGCTCCAACTTTGTTAAAAAGTTTTTGAATGTTGACTTTTCTCGGCGAGTTCTTCAGAGATGCATGTTTGTTCTTAGGATTACATATTATAAAGCCCTGGATTTTAAATTTAATACACTCGATATTCATATTGTGTGGAAATAATATTGCATCGACAAGGCAGAGTTCCAGAATCAAAAGTTGTCATATTTGATGATACTTTGGCAAAATCTCGCTATGAGCATTGTTCCTTGATGTTACTTCACCAAAAAGAATACCGTGGACTTGGGGTAGCCAAGTATGCTTTTTCACTATAACTATCAATATTCATATTAGCTCAATGGCATATTGAGATATTGACAAACATAGTGTCATATCGACTAAAATACAAACATCAAAATTGTCTCTATGATGTCTCATCCATCTGTGATGCTTCCAAATAAAATTCACTTTGCTCAAGCAGTGGCAGTTTTTTTTTCGTCAGCTATATTAAAATGTAGAACTATGAATAAAATTAACCTTTACAACACATTTTTACATAATTATTTACAGGAAAGGTATTCTCGCTCAACATTCTGCAAGTTGTATTATATATTCCTATATCTATCAGTTGAACCTCACAATCACATCTATCATAATGACATTATCTAAATAGCGGCCGAGTTCAACCTCATATCTATCACAAATGACAGTATCCAAAGAGTGGCCTGGTCCCATGGTATTACCTGGAACTCCATAGTCTGATTGATCAACTGGGAAAAGCTCAAGAGCTGGAGGTCAGTCGTCATTGCATTCAATGCTTTGTACAACATTACATTTAAGTTAGCTATTGATTTGTGTAATTTATTCATATTCTACGACAATTACGAGCAACGCCTTTAAGGTAACAATGTAGAAAATTTCTACTTTCTCCATGACAATACAAGAGGATCAAGCCCATGGTATAAAAACTAACCCAAGGATGTTGCCAACCACTAATTATTTAAAGAATCATGACAGCAGAAGGTATCATTTACGTCTCTTACTTTGATTGACATTTTTTTAGATTATTGTGGAAAACTCTGCCCGTGACCGGTCCACGTTTATGCGACCGTCGTAACAGATAAACATATAGCACCAACTCATGCTCCACCAACCGATGAGTCATAACCTTTCGGTCTGGACAAGTCCGAAGACCTGCGTTATCCTCCACGGGATACATAGGTCATCAATCTCCCACATCTTTGCTGGTGGCGTTTGTGGATTCGAACCTAAGACCTTTACTTTAGGTGAAAGCTCCACCATCTGTCCTAGGCTCCCTTGGCTTTCGATTGGATATTTTGTTCCTAAATGCTGATTCCTGTTCCCATTTATATGAGAATATCAATAGAAGAAAGGTTTTTTTTGCACCTATTACTTCAACCAGATAATTATCCTAGTGCAAGTCACGTTTCCTTGGAATAAGTTCAAACCATCAAAAATTTGCCGCAACCTGTTCATTTTCTGCATGTCCAGATATTATGACCAAACATGAAAGACATCGGTGATTGGGTGAAAGGATCCACGTGACATGTACTAACAATGTAAGTTCTCATTTACCAGTCCGAAAATTAGGACTTACCTTAAGCATGGAACACAACTGTCTCAAATGGGTATCTCGAGCATTAAAGTACTCAATAAAAGCTTCGCCAGCAACAGCTTCAATACGCCTAACTCCAGATGCAATGCCCTGTTCAGAGATAATTTTGAAGCCACGAATTTCTGAAGTATTGCTCACATGTGTACCTCCACATAGCTCCATTGACACACCAGGAACCTCAACAACTCTCACCTACAGGAAGAAAAATATTAAAAAGATTTTATCATTCTACGAGGCTACACTGTCGGCCTTCCTACTAAATGACTTGAGCTCACAAATAGAAGTACACAAAGAGATACATATAGCACATGTTATTTGAGGTCAGTACTCAGTAACTAACAACAACCTCACAGATACAACTATTTTAATGTTTAATCAACTTAACAGCTTCCTCTATGGTAAAACAAACTTATATTATGATTCCTACCTTCGTCATTAGAAGGATTTTCCTAGTCTTATGAGAAAGTCACCATATAATTAACTTGAAGCTAAAATGGTTTTAAAAAAAGATATAGGATTATGTATGTATCTACGTATGCATTTAACCAGAACTAAAAAAAAACACTTTAGTGATGAAGTACAATGTCGCTCTTGGAGAAATTATAATCAAACTGGAAAATCCAACTCTCCTAGCCAACCGAAAACCTCATCTCTTGTAGTACACATCAGATGGTGTCTTTGAATTTTTTAGTTTCTTCTCACTTGCTGTTTGCCACCCTAGTTCAAGCTTTCCTGTATCTTTTCATGATAAGCCAAGGTTCAGCAAAATCAAATACAGCACATGCTAACCGTGCCATTGCACATTTTTTAAATATCCTCTACAAATCATAATGTTTATATAATATTGGTGCAGTTGAACCTGTAAGTTTGTGAGTAAAATCTTTGAGGAAATCACAAAAGCTTATTTAACAAGATATTGTATGTGTATTAAAAACAAGGTTTAAGGTGCCGTCTCATGCCGTGTTTCGGTAAATCCCAAACTCGATACGTGCCGAACATGTTGATGGTGCTATGCCGACTGTGATGACATATGTTTAGTTGTTCTTTTTTTTAAAAAAAAAAAAAATTCAAATATAATATTTTTCGGCACGGCATGCTGTGCCAATAACTGCCTGAACAGGCACGTGCCTCCCGGCAGGGGTTGTGCTGACCGACACCTAAAACCATGATTAAAAGAAAGACTTTAACTATCAGTCAAATAAACAAGTGTCATCTGCGTTTGTGAATGGCAGATTATTTCAGTCCATGCTTCTAAAGAATAGCTAAGCAGAAACGTGATTTTAAGAAAACAATGAAGTTCATATGTTGAAACTTGAAAGTTGTGGTACTTCTAGCAAAGTAGCTGAAAATGGAGCTCCAAGTATGACAGACCTGTTCTCCATACTTCTCACCAAACATAGCAATTGCACCAGCTCTCTTGGCATCCGTTAAGGCCATAACTTTTGTTTGAAGAATTGCTGCATCACCAATCCACCGGTTTATCAGTGACTCAATCTCTGTTATTTCATGTTCTGATAGTGGGCGATGGAAGTTGAAATCAAATCGGAGACGGTCAAATGCAACAAGGGAACCAGCTTGTGATGTCTCCTGACCAATGACGCTCTTAAGAGCAGCTTGAAGTAGATGTGTTGCAGTATGGTGAACCTGGCAGAGCAAAAATGTAGTACTGAGAAGGTTAAGTAAGAACTACTATGGTGATCAAGCAGTCTGCTATGGAACTCAATCTAACTTAAATGAGCTAAAGCCATTTGTGATAAACCTAAGTAAATGTGCAAAATTAAGCTGAATTCATAACAGATTATTATTGCAAAACACAATTGAAAGCGAGAAGCATATGTATCGCAAATAGCAAAGTAAGAGGAATCGAACACAGGAACAATATCTAAATACAAAAATGGCAAAAGTTTCCCCTAACATGGTTCAGCCTCAAAGAGTAAAAAGTTGACCAAATTGATGCAAAATGCTTTGCAATAAAATATGGAAACTGTAGGTTGGTCACATTCATGGAAGTTTTGCAACCTTGAAATTTGTGGAGGTAAGGCCTTAAACATGATCTTGGTGTACCAGGTTAATAAATGCTTAGGGATTAAAACATTTGCACCTTTCTTTTCATCTTTGCATGTTTAGATGGTGCAAAACATGCAATGGAAAATACAAGAATATTTTAGCATGCAGGAGCATAAGTAGCTCCAGGATGTGAAAGAATCAACTAAGTCAAACAAGTAGAAACCATACCCTAGCCCTATGCCTCAAGTTAGCATCAACAGTAGCACCAACTTCCAATCCAACCTCAAGCTTCCCCTCCTTGATTGTGCCTTTGTGAACAAAAATATTTCCAAGAGATTTTTGGACATCCTTGATTTCCACAATCGTCTTTTGATTGCTATCTTCATTTTCACTCAAATACAATATACCATTATCACCTATTTGTCCACCTGATTCTGCATAAAAAGGAGTTCTGTCCAACATAACTTCTACATCGGTTCCTTCTGAAACCTGTGTAACAGGTTCACCATTCACCAAAAGGCCCTTTATAGTAGAATTTGCAGAAAGAGTTTCATATCCTACAAATTCAGTATCTGAAACAGTCTCCAAAAGCTCCATTTCATTGCCAACAGAAAGTTTAACAACATTGTGAGCAGCCTGAGATTGACGTCTTTGAATCTCCATTTCAGCATCAAAACCTTCCATATCTACACTCACACCCCTTTCTTCTGCAACTTCAATTGTTATTTCGACAGGGAAACCAAATGTGTCATATAGAAGAAATGCATCTTTTCCAGAAAGGCATGGCCTATCTCCATTTTGAGAACCATTTAGCAAAGCATTAGACAAAAACTGGTCAAGTAACTTTTCTCCTCTCTCTAAAGTCTGCACAAACCGAAGTTCTTCTTTTGTCAACTCCTCGAGTATATAAGACATTCTTGCTTTAACATTTGGATCAATCTGGCCGCTTAACTGTATGACAGCATCCGCAAGCACCGGAAGAAAAGCTCCCTCAGGATTTTGTTCACCATCACCTTTTATGCCTAACAATCTTCCAGTACGAACAACTCGCCTTATGAGCCTCCTAACAACATAACCCCTTCCAATATTCGAGGGGGTAACCCCATCCGATATTAGAAAGACAACAGCACGCATATGATCTCCAATAATCTGCAATAAGAAAGTAGCATAGTCTCAAGTTGGGTCCAAATGAAGATTCAAAAAGTTACCTCAGATCATACTTTAAGTTTACTCTTAGCAGCCTCATCTGCTTTATCATATGAGTTCCTAGCCAGTTTTGCAGCTCTCTCTATAATCGGGAAAATCAAATCAGTTTCATAATTGTTTGGAACCTGCAGTTCATTTAAATATTTAGACATCCCTGTAAAACATACCAAATAGAGTCTTACAATATTCTAGCTAGTTAGCATTTATAGAAATAGATAAAAGCCTAACATATGAAGATGAGGACAATAGAAAATTCATTCCGAGTTGCTAGGCCCCAGTTTGTTAGACATCACAAAGTCTGTTGTTCATCCAATCCGGGTCCTCCATCCTTGCTAAATTCAAGAGCAAATGTCGTATCTGGTATGGTAGCCAACCAGTTTGCGACATGTGCCAGTGCCTATCTACATGTGTATACATAGAGTCATTTATACGGTATAAGACAAGGTTCTAGGCAAATGCTTCAGCTTATAGAATGGATATAGCCATATACAACTATAACAACATGGGAAGTTATTTGCCAAGTGAGCGACCACGTTTCTCCAGTAACATACATTTTTATATTTAAGTCAAAAGACATGCTATTAGAAAAAGGCCTTTGCAGAGGATGAGCACCAAGCGGAAAAATCCCATTAAGGAAGTTGAGCATTAAATGCTTTTCCATGATTACTTTCTTGATTTGTACTATATTACCTGTTGAAGGATTCGTGCCATTCGTTCAAGGCCCAAGCCTGTATCTATATTCTTCTGCTTCAGGGGTTCAAGGGATCCATCCTCTCTTTTGTTATATTGCATGAAAACCAGATTATAGAACTCAATAAATCTATCACCATCCCCCAAATCCTGCAGATGATTTCTGCTATGAACCAGTAAATGACAAGAGTACCAACTTTCAGAGTAGGAATATTAGACTCGATTGACTTTAACATACCACTTCAGTTAGCCCCTTATCAGGATAGAAATCATAATAAATCTCTGAGCACGGACCACAGGGTCCAGTTAACCCACTTGTCCAAAAGTTATCCTCCTCGCCCATTCTGATGATGCGCTCCTTAGGAACACCAACCTATTATCATAATAGTTTTAAAGATGAACGAAGTCACCAAATATTACATGAAATAAAAGTGGGCGACTCAAGGATATGCAAGGAACAATCTTTAACGTCCAGAAGCAGGTCTTTAACTCAACGAGTTAAAAATAATTCTGCTAATAACGATAAGATTCAAAATGATGCTCAAAATTTCAAGGAATGACCTTCTATAAGTTAAACAACTTATTTAAATGCCAAAGGCAAATTTCAAATCATCTAAAACATACTCTCTTACTACAGTTTATCTCCAAACCTGACACATGTTAAAGGGTTTTATTTACCATAGCTCATAGATACGGTATAACTCATGCACTTGCGCATAGACAGTAATACAGAGCTTAGCTGAAGAGAGATCAGTCTGCTTTGTAGTTGTGAAATTATTATGCTAATAATTTGCACATGTCAACCTTTTGAAGAAAATATGTAAATAGATGACATAGAAAAATTTACTTCGCCCATTAGCTAGACTGAAATAAGTGAAATTTTCATGTAAACAGCCAAGTCAGACTGACATCGTAAATTGCTACTTTGCAATAAATAGATAAATAAATCAGACATCCACAATTTGCATATCTCGTTCATATGCTTCACTATGATGTTTTCAGCAGTTCATAGTTAGGACATATAAGCCATGTGTAGTGGATATGCAACAAAGGCAACCAAAATGTGATTAGGTACCACAAGACTGTTCTTGTCCCTGCACCTTTATGTCTTAGATATAGGAGTCGAAGTTCTTTTCCTAGGATGTCAATATGGAGAACTCATGAGCATGAAATAAAGAGGAAGTTCTTTTCCTAGGTAAAGATAACAAAACTGTGAAGGCAGTAAGATTATTAGAATCACCAATAAAATGCTGGAAGAAAAAAGAGGAAAATGAAGCCATTGCTTCCACTACTATTTATGAAAAAGCAGAAAGTAAAATTTTGTCATGATAACAATAGCTAAATCTTCAACTAGCTTCTCCAAAGACGTTATCGAGCTAGAATGATAAAGTCCTGATTTATACCTAGCAATGATCAAATTGTCAAATGAGTCCAATGATAGACCTTATATTTCAGATTTCCAAAAACCACTTTGGATGCCAAGATAAGGGTGGATATAATTCTTCAAAATTTCTTGGATACAAACCCGTTGTGGACAACTGTGCTTAATAGCAAGTCCACAACCATTGTACTAATTACATATTATATAGCATGCTATATATATTATTTAACTTCAGTGCAGCGTGTCAAACTACTTAATTCATGTGACCGAAACAAATATGTTATACATATTGCAGATTAATTTAACTAGATTGCACTTTCTATGCACAAGTTACAGCAAAAGAATGTTCACCTCATTGTGCCATATGAAAAAGGCTTCATCATCATCCTCAAAAATACTGATCCACAATCTCTCCGCCGGCAGGCCAAACCTGTAATAATACATATATCACTCCCTAGAAGAGTATCAACAAAAAAAAAAAATAACATATATGAAAAAACAAAATCAAGAACAATGCAAAGCTTTAACTTTGACAATGAACAAGTAACAAGTCTGACCAACACTGACACTCAAAGATGATGTAACACAAAGAAACAATATATGAGTAAAAAATACAGAAATATATAGCTTGAGTGATGCAATAAAATCTTAGTTCAACAATAAGCACAGCTAAAATTTGTCAAATGAGCTAAGAGTTACACGAACTTCACTTATTTCTTCACTGCCTATGCAGTCAATATAGCAACTTTTCCATGCAACTAAAGTTATTTTTCCTCAAAATGTGAACTCAAGAGCTTGTGATGCATAATAGATGTCTAATTGTGCCTACAAGAACAAAAAATGTTTGGATGGATAATTCAAAAGTAAAAAAAAAAGGTAGCTCATCCTAGTTTTGAAGACTTATAATGTGAATAAAACATCCAAAATATGCACCGAGATGTGCCTATTTTAATACAAAACAGTAACAAAAGAAATGTCTGTAAAACCACATTTTACACGAGTTCATCTTATGAAAACAAATATGCTTTAAACGGTATATTGGATAAAATGACACAAAGAGCCTTGTAAAATAGCTACTCTCATATCAGGCACTATATGAAATTTCATGGTGAATGCACAGTCGAAATCAATACCATATATATATCACAAACAATATAGAGAAGTATAGACACCCAATACAAATATGCGATTGTCTACTAGCATCAGAGGTAAAACTATGTTAAGCATCATCATAAACATACAGAGTGTATTACGCTGACACCAGATTATTGATGTAGGAGTTCAAACTAACATTTAGGCAATAACAAGTGCATTTAGCCAAATTTTATCAGGTACTGCATCTAAATCCAATTTGTGTATAAAAGAATCTTAAGTCAGAAGCAACAGAAATTAACAGTGGAAGAGAATATCATCTAGAATATCTTATTAAAACAATAGATAAACACTGCCAACTAATCATCATAAGTTTACCAATCTATATATCATGGCCCATCGAGAAGAAAATTAATGCATACTCCTTGGTTGTAAGCTCCCAAGCCCAAATAATTGCTTCCTTCTTGAAGTAATCACCAAAACTAAAGTTACCAAGCATCTCGAAAAATGTGTGATGACGACTCGTCCGGCCAACATTTTCTACATCATTTGTTCGTATGCACCTTTGAGCAGTCGTAGCACATGATACTTGTCTTGGTTCCTACAAGGCAAAATGTCGCATTAGTAGTTGCATTTACTAAACATAAAAGTTAGACTAGTTCAATAACTTTCAACCACTGTTTACAAAAAGCCACCTAAACCAGAAGCCATATCATTCTGTATTGTTACTAAGTGCAATTTGGTTTAAGTCAACAAGTAGTTGATTAAACTTTTGGTATAAGATGTAATAAATATGGATTTTTTGGCCAAAGTAGACAAAGTCATAATCGAAAAAAAACAAAAATCTTGCTCACATAATCAAGATATTTCCCTATAATTTAAAAGAGGTAGACATCACGAAGATAAAGATGTAAAATGTAGAATCTGGACAATATTTCATAAGGGTAATCTTTTAAATGAAATTCAGGACAAATGTAGAAGTTCTATGGATCCACATAACACTCCACTCCATAATAAGTATCATTGACAACTTTACTATCTATTTTGATCATTTTCCTTCTCTTGGATTTCGAAACTCTGATCCACGGTTTGTAAAACCAAAAATGTTGGACCTAATCCATATGGAGCTTGTTCGGCCAGATTGGATAGGATAATCAGAATCAGCCCAAATATAATTTCAAGAAATTTGAAGACAAATGTATGGAGAATCAAGTTACACATGAGAATTTTATCTGAGTTGTTCCCACCTTTTAAAATTGGCCAGATTTAAGTGTGTATGGATTTAAATGTCTATGTTAGCATTTAAGAAGGAAACCTGAATTGTGGTTCTAAGGTTCTCTTGCATGGAAGACTGTGACAAAGGCAGGTCACCACTAGAGCTAGATCCACAAAGTTGAGTTCACGTGTCTCTTGTACTACTCTTACTTCTACTTGTCTATTGCCTCATAGTTATTTGAGGTATCAACAAAAAAGCCTTCTTTGCCTTCATGCTCATGAATTCTTTTTTTTTTTTAAATAATCAGTTACAACTCAATTAGATCATCTAACACCTCCAGTGATCCTCCCTTACTTTTATCCTTATTAGAATTACAGTATGTGCCGAATATGCAAGAACAGATATTAAAGTATCTAATTAAGACTAACTAAGCATAAAACAGAATAGATATCAATTTGCTCCGATACCAATTTATTATGAACCGACCACATCGGCTCCTGGCGGTGGCCCGGACACGGCGAATAAACACCGCCGGCCAGGTGGAGACTCCACAATTACTCAACTTGTATAAATTAATGTATCTACGAAAACTATTTTACTTCCATGATTAAAATAAAGAGGACATCATATATTTATAGAGGCTACTCCTCTAGATTCCTACCATATATTCCTCCTAAATATTCTCCAACACAATCTCCAAATAAAACTCTTTCCTAATACAAATGTCGTCTACTAATATTCTCCAAATAAAAATCCTAACATAAATCTAATTCAACCCTAAACTCTGACTCAACTCCGGAGTCAGCCCCTAATCCTTATCTTCATGCAGCTCAGACCCTTTTGATTTGGTACGTAACACTATCAGCTTAGCTTTTCAGAGACTGATGATTGCCTTACATTCAAAGAGATGAAAATGCATCCAGATCTTTCACTTTTACGAGCTATGAGTTTGGAATTTCACAAAGTTAAACTTAAGCATACCCTCCCAAGGAAAATAGGCTTAAACTGCAGCATTCCAGCAATTGTAAGTAAGACTGTTGGATCATCAGGAACAAGTGATGCACTTGGGAGTATTTTGTGACCGCGAGAAGCATAAAAATCCAGAAAGCGATGACGTATGGCATCCCCACTCACAAAGTGATCTTTGGTTTCATCATTGACTTTTTCTTGGGTAACTGGCTTTACTGAAGCTGAAGACCAATGCAGAATTCGTGTTACATTAAAGAGCGCACTGTCAAAATGAGACTTACAAAATGAAGCATTGAAGATCAAGGTATACCTGATGAAGATTTTCCTCTGATATTCTTCTTTATTAAGGCTTTGCTAATTTGCATATATTTTGACATATATGTTCGAATAGTGAATCCTGCATATCGTACACATCTGTGAGATAGTATTGCCACATGTTCGCTACTCAAGAAATTTCACATTTACCTCAAAATATTTAGTAGCATGTTGGTTATTATGTTTGGTTCTTTTCTATCTCCTTGTTTATATAATGAACAAAAGTTAACTAACTTAAAAGCACAATTATGTCAGCTACAGAGGAGAATGCAAAATTGATGATCCTAAAAAAACCCAACAAACAGGTGGGTTCTTCCGAATCCAAACGCCCAAAGAATGACAAAAGAAAAAGAATTGAAAAAACAGATAGTAATTTCTTAGACAAATTGAACCCTTCACACAATCCTAATTAGTCTTAACACAAGTTGGCTGCCCAAGAAATGCCTCATTGCTTTAAAGTATGCACGAATGTCTTGGCTGCCATCTTTGGATATTTTTCTTTCTCCTTTCTGGTATATAAAATGGAGTTTCATTAAGCAGACAGCTTGATAATATCAGAAGGCGCAGGCTTGGAGAAGGAGGCGGGAAATTTGTCACCTGATATACACCACCATACCACACTTTGTAGGAGGTGGTATCAACTCACAGCCCTTTATTTGCTAAACAGGAGCTCTTACCAATCCACAAGGTTCCCTTTATTCATATCACGGTAGATACATAAATACAAAAGCGAAAGCTACTAAAGAAAATGAACAAATCAAAGTAAAGCTTGATTATGTAGCGGTACTAGGATTTGTATTTTAAAAGTTTATGAAAACAATATAAGCTATATCATATATGTCTAATAGACAACAGAAATTCTAGTTCAAATTTAAACATATTTCGAACTACAACTTCGGTCTATTAGATATTTTATATTTTCTAAAAAATTTCAAACTTACAAGTTATAGAAGCTTTATCACTGTTAATTTTATAACTATAAAAGCTTACTGTTCTTGAATTGATTATCACTATTTATCATTTTCGTACATCCTTAGTGAATGATAGAATTATATTGAAGCTGGCCATTTTCTGCATATTCGGATTATAGATCTGATTTATTATTACTTGATTATAGATATATTAAATTACTTTGATTAATTTCTAAAATCTGTTTTTATTCAAATCAGAGTTTGATATGTTACATGCAGAGAGTATTTAGATTAATTGTTTAGTTAAATCGTTTTGAATTTTTAAATTGCCTTATTTACTGTTCATTTTGGTGTTAAAGCAAAATAGTGACAACATGTGTTATTTTTTATCTTTAACAATATGCTCAAAGTATACATGTTTCCTGCTAGAAATAATTATATATTTAATTATTCATGATTGCATGTTTTATTTTTACAGTTTATTGAAAAATTTTCATTCTTGTTAATGGCCCAAAGATTGATGGCAATAAACCGATATGATTTGATGTGACGGTAGAACTTTTAGACACTGGCAATATCAAGTTAAATATTGGCTCTTGACCTAGGATTACATCAGCCATAGGGTACTCTCCTGACAATTCCTCATCAACACCTGAAAATTCCTTCACACCTTGCTGGGTATGCGGTTATACTAATCATCGTGCAAAAGATTATTTTAAAAAGAAAATCGAGCCTGTTCAGATGAGAAACAAGAAGAGTGAACAACCATCCCCTAGAGCTCAAGCACATATGGTGACTTCGAGCACTGATCCATTAGGGACGGTCTTCAGGTCAGCACCTAACATACCTGAAATTAATTCTGTTTATTCTAATTCTGACTGGTGGATAGACACCGGTGCAAATAACCACTTTTGCACTGACTCTTCTTGGTTCTCATCTTACCAAGTCACAAGTGGAGGAACTGTGAATATGGGAAATGAAACTATTTCACAAATAGTAGGCACTGGAGATGTTACACTACATCTTTCATCCGGGAAGAGATTGCTTTTGCACAATGTTCACCATGTCCCTGATCTTAGGAGAAATCTTCTTAGTGGTTATCAGTTAGTTAAGAATGGTTATTCCCTTCATTTTGAAGCTGGCATTGTTGTAATAAAGAAGGGAGAAATTTTGTAGGAAAAGGTTTTGCTTTGTGATAGTGATGGATTATTTAAAATTAGTATTGTAAAATCTGATGTTACAAATGTTGTTTTGAATACATCTGCAAATGTTTCTGTTACTCTTTGGCATTCAAGACTTGGACATGTTAATTATCATTCTATTAGAAAGTTGATGAATTCAAATATTATTCCTACATGCAATATTGATCATGAGAAATGTAAAGTATGTGTTGAAGCTAAATTGCCAAGACATCCTTTTAAGTCTGTTGACAGGGACTGCGATAAACTTGAGCTTATCCATAGCGATATATGTGATGCAGGAAAAACCTCTCGAGGAGGTAGTAAGTATTTTATTACTTTTTTGATGAATTACTCTCGTTACTCGTTTATTTATTTGTTGAAAGGAAAATTTGAATGTCTAAGTAAATTTAAAGTTTATAAGTCTGAAGTAGAAAATCAAATGGATAGAAAAATTAAGATTTTAAGATCTGATCGAGGTGGAGAATATACTAGTAATGAATTTGCTATCTTTGTGAAGAGTCTGGCATTATACATGAAGTCAACTGCTCATATTCCCCCTCAAATCCAATGGAGTGCTGAAAGGAAAAATTGAACTCTTATGGATATGGTTAATTCCAATGCTTAGGAGTTCGGGAGCTCCTGATAATTTATGGGGTGAAGCAATTTATGCTGCTTGTCACATCTTAAATCGTGTGCCATCGAAATCTTTAGATAAAACACCTTATGAATTGTGGAAATGTAGAAAACCTAATTTAGCTTATTTTAAAGTGTGGGGGTGTTTAGCCAAAGTAAAAGTACCAAATTTTAAAATTGATAAAATAGGACCTAAAACTGTAGATTGTGTTTTTGTAGGATATGCATGTGATAGTAAAGTTATCGATTTTAGTAGTTTAATTTCTGACATTAAAGATAATTGCTGTAAACACTATTATTGAAGCTAGGGATGCAATTTTCTTTGAGGACTATTTTCCATATATTATTCCGACTCCTAGAGTAGTTGAATCAGGACCTTCTACTTCTAACTCTACTCAACTTGATGACGCAGAACTTAGAAAAAGTAGAGAACTAGAATAGCTAGAACATTTGGAGAAGAATTTATAATGAATGTAGAAAACGACCCTGTCACTTTCGAACAAGCCATGAACTCAGTTGATTCATTTTTCTGGAAAGAAGCAATAGACAACGAAATACAATCTATAACTCAAAATCATACATGGGAATGAGCTGATTTACCACTAGGTTGTAAGTCTATAGGTTGTAGATGAATATTTAGGAAGAAATTAAGACCCGATGGCACCATAGATAAATATAAGGCCAGACTTGTAGCAAAAGGATATACCCAAAAATATGGAATAGATTATTTTGATGTTTATGCTCCTGTTGCGCGTATTACTACGATTCGTGTACTTATTGCATATGCATCTATTTATAACCTTCATGTTCATCAAATAGATGTAAAAACTGCATTTCTTAATGGTGATCTTCATAAAGAAATTTACATGAACAACCTGAAGGTTTTTATTGTGAAGGACAGGAAAAATTAAGTTTGCCAGGTTAAGAAAGTCACTTTTAATGGAATTGGAAAGCAAGCTCCAAAGCAATGGCACGAAAAATTTGACCAGGTTTTATTGTCCTATGACTTTAAGATTAATAACACCGATGAATGTGTATATTATAAAGTTGTTGGTGATGAAAAATTAGTACTTTGCTTATATGTTGATGATATTTTAATGTTTGGTACAAGCATGGATATCATAGATGATGTTAAAACTTTCTTGAAAGCAAACTTTGATATGAAAGATATTGGACCTGTTGATGTGATTTTAAATGTAAAATTAATTCGTGAAGATAATAAGTTGATTTTGTCACAAGCTCATTATGTAGAAAGCATGCTGAATAAATTTGGTTTCCAAGATGCAAAGCCCTTATCTACTCCATTTGACCATACCATTAATTTAATTAAAAATTCCGGTGAACCTGTAGCTCAATCTAAATATGCTCAAATAATCGGTTCTTTAGGTTTCTTAGTTAACTTTACTAGACCTGATATAGCCTTTGCAGTTAACCGTTTATGTAGATATACTCACAATCCTAGTCATGACCATTGGAAAGCATTAGATAGAGTAATGAGATATTTGAAAGGTACATCTACATACAGTTTGCATTATACAGGCACTCATAGCGTAATTGAAGGTTATACTGATGCAAATTGGGTTAGTGACACAATAGATGTTAAATCAACATCAGGATTTGTATTTTTTATTAGGAGGGCCGCTGCTTGTATCTTGGAAATCTTTGTAAACAAACTGTTATAGCTAGAAGTACTATGGAATCTGAAATGATTGCCTTAGATACTGCATGCTCCGAAGCCGAATGCTAAGGGATTTGTTATATGATTTACCTTTTTGTGACTAAACAATATTGCTCCAATTTCTTTGAATTGTGACTGTAGAAGTGCAATTGATAAATGCAGTCAGGAAAATGCAGATATACACATGAACAGGCATCTGAAAATGAGACATATGTCAATAAGGTATAATTGAAAAATAGGTGGTCACCTTAGGTATGTGAAATCTGAAAGAATTCTTGCTGATCACTTTAACAAAAACCCTTAACGCAAAACTTTATTTTGGAATCGCGAGGGGAAAATGGGGAAGTTTTGCCATAAATAAAAGTTACCGCGGTGGAAACCCTATTTCCTTGGGAAATTCAAAGGGAAAAACAAGCCGAGCGAAGTGACTAATTGTTGGTTGCACTCACTTTTATTTATCCCATTCCTATGGCGTTGTGAGTGCTATTTTATAGAGCAAGTGAATAGGAGGGAAACTTGTTAGAAACCATGTCCAAGAGGGACTAGGGTTTATTGATGTTTTACTACTAAAGGGTTTAGGGTTCCCTCTTGTGTAGAACAAGTTCCCGAATGAGTTCCAAGACCCATGAGGCGGGGTGGTTCGACTTGCTTACACCCTTGGAGGACTCACCTATATGTGTGGAGCTGTGTGGTCGCAGCTATGGATATTGGCAATATCCTAAAACACACATGAAGAGATACTAGTGCGCATGACCGAGTAAAGTGCACAAACCGCGAGATTCTTCTTACCGTGTTACATTTTGTGTGCTTTTGTTGAAGTTCGGTAAACAAAGGCCGATTCAAGGTTCGTTCCCATCGAGTTCTTTGCGAATGAATTCAAATGTCACTAAGCGTAGGTTCAAACCCGGAAGGTACCTATGCCCAATTGCTATAAATGGTTTAGCCCTTGATGCCCGCTTTATAACATACTTCTTTATATTTTTAAATCATGTGGGGGAATGTTATTTTTTAATTGATATTTTTGATTTAAAAATTAAATAAATATTATTTTTTAAAATAATAATAATAAAATTAATAATAATAATAATAATATAAAGCTACTGACGCGGTCATTGGACCGCGTCAACAGCACCAAGCAAAGAGTGGATCTGAGATCCACTCTTGTAGGTAATTAATTATAATAGAAATTTGATGTGTTGATATATAGATATATATATACTACAGAACTCATTCGGTAGATGATAGATATACAAGTGAAAACAGTGAAAGATTGCAAGCAAAATTTTCAAAAGCTTTTGCAAAATTAATTGCGAATTTTGAGCTTTTATTTGGTGCATCAAGGATTACTTACACGGGGAATCTCAACTTGTTCTCCGAGTCGTGCGAAGAGAACAAGGGTCGTCGTATCTCCATCGACACGCCGAGGATTAATCTGCACGACAGATCGGCGAATTAGTCGATTGGGACTAGCGCTCCTGCGTGCTTCGACCAATTCCAGCTAAGCCTTTTTTAACTCATTAATTTATTTTGTTTATTTTATTTTGTGCAGATTATTGGAAGAAATATTATCTGTGAATTCCACTGCGACACCTTGAATATGTTTATCCGTATTATTTATCATTTTGTAAATTTAAACTGTGAGATTTTATTTTGTTGTACAATTCGATTATTTGTTATCATTAAAATTATTGGTATCTTTTTCTAAAAAATTTCAAACTTACAAGTTATAGAACAATTAAATATGCCACTTTCTAGTTCCATACCATCAAAAATTATCTCAAAAATCAGCTAGAAGCTGGTTCGCAGCCTTTCATGCTTGCAGCCAAATATTATTCAATTGAACGCGCAACCTAACTAGATTAAGAATTTTATACACACTCATCGATTGAACTATCAACTGCAAAAATAAACGAAATTGATAGCAAAATCAACAAAGCTCGAAAACATTCAAAATTGAGTGAGTTACTATGGAAATGGCGGATTGAGGAGCGTGGCGGCGGACGGCGAGCGGTGGCGGAGAGGAGAGTAGCTCTTGAAGTTGAAGCTTCGATGAGCTTCAGCCCCTCCATGGTCGTCGTGCGCGCTAGCTACTGTCTCGTCCGTTCGCCCTGTGTAATATTATCTTGAGATGATAACCTTCGGATTTGTTTTACTATTTATTAAATTTCTTTTTTTTTAAGATAATGAAAGATATATATATATATATATATATATATATATATATATATATATACAACCAGAATCCGACCATCTCCGATACCAATAATATTACGACTAAACATATTATGCTAGAATCCGTCTTAGTTTCTCAATCAGTAAAAATATAAATATTAATTTGATGCGTAAACAGCAAGATTTTACGATAAATAGAGTAAAAAAGTTACATCGGATAAAAATCTAAAATGAATAGAATATACGCAGCCAAACTTTATAAATACACACATTCTTCCTTGCATATCGTCTTAAGAAAAGTACCGATAGTTAGTTAGAGATGTTAAAAAAGTATTTTTTTTATTTTTATTCTTGTTCAAATTATTCACAATTTTTCTTTGAAGACAAATAGACACAGACTTTAGACTTACAGAAATGGCAAATTCTAACATTTCTTTTCTATTTTCCATTTTTTTATGTTCGCAAAAATAACAATGATGGCCACATTTCGTGAGCTCATATTTTTAAAATAACCGAAAAATCTTAATATAGAAGCCACTTTGGGACTGGCTACTACACCACATCCGTATTATCTCGAGTGGATCTAAGAAGATGAAGTACTTATCAACCGTTAATGAACATTCGAATCAGTCTTATTCGCATTTTACGAAACCGTCGAGTGACTTTTCGAATAACCTCCATCTATGTGGTAAATCACCTTTGAGGAACTATCTTCATAGAACTAGATTTAAGGTTATCTAAAATTTAATAACTATTATGTGATATGAAACACTTCGAGATCTACGAAATAATAAGAGAGTAGGTGGTAAATCGCCTCGAATATTTTGAATGAGGAACTATATATCTTCATGGAACTATATTGGAAGCTATATAAACTTTTAACTATTATGTAATATACTAAACATCCCAAATCTACAAAATAATAACATCGTAGGTAAACCACCTCATATAGTTTAAGTGAGGAACTATCTTCGTGAAACCGGATTCAAAATCATCTTCTTTTTTTAGATTAACGTTGAAAAATTCTAATTATAATCGGCTCATTTTGTACGATCGCTGTAATAGATAAACAAACAAGTGGCACCATTCTATATTCTACCAACTGAGAAGTCCAAGTCTTTCTATCTATATAGGTTCGAATGTCCATTTTATTCTTTACATAGCACAGAAAGGATAAATCTCCAATATCTTTACGGACGATGCCTACGGGTTTCAAACCCGAATCCTCTATTTTTTTTTAGATAGAAGCTCTAACTGTTTGTCTTAGACGCAGTGGGCAAAATTACCATAAGACGGAAGTCCTAACTGTTCGTCCTAGGTGCAGTAGGCAAAATCACCCGAAACCTCAGATTTCAAAATTTTAACTAGAGATATTATCAAGAAAGTTTTTCAAATACAAGACTTAAACAAATCAACCTCTAAATAATAATGATTTTGTTCGATCGAGCGCCAACACTTTGTTTACTCATCCGGAATACTATATTTTTAATTATGAGGTATAAATCAGCGACTAAATTTTTTGAAAACTAAAAAATACAAAGATTAATTTATGAGTTTTGAAACTCATGAATTTTTTCTGACATTGTTCTTTTTAACTGTGAGATAATATGATACGGTGAGATAAAATAGCTCTTCCACAATTTTAATCCCATATGCCATGCATACGGTGATCTTATGTGTATGGGATCACCAAATGTATGAGCATATGGTAAATCAAAAATTATTTGTGATTATTTTTAAAAAAAAAATTAAATGTAAAAGTTATAGAACTTGATTAGATTATAGTTTTAATGTTAGAAGCTTTTCTAATAAATACTTCTAAATAGATGTTTTGATACTCTAAATTTTAACAGATTTAAAGCAGATTTTAAAATAGTTTTATAATCAAATATTTAAATTCAGTAAATTTCGGAGCTCCAAATTCAGTAAAGATAATATTCAAATAGTTTTATACACTCGTGGTTGGTCAATAAATAAATAGGGCAATGCCATATCATCTCCTCTATTGTTTGATTCGGACGAATCAGCCCCCTCAAAAAATCTGTTAAATTTTTATATCATAAAATATTTATTTAGAAGTATTTTGTCCAAAAACTTTATATATAAAAATTATAGACCAAATCAAAATTTACAACTTTCATATTGTAAAATTTTTCAAAAAATATTTCGAAATAGGTGTTTTGAGGTTTCATATCTTAACGGGTTATTAGATAATCCGTTAAAACTTTAAAACCTTAAAATATTTATTTATAATTATTTTTTAGAAAAATTTTTAATATAAAAATTGTAGATCTTATCGAAATCTATAATTTTTATTTTGATAATTTTTTTAAAAAATATTTATACATAAATTATGAGAAAAAGGTTAAAATATTTATATTTAAATTATGAGGGATGGGTTAATTTGAGTTGAGGGCTAATAGGGTATTTTTCCTAAATAAATTGCAAGATAGCAGAAGAGTCTGAGGCAGTCTCCGGCGAAAGTAAGAGTCCTAACTGATCTCGGTTTCGCAATAACAGCCCCTTGAGAACTCTTTAAATACACAAATGGCTAACGTGATCCTATTTCCCATCGTTCTCCCCTTCCGTGACGAAGATGAATCCCAGCATCCCCTTCACATCTACACCAAATCCAAAACCCTCGACGGCTGCCGATGGTCCCTAGCGTACCAGCGGAGTCAACGGCGTTTACAGTACCAAGAGAATACCTAAACAACTCATTGCAGCTTCCGGCGGAGTCATTCATGATGCCGGACTATTGGTTAGTTGAATATTACCTTTAATATCCATACGTTAGTTGAATATTCTCAGCTATCATTCTCGGCTAAGGTTAGTTGAATATTATCTTTAATATCCATATGTTCTTATATCTCAACTATTACTTTCATGCCACGTGGCAATCTGATTTTATGCTAAATCAAGTAGCTCTTCAATTGATATATTCTGGATGCATGATCTTATCAGATACTTCAGAACTTCGTCCGTCAGCAACTTCTTTTACTTTTTTCGAGGGATTTGGGATATACATTGGTGGTGTACATGAATTCCCATTGATATGGTAAAGCAAAAAACATCATTTGATAAAAGGAAGAACCGCACCAGTCCAAAACAAATAGTTAGTAGAGTCTAATTTCAACTAACAAATTTGTGCAGCAGATAAATTTAATCCACCATTAATCAACAAAGCTAATGACATATTTGAAAGTATCAAACTCGTAAAAGATAAGATTGCCAAATAACTGAACGATAAGATTCAACACAATCAAATCTTATAACTTCCGCTCATCGTGGAAAATAAAAACGAAGAAATAACTAATGATCATACTGATGGAGGAAATAGAAATTTTGTCTCTCAAAATAATGGAATGCGATAACTTAACTATGATGACGGCAGCGGCGGCCTAACTATGATGACGGCAGCGGCGGCCTAGCTCTGATATCATGTTAAGTTTGGATTGAAGACAATGGTCCAAGTCATTTTATTATTAGAGTATATTGCACTATATATTACAAGAAGAAATGCTAGAAACGAACTAGACCATATACAGTTTAGGAAGGAATTCTAAAAAATAAAGAAAAGTCATGCCATATACGGTGGCATTCTAAATCAATCTACTTCTCCAATTGTGTTAATTGACAGCTCACGCCAACACTCCCCTCAAGTTGATGCGTTCAAATCATGAATGCCCAACTTGTCAAGTGAGTTGTAAAAGATTTTGCTAGAGACGGCCTTCGTAAGAATGTCTGCCAACTGGTCTTCAGATTTAACAAATGGAAATCGAACTATTTTTTATTCAAGATTATGTTTGATGAAATGTCGATCCACCTCAACGTGTTTAGTGCGATCGTGTTGAACTGGATTGTGGGCGATGTCAATCGCTGCTTTGTTGTCACAAAACAAATTCATTTCAGAGCTAGGAGGAAATCCAAGTTCAGTTAACAACCTTTTCAACCAAAGAAGTTCGCAGAGACCTTTTGCCATCCCTCGAAACTCTGCTTCAGCACTAGATAGTGCTACTACTTTTTGTTTCTTGCTTCTCCATGTAACAAGATTGCCTCCTACGAAAGTAAAATATCCAGAAGTGGACTTCCTATCAGACATATTCCCTGCCCAATCTGCATCCGTATATCCATCAGCATTTAAATGGTTATTCTTGGAAAACATAAGCCCTTTCCCAGGTGAGGACTTTAAATAGCGGAGGATCCTAATAACTGCATCCATATGAGTCATATGACATTCATTTGGACAATGCATAAATTGACTAACTACACTCACAGCATAAGCAATATCTGGTCGAGTATGTGACAAGTAAATAAGTTTTCCGACTAGTTTTTTGTACCTTTCTTTATCAGCTGGTGAATGATCTGAGCATTCTCCAAGTTTATGGTTCTGAACAATTGGAGTATCGGCTGGCTTACAATCTAATAATCCCACTTATGAGAGCAAATCTAACACATATTTCCTCTGGGAAAGAAATATTCCTTGTCTTGACCTAGCTACTTCAATACCCAAGAAATATTTTAGGCCCCCAAGATTTTTCATTTCAAATTCAGTTGCTAATTTCTCTTGGAGTTCTGAAATCTCTTCTAAGTCATCTCCTGTGATAATCATGTCGTTTACATAGATTATCAACACTGTCACCTTTCCCAGTCGGTGTTTTAGGAATAAAGTATGGTCTGAATTACTATGTTGATAGCCGTATTGTTTTATGGCCATACTAAATCGACCAAACCATGCCCGTGGTGATTGTTTCAAACAATACAATGCTCGTTGTAGCTTACATACAACCTTAGCTTCTGTAGTGTATCCAGGTGGAATATCCATGTAAACTTCCTCCTCGAGGTTGCCATGGAGGAAGACATTCTTTACATCAAACTGATGTAACGGCCAGTCTAAGTTTGCTGCTAGAGACAAAAGAACTCTTACAGTATTTAGTTTTGCCGCTGGTGAAAACGTCTCCTGGTAGTCTATTCCATATGTTTGTGTATATCCTTTTGCCACAAGCCTTGCCTTGTATCGGTCAATGGTTCCATCTGCCTTGTGCTTAATAGAGAAAATCCATTTGCATCCTACCGGTTTTTTTCCTTCTGGTAATGGTACCAAGATCCATGTTTTATTCTTCTGCAAGGCTTCCATTTCCTCTTTTATAGCGTTGGCCCGTTTTGGATCTGTCAAAGCTTCTTGTATCCTGCTGGGGATATGTTGTGAAGATATCATGTGTACAAATGCCTTGAGAGGATCTGATAATCTTTTAGTAGACACATAGTTGGCAATTGGATATTTTGATCTTCTTCCCTCAATGTCTGGAGAGTATCTAGTTGGAGGCTTGCCACGATTATTCTGAAAGGTAAAGTATATCCACCAGAGACAACAGGAACATCATTATGCGAAGGTGTAGTCGGAGAACTTACCTCAGGAACATTAGCAGGACATGAACCTTCAGGTGCCTCAGGAACATTCTCAGAAGAAGAAGGGTCTTCGGCGGGTATTAAGGAGCGGGGTTCTTCATTATCAGATTCAGATGGCATGTATTCAGTTGTTGGTGACACATCCGCCTCGGCCTCTCCGTTGGGTTCATCTCTTGACCATCCAAAGTACGTCCAATTATTTTGCTCTCTATCACAAGTCTCCCCCTGGAGAGCATAATTAGGTACCGATGATGGAAAAAATGTGTCTGACTCTAAGAAGGTAACATCCATGGTGACGTAAGTCTTCTTACTACTAGGATCATAGCAACGATAGCCCTTTTTATGTAAAGCATACCCCAAAAAAATACAACGAACAGCACATGGATCCAATTTAGTCCGTTGATTTTTGTGAAGATGAACAAACGCAACACAGCCAAAGACCCGAGGGGGAATCAGCAATACAGAAGGCAAAGAGACATGAGTAGACAATACCTGTAATGGATTTTTAAAATCCAAGACTTTGGAAGGTATCCGATTTAGTAAATATACTGCAGTGGCAACGGCATCATCCCAGTGTCGACTTGGCACATTTGCCCCAATCAACAGTGCTCGTGCTGTTTCTAAAATATGTCGATTCTTCCTTTCCGCGATGCCATTCTGTTGTGGGGTTTGGGAACATGAAGTTTCATGTAAAAGGCCTTGATCCGTAAAATAAGACTGAAATTGTTGACTCATATATTCACCACCATTATCAAAACGGAGAATCTGAATCTTTGCTGAAAATTGGTTCCGAATCATTGCATGGAAAGACTGAAAAACACTAAATACACCGCTTTTATTTTCCAGCAAATAGAGCCAAGTCATTCGAGTGCAATCGTCCACAAATGTCACAAACCAATGGTTTCCAGAAGATGTAGTAATTGGAGAAGGTCCCCAAACATCTGAGTGTATCAAGCTAAATGGTATATCACACTTATTCAAGCTTATTGGAAAAGAAACTCTATGACTCTTAGCTAAAATACAAGTGTCACACCTAAACTCTGAATTATGTGAATTTGCGAACAGGTTGGGTAACAAATGCTTCATATACCCAAATGATGGATGTCCCAAACGACGATGCCATAGCCATATTTGTTTCTCCTTGTCACCGGTAACACGTTGTATTGTATTTGCTCTACCCAAACTAAAGTCCTCCATGTAATACAATCCCCCTCTCCTAGTACCACGCCCAATGATCTCCTTCGTGAGAATGTCCTGAATAAAACAAAAGGAAGGATACATGAGTACAACACAGTTTAGCTCTGTAGTTACTTGACTTACTGACAATAATTTATTTGAGAGAGAAGGAACCAATAAAGTATGAGATAGAGAGAGGGAGGGTGATAAGGTAACAGTTCCAGCTCCTATAACTGGATATGTAACTCCGTTAGCGTTGGCGATAGATGCTCGCCTTGGTAGAGTAGTTTCTGAAAAATCGTTGGGATCAAATGTCATGTGGTCGTTTGCCCCTGAGTCGATTATCCACTCACAATCATCACATCCGTTAGAGCTCAGAAATGCTTGACCATAGTTACCTTGATTATTGAGAGTCACCGAGTCACTTTGAGACACTTGTGATGTAAAAGACAATTGATGTTCAGCAACTTTCTCAGATTTGTCTATTTCAGAAGTAGATACCATGGCAGCCTTACCAAGGCCTTCTCAAAGATAGCACCTTCACGCTGCTTTCTGGCATTAAGTTCTTTCCACCAATCTGGATACCCATGTAATTTAAAGCAAGTTTCACGAGTATGTTTCTTGTTTCCACAGTGGGTACATCCTCCTCCTTCAGAGTGCATCTTAGTCTTAGGATATTGCTGGCTCAACTTAATTCCTTTAGAGGCCATTACCGCACCAGTAGTATTCTCCATGTCTGTGATCATCACCGCCTGTCTTGTGTCCTCCCGTCGAACATGGGCATAAGCTTGTTCAACTGTTGGGAACGGATTCATCTGCAACACATCACTTCGGATCTTGTCTAATCGGTCATCCAGTTCATCAAGGAATGTATAAACTCGTTCTTCTTGTAAAATAGAATTATATTTCTGTATGTCAATAGCACATTCCATTGGATTAGGACGACGGAAATCAATTTCTCTCCATAAACCTTGAAGATCATTGTAATATTTTTCGATACAGCCTCCAGCCTGTCTCTTTCGGGATACGCGTCTCCTTAGTTCATATACTTGTGATGTGTCGGTCCCGTCAAAGTATGTTGTAGCAATTACATCCCACACATTTTTTGCAGTTGGAAAACGAATAAAATTGCTGATTAATGATGGATCCATGGAGTTGATCAACTATCCTTTCACAATTGCATTCTCAGTTCTCCATTTCCGAAATATTGGATCTGTCGGTTGAGGTTGTGGAAGTTCACCGTTAATATATCCCAATTTGTCTTTGCCCGAGATATACATCTCGACGATTTGGGACCATAAGGCATAGTTGGTACCATCCAATTTTACGCCAATCTGTGCAGTGGACGAATCATTGCCCGAGATATGTTCTTGATCTTGATTTCTCATAGCAACTTCCGTCATCCTTGCTCTGATACCATGAAGACAATGGTCCAAGTCATTTTATTATTAGAGTATATTGCACTATATATTACAGAAGAAATGCTAGAAACGAACTAGACCATATACAATTTAGGAAGGAATTCTAAAAAATAAAGAAAAGTCATGCCATATACGGTGGCATTCTAAATCAATCTACTTCTCCAATTGTGTTAATTGACAGCTCACGCCAACATGGATTTCATCAGAAAAAAAAAATATAATACAAAGTAATTTTTATATTGGTCAGCACAAGATACCACATATTACAGGCTCCTATCCATTTATTGAGGATGTTACACTAATAAGGTAGGCCAAATTATTTTTTAGTCATCTAAACATTAGCAAAAAAATGTGTTTCTATAATTCTAAACTTTATTTCATGTCTACGATAATCAAGCTTTAAAAATACGTTCGTGATAGCATTGCCGTCAGCTTTTTCATTCGTGGCCATCAATTTGCTGACATGGTGATTTTTTTAACTATTTTTAGCTTCTTTTTTTTTTTAACTTTGTAAGGGTTAAATAAGTATTTTATTAAAAACAAATACTTAAGGATATTTTTCAGAAAACTTCTAACATAAAAATTATAAATTTTGATGAGATTTACCATTTTTTATATTCAAAAGTTTTTCAAAAAATACTTTTAAAGATGTGTTTTGGGACTCCAAAGTTTAACCGTTTTACCCACTATTTTTAAACAACTTTTATAAATATTTTTTTGGAAAAAGTTTGAATATGAAAATTGTAGATTTCATCGAAATCTACAACTTTTATGCTGGACATTTTTTTTTAAAAAAAGCGTAAATAAGGTTAAAGATGCATTTGCACATAAATATAAAAATAATTAAAAAATTACGACGTCAGCAAATTAATGGCTGCGAACGGAAAAGCTGATGGTAAGTAATCACAAACATTTTTTTTTAAAGTACAGAATTTTTATGGACACAAAATGAAGTTCAAGATTAAATGCATATTTTGGTAAATTCATGGAAGTAAAAAGAAATTTGGCCAATAAGGTAAATAATTACATGGATTTTTCATCCACTTCAAATTCTCTTTGTGGACTGCAACCCTCTTCAGACATACGGGCTGAGTTGTCGGTGTTTTGAAAAGCAGGGAATGTTTGATATTACTCCAATAACTCCAATAATAAACATAACTTCTATTTGTTAATGTCACAAGTGACCCCTTATTGCACTCACCATTATGCCACTGTCTGTCCCTGTATCTAGACTATTTTGAAATTATTATTATTATTATGTGGCAAAAGTAAATCGGTTAGTCCTTGGAAATCTAAAGAGCCAGGACAAAAGTCTTTTTATCAGGAACCAAAAGTTGAGAATTTGAAGATAATCACATATTATTTAGTATGTGATTATCTTCAAATTCTCAGCTTTTGGTTCCTGATAAAGAAACTTTTGTAGTGGCTCTTTGTGATTATCTAAGTCTAAACATCAAAAAGGTGAGAATCCCTTATTAATGTAACTAATCCGTTGTATCAGTAGATTTATCTACGACCATTACATAACATTAAACCAATTTCCACCGAAAAATATTTCATAACAATGAAAAAAAAAGTTTCAACTATAAAAGATGATCATTTTATATCATGGTCATCAGTACTCATGTTATAATCAAAGTTGTATATCAAACATCGAGTGTATGGTATATATTTCGATACACATCATTTTCTAATTATATTGGTGCTATCATCAGTTACAGAAGAAAGATGTTTCTGAAGAAATCTTCAAAAAAAAGATCTTCCACCAACCAGAGTCAAACTTTTTTGGCCGCCAGTCAAAGGGTTTGTTACATATACACCATCATAAAGGGCACAAAAAGATAGTCAAACAAAGAATGTGCATGCAACCGCATAACCCAAAAATCCACATATACTAAATATTCTATTAAAAAACAATTTGTGACTTATCGATCGACGACAAATTTGACTTCGTTGATTTGCCAACACCACGATAAAAAACATGCCACTAGCGAGTAGTCTAACGATTCAGCTATACGGAGAGGAATTTTGGCTGTCAGAATAGATACTCATCGTACTTTCGAGTAAACTTAAATATAAAATTTGGACCATATTGCACCTTGTAAAAATGCCGCAACTACAGCTAAAAAGCAGCTTTTACTTGTACAAGCTATGGCTCGTCATGTCCTAAGGAAGCCAACAGAGTTGTAAACTATCTCGTTAAGTGAGGACAACAACTGGGGGGGGAGAGCATCTAATTACCCTGCCATGTAACGTTACTCAAAAAAAAAAAAAAAAAAAAAAAAAAATAGCTCATAGATTTGTTAAAATAAAAAATAATACATTTTTATTGGATGAAAAAGAAAATTTACATAATTGAGGCTTATTACCATATTAACAAAACAAAATAACAAGTTGTTTGGGATGGGTGAGATCAAAGTTGCAGAAACAACCGAGGTGATAACTTAGGGTTCATACCGAAGTTGATTACCATATGTAATATTCAGTTTATGTATCTTTATATTATTCCATTTGCACCTTCCAAGCTCTCGTAGATCATCTTCTTGAACGCCGGCATCGTCTCCGGCTCCAACGTAGCAACGACAGTAATACCTCCGGCGCCATTGTTGGCCAGATAGAAGTTTCCCGGCGAACTATCCGATGCTCTTGTTATGAACGTCGGCTTCCCGTACCCGAAATCGAGCTCGTCCAACGGCATCGACAGCCAGCTCGTCACCCATATCTCGTTCTTCTCCATCCCCTTCAGCCCACCACGGTTGTCTTCATCTCCGCTGGCCATCGACGAAGCCGGAGCAACGGTGAGCTCTGCCAGTGTCTTCCCTATCCTCTGCACCCCGAACGACAATGGGTTGGATAGAAGTTCGGCGACCTTTGAACTGACTGAAACCACGAAGATTGCGTTGCCGAGGTACTCGAAGGGCAGCGGCGGCGAAACGCGTCGCCGGAAATCCATCAGTGAGTACATTCGTGTTTCCATGTCGCCAGAAAGCCGGCGAGCGCGGCAAACGCACCGCCAGATATGGGAGGCGACGGACTTATACGTGGAGACTCTCCGATCGCCGTCGTGATGAGCGAGGTTCTTGATCTTGTCGACGTGGAATTTTGAAAGCTTGATCGCATCGGTGACGGAAGGGCCCGGGGCGAAGGGAACGTGATCGCTGAGTTTCGGTTCTCTGCCGCGGAGGATGGTGCGGTCGATGAACGGAGGAGTGATGGTTCCCAGGGCCGCACCGCGAGCGATGTCGCACCAGGTTTTGAAGAAGTGCAGGGCGGCGGCGCCGTCGGCGACGGCGTGGTGCATGGCAGAACCTAAACACACACCACCGCACTTGAAGAACGTAATCTGCAATACATACATGCAAGAAAGTTAGTTAAACAACCATAGATTACATTATTCAGCTAAGGCACCACAAGAACTAGCGCACACACTCCGGGAAAATTTTATAATGTTCCGGATATAAGTTTCGAAACTTACACCATATACATTAAAACATATATTTAGAGATATTTTTTGAAAAAAAATTTAACTACAAAGTTGTTCAGAAAAATAAATTATATTTTTATAGTATATATTATTTTCAAAAAAAATAAATAAATAACATATCAAATAAATCGATAAGAAATTATAGATAAATAAATTGATTAAAAATTACCATATTTTGATAATTATTTTTGGCATATATTATGATATTTTATGAAAATAATTTGACCAATAAAATTATGTATTTTATTTTTTGAACAACTTTATAATTAAAAATTTTTTCAAAAAATATCTCTAAATATAAGTTTTAGTAGATATAGTAAAAATTTCGGAACTTACGTCCGGAGTATTATAAAACTTCTCCACGCTCCGATAAAAAGAAGGATAATTTTTTAACTGATATACACCACCTATTTTACTATGTTCCTAGAGGAAGTAATTTTTACATCTCAATATAAGGGTAAAAATGAATCGAACTATTCACGAATAATTGGTGCTCAAAATTATTTAATATCGACCCTAGCTCAAGCCTCAGACAAGTTCAAATATATATTAGAGCTCGAATAATTAAATTCAGCTAAGTGGTGTTTTTCTAGAACCGGCTCGTTTCCATTCTTACCTCGAATCCACGACTTTTGATAGTTAGCTAAAATTTTATCACTGAGCTTTACTGCATACAAATAAACAAGGAGTTTACTCACTTGAAACATAGTGAGTAGGCAAGGAGGATCGCCGGAGCCGGTCGACGGGATCAACGCGCTCTTCGTCTCCTCGGAAGGCACATCGTCTCCGAGCTCATCGAGGGTTGAATCGGAGGTCGCAACCTGAAACAGCGAGCCCTCGCCAGTGCAATCGATCTCGCGCCTGCCATTTTCGTCGAGAACAAGCCGCCCCGCCAGCGGGTAGAACAAAACAAGCGTCTTGCTCAGGGACTCTTTCATCACCTCCGGCGAGAAGAAGCTGGTAATACGTCCATTAATGGAGTTCTCAGGCTTGAAGTAGTACAAGGTGGTGGTGTGATCCCAAATGGAGAGGCTGTCGAGGTCGGAGAGCCAGAGTCTGTGCCTCGGCGTCTCCTCGCTCGGCGCCACCATTAACGACTCTGCAACCTCCACCGCCACCATTTCTGCTCTCTTCTTCTTCGTCTTCTTCTTCTTCACCGTGATTATGTCTGCAAAACAAGGGAATATATAGATAGGTATGCAGAGCTGTCATAATCTGTGACAAAGCTTTTTTTTTTTAAGAAAATCAAACAAAAAATAATTAATTGGGCGGCTCCCAAACATCACTAAAAGATGATCTTGTTTGACTCTTCATGTTCTTCATTTTCGTCCTACAAGTACACGTATTTGACTGTCTTTTCACATTTATAAAAGTTAGCTTCACCTACCAAAAAGATACCGTTGATTTCAATATCTTTTTTATAAGGTGTTTTTGCATATTAGTCTCTCTCAATTTCAAACATAACAAATTAATCCTTAAAAACGTATTTTTAGAGACTGATTTGTTCGGCCTTCGAAATAAGAGGGCTGATATATAATTCACCATTTTTATAATTTTGCGAAAAATTTTAGGACGGATTTTTCTTTCAGCTCTTGCAGGGGCAAAAATCCGTGCGGTCAAGCCCTGCACTTTTTCTCTTCGCCCCTTCTCCAAAATCATATCATGCCATTTTAATTGCTTTATTAGTATTTTTTAAAAAAAAAAAATTAACTTAAAAATTATGAATTTTGATGAGATTTATAACTTTTATATGTAATATTTTTTCAAAAAATACTTCTAAATAGATATTTGAGGCTTCAAAATTTCAGCATGTTAACAGACCAGATCCAAAATCTGTTAATAATTCGGAGCCTCAAAATATCTATTTAGAAGCATTTTTTAGAATAATGTTGAACATTAAATTGTAGATCTTATTAAAATCTATAATTTTCACGTTAAATTTTTTTTTAAAAAATACTAATACAGCGGCCAAAATGATATGCCACGATTTTATGAAGGGGCCAAAAATGAAATGACAAAGTTGAGGAGCTGAATAAGTAAAGGTTTCAAAAGCAGGGGTTGAACGCACATTATTCGAAAATATTATCTATATTGGTCTACTTTAAATGTCCATTATAGCTGATAAATTCACGACTAATACGATCAAGTTCTACTAACTAACAAGTCTCAGTTATTCAATTTATATATGTTTAGAAGTCTGTATTATCTTTCATAAAATATAAAAAGATTAAATATTTTGTTGGATATTGATCTCGACACATATGGATATGCATATTACAACCCACTAAGAGTTGTGTGTTTATAAATACGTATAATAACTAAATTCTAGGCTAAGTCGTAGGGGTGAAAACGAGCCGAACTACTCATGAGTAGTTCGGGCTCGAACTCACTTAGTTCAGTTCAAGCTCAAGTATTGCCGAGCTAGAGTCAAGTTTAAGTACGGTACAAGCTTGAGTAATTAAAGAAGCCGAACATGAGTATCGTGTTATTCAGCTCGTTAGACTCGCTAACCTAAATGAGTTTTTCTATTTTATTCAAATAATTTTTATAATAAAATTACTTAAGCGAGTACGAGCTCGACTCGAGCTTGATCTAATTCATTTAATCGAGCAGAGCTCGATTAGAGCGCATCTCGATTTGGCTCAAGTTTGATTCAGTTATTACAATCGATCCGAGTTTGACTCGAGTTCGAGCTTGAGATTCGTCGAGTCGAGTCGAGTTCGAGCTCAGCCTTTGGAAGTTTGTCGAGCTCGAGCCAAACCAATTGAGCCGAGCTTGAGCTTAGTAGTAATCGACTCGAAGTCGATCGTTTTCACTCCTAATCACAAGTCATCCATGGATTTAGAGAGTATAGCAAGAGGTCGATTCTTATAGTTATCCTTTCCGTCGACAAAATAGCTGGAGCTCACTAACCAACGTCAATATGAACAAGATTAATAATCCACTTTTGCAAACATATACTTGAAGTAGTCCTTTTTAAACGGATTTATTTCGTCTCCATATTTTTATAGGTGCCGTTTAGAAAATCCTGCGGTGAAATTTTTACTTATAAGTTAAAAGTTTTACGATCGGTCTTAATTTTTAAATATACAATTAATATAATTTGTCTAAAGTTTCCATCGGCACGTGCTGCTTTCCTACCAAACACACCACCGTTAGTGAGTTTAGTCGTTGTCATAATGTCATATCATTTCAAACCATAAATATTCGGTGGAGTCTTTTTTTAGGGTATATTTAGTCCAACTTTGAATAAAAAACACCACATCTTCTTATAATTTTGTTTTCCCATTCAATTACTATAGAACACTTATATTTTCAACAAACATTTGTACGAATTCGATACACCAATAAAATCTCAATCGCATGTTTTTTTTGGAAATTTTGTGGAAACGGTTCTACTTTTCAAACCTTGTCAAATAAATTTCCAATTTTTTTTTTTTTAAAATTTGTACACGGCAATTTGTTTTTGTGTACTCTATAATATTTACATTCAATTAGTTTTTCAAAAATTACTCTAAATAGTTATTGTAAAGATCCAAATGTAAGTAAACAGTAAATTTTTCAAACCGTAAAACACTTGTATTTTTTGAGAATATTTTCAATATAAATACTATAAAGTACATTAAAAAATTTTCCTTCATATTCAAATTTTTTTTCTAAAAATATTTGCATATGTATGTTTTGGCTTACTTTATTAAGTATAAGAACAAAATAATAATTTATTCAAAATTTTGGCAATTGACGAGAAAAATCGTAACTTTCCAAACAAACATTTGTAGTACTCGGATGGCATAGCCGCCTTTATTACTTTTCTATAAAATAGTAAATTCTCGGATGGCATGACCGCAGCTCCATCAACAAAATAGAGCAGTTGAAAGAGTAAATGCCCTAAAAGCCAATAATATTGGATATTTTGGCGAACATATTTTTGTAATAAATAGTTTTAGTTTACTTGATTATGGTTATTTATTTATCGCATCGTCATGTATAATATGTTGTATGAATGTATGTGATAAACCCCATGGACTAAGGCGACAGAATTAGGATCATGATAGTTGATCATGATAATGAGACCTAATGTCTTATAAACCTAAGTCCAAAATGTTCTTAGTCATAGGTGCATTGAGTAGGGGCTCAATGTCACCGGAAAGACTAATACACAGCTTGCTTGCTCATACGATGAGAGTAGTGATCTCATTACTACGCGTGTAGTTGACACTGAAGCAAGTGTGTAGGTGCTCATTGGATGAATGAGTTCACTGAACTGACTGGAATCTGTCAATGGTAATTCTTCAGTGTGATAGTTATGCCTTGATCCTCAGACTTGAGATTATCATAGTATCTTATGCGTATATGATTTATGCTTTAGTGTGTTTCCAAGTATAGCTCAGCTGTACAAGGGAACCATCTGGGTATAAATAATAGCACATGAAGATAGATGATAACCAATAGAGAATCTGTCACCTCCTATAAAGGAGGAGAACATCCTATGTGTCTTTGAATAGAACTAGCTCAGAAAATCCTTGGCCGAGGTACGATGTGAATTAAGAAATGTTCTTAATGTCACAGACGAGTGAATCTATTAAGACAGATACATTTGTTCGAGCTATATTAGAGTTTGACAGATATCCATACTCTAAGCTCGTTCGGGATGTTAGAAAGGAACAGAAGGATTATAGGGCATGGAAACTATTCACACAAAGGTTTCAAGTGATGAATACTGATATTCATACCACACGGGTGGTCGTGGCACGTTGCTAGACGTTAACCACGATCTGTGGATAAATATAATTAATTGGTTGAATTAATTATTTGTTAATTAGTTGAATTAACTATTTATTCACTGCCGGCGTGGTACTGAACCTAATGGGTCACACGCAAATGAGACACGATCGCGAAAAACCGAATTTTGTACATGAGGGGCTGTTTTTGCCAAAGTCCATAATGCTGGACCTAAGGTTTTGCAAAATGCAGAGGTGCCGTTTTTGCAAAACAGCAAAAGTTCGGATTTAATGTGTAATATATGTGTATATATATATGCTTGCACAGTTCTTCTTCTCCGTCCGCCGAAAAACAAAACCGTGCAGCGCCGTTGAGAAGGAAAAACCTAGCGCCGCTAGCACGAGCTTGGTCCTTCTCGTTCGAGCGTCTCCACTCCGCCACCTCCTCCTCCGGGTAGCGACGCCGGTGAGCTTAGGATTCGTTTACGGATTACGAACTGTTCGTCGATCCAGCAAATCCGTGAAGCTCCAGGTAGGCGGTCGCAGCGTTCCACCGGGTCGCCGACTGCTCTTCATCCGACTGGACTGCGGGCGACGACGACGACACCAAATTCCGGTGACATCCTCGTCGCCAGGCACTCGGGTGCAATTTGTTGCACCAACCCGACGGCAGCTCCGATCCCGGCAAATCGAAGAGCCGGAGGAGACGACGATCAGCTACTGATCAGAGGCCGTGCCGACGAGCTACGGGCGCGAAGAGCGGACGGCATACGGCTGGGCTGTGCGGGCGCGAGAAGAAGAAGAAGAGGAAGAAGACGGTACTGTTCATAGCGGGCTTGGATCCGATCCTAAAGCCCAATTTCGATTTAATACGATTAAAATCGGATTTCGGTTTCGCGAGCGTCTCAGCGTGGATCACCGTTAGAGGCCGGGTAATTTCGCGGCTCAATTCATCAGAATCCGAGTAACGTTACGTGGCGTGTTCGACCCGCCAAGGTAATTCGATAAAACTCGTACCGCGATTAGATGCATGATAGGATCGCGTTAAAATTAATTAGATTAATTTTAATTATCATGCGTGGTTACATGTGATGTAATTGTTTCGATTATTATAGCATACCAATGTGATCCTGTATTCGGGTACACGGGGCTTTTGTATTAAAAATTTTTAAATTTCCGCTGCGCATCTGATGTCGTATTGACCCCGATAACCCAACAGCAGTACTACTTACATGCCGACATTTACTAAATCGCTAAGCGCCGATGTATTGCTACAATGATGTTTGTACTTCTTTTTTCTCATTTGTCAAACTTTTATCCATTTTTTTCTGTTTGGCGATTAAGGAGAAAAATCATAACATTTCAAACCAACAACTGTGATGTTTCATTAAGTAGATAACTCTCAGATGTCACGACTGCAGCTCCATCAAAGAGATACAGCAATTCTGCATATGTGCCAGTATTTATTAAATCGCTAAGTGCCGATTTTATATTTTTTTTTTTTTAGATTATTGTGGTGGAACCATAATACGAGCGCACGCTCTCCTGTAGGAACCTCAAACTTGCGAAAAATCCCACGTCCAGTCCCGAGCGACGCTCAATAAAGCTCAGGGACTCTTTCATTGGTTTTGCAAAGCTCAATGAGTTTACCTCAAACTCATCCATAGCTTTGCAAAACCAATGATTCCTCAATTTTCTGATACTATCTTATAACATGGAAGTAATTGGGCGGCTACACAAAAGTAAATGAGGGTCCCAACTACACCAACACTGCTGACTTTTTTTTTGCCTATTAATTGCATGCATTTCCCTACGCAAAGTTGTTTAGATGTTAGTAAAATTTTTGGGTGGGCACTGTTTGTGAGCTTATTTATTAAGTCGACGATCGTACAAACATAATCGATTATGGTCGGATTTTTTCACATTAATTTCCAAAAAAAAAAACTAACTAATAGATTTGTTAAAAGAAAAAATAATTCATTTTTAATTGGATGAAAAAGAAAATTTACATACTAGAGGCTTATATGACCAAAAAAATTTTTTTTTAAAAAATACAAGTTGTTTGGGATGGGTGCGATCAAAGTTGCAGAAACAAACGAGGTGATAACTTTGAACTGACTGTAACCACGAATATTGCGTTGTTGAGGTACTCGAAGGGCAGCGCAGGCGAAACGCGTCGCCGGATATCCATCAGCGAGTGCATTTGCGTTTCCATGTCGCCAGAAAGCCGGCGAGCGCGGCAAACGCACCGCCAGATATGTTAGGCAACGGCCTTATACCTGGAGACTCTCCGGTCTCCCTCGTGATGAGCCATGTTCTTATCTTGTTGACGTGGAATTTCGAAAGCTTGATCGTGCCGGTGACGGAAGGGCCGGGACATAAGTTTCGAAACTTACACCACATCTATTAAAACTTATATTTAGAAATATTATTTGAAAAAAAATTTTAACTACAAAATTGTTCAGAAAAATAAAATATATAACTTTTTTGTTCAAGTTATTTTCCTAAAATATCATAATATATCCCAAAAATAATTATCAAAATATGGTAATGTAAAATCAATTTATTTGTCTATAATTTTGTATCGATTTATTTGACATGGTATTTAATTTTTTTAAAATAATTTACACTATAAAAATATAATTTATTTTTCTGAACAACTTTGTAGTTGAATTTTTTTTCAAAAAATATCTCTAAATATAAATTTTAATGAATGTGGTGTAAGTTTCGAAACTTATACCCGAAGCATTATAAAATTTTCCGTGACGTAATCGCTGAGTTTCGGTTCTCTGCCGCGGGGAAAATTTTATAATACTCCGGGTATATAAACTTACACCATATTCATTAAAATTTATATTTAGAGATATTTTTTAAAAAAAGTTTCAACTACAAAATTGTTCAGAAAAATAAATTATATTTTTGTAGTGTAAATTATTTTCAAAAAAAATTAAATACCATGTCAAATAAATCGATAAGAAACTATAGATAAATAAATTAATTTTAAATTACTGTATTTTGATAATTATTTTTGGCATATATTATGAAAATAATTTGAACAACAAAATTATGTATTTTATTTTCCTGAACAACTTTGTAGTTGAAATTTTTTTCGAAAAAATATCTTTAAATATAAGTTTTAATAGATGTGGTGTAAGTTTCGAAACTTACGCCCGGAGCGTTATAAAACTTCTGCCACGGAGGATCGGTGCGAGAATGTCGCACCAGGTTTTGAAGAACGCAGGGCAGCAGCGCTGTCGTCGACGGCGTGGTGCATTGCGGAACCTAAGCTCACAACACCGCAATTGCAGGACGTGATCTGCATACATGCATGCAACAACTTAGTTAAACAACCATTGATTATATTATTCAGCTAAAATTGGCCCCATCACACCACAAGAACTAGCGCACGTGTGTAAGCACACGCTCCTAAAAGATATAGATAAGGAAGGGCACGATTTGTCAAATTTGCTATAATTTTTTGTCTGATTTATGTTACCCACCACACTAGGTGTTTTTTACATCTTGAAATAGAGGTAAAAACGAGCCACTTGAGCTAGAGCTAAAAACTTTTCGAGCTCGAGCTAAGTTTGAATATATATTCAAGGTTGATTACTTAAATAAACTAAACCTGAGCATCATATAACTTCTCTCACTAGGCTCTCGAGTCTAAATGACTTTATTGTTTTATTTAAGAATCTTTTACAACAAATTACGTACTCCAGTGCGTTGGAGCTCGATCTTGACTCAAGTTCGGATTAATTAATACAATAGAGCCGAGCTCATGTTGAGTTCGGCTGATCAATTCGATTCGAACTTTGAACAATTGATACAATTGATTCAAGTTCGAGCTCAAGCAAAATATATTCTGAATCGAGCCAAATACGAGCTCTTCCTTATAACTCGTCGAGGTCGAGCATCAGCTAAGTAATTGAGTCGAGTTTGTGCTAAGCGATATTTTTCTTGAACTCGACTTGTTTGGGGCCATATCTTCAACCCACGACTTTTGATCTTTTGGTCGTTATGCAGGGATTATTATCATGCACTAAGCTACACTGCATTTACAAATAAACAATGAGTTTACTCACTTGAAACATAGTGAGTAAGGCAAGGAGGATCGCCGGAGCCGGTCGATGGGATCAACGCGCTTTTCGTCTCCTTGGAAGGCACATCGTCTCCGAGCTCATCGAGGGTTGAATCGGAGTGCGCAACTAGAAACAGCAAGCCCTCGCCAGTGCAATCGATCTCACGCCTGCCATTTTCGTCGAGAACAAGCCGCCCCGCAGACTCAATCCTGTCATTTGGGATAATGGCAAGTTTGCGTAGATCTCTTCGTTAGTTGGGGGAAGAATCAGCACGAATCGGATTTTTTGGAGAAGAAGCTGGTCGTACGTCCATATATATTATATATATATATATATATATATATATATGAATTAGTACATAATTATATTGTATCATAAATTGACGTTTTACAAGCTTGTCGCAGTGGCACTTCAGACGCGCCGCAAGTTGCGAGATCACGAATTCGATCCTTTCGGTCCTGCTCTTTGTGTTTACTTTTTAAAAATTAAACTTCACCTTATCCTGCTTTTATCCCGATCATCCATTCGCACGCCTCTCTCAATTCCGCCGAAAGCCTAGGCTAAGCGGTAAGTACATCCGGCCTTCCCACCTTTCGCTGATCATGCTCTGCGGTGCCGCGGCCCTCTGCCTGTCTTTGCCTAGATATATATTGATAATGATTCAATCAAAGAATTAATTTTTAGTTGTATTTTGTAAATTTTTTTTGATATTAGCGCTCGAATTTTTAGCTCATTCAGTGCAGTTAATTTTGGCTCATTCAGTGCTTGATTTGTTTGTATTTAAATTTAGGTCAGTCGGTTTACAATTATAAAATAATCTTATATGACATAATATTTGTTTTAAACTGCTCTAACTACACAACTCTTCTTCACCTTCTCGTCACTTCACTTTACTTATTAAACTTTTGTACAGAAGTGGAAATTAAAATATAAACAGATGTGAAAACTAATTTAGATCCGCAGAGTCTTTTGACATTCACTATTTCTTCACTTTTCAAAATTTTTACTGCAAAAATAATGTAAAAACTTGTCTGGATTGAGTAAAATTTAATTGCTATTATAAATGGTAACACGTGGCTAATAGAACAGATCACATAAATGTTACATAGCTAGAATTCAAAGATTATTTTTATTTTATATATATTATTAAAGAGACTTTAATTCCACCTAATAAAATTAGCCTCATTGATTTCAATATTTTTTTAAAATTTTGCAAAAAATACCCTCGATACTTGGTCTACTTACAGCTAGTACGGCTAAGTTTTATTAACCGAAAAATTTCAATCTTTCAATCAACACAAGTCTGAAAATATGTATTATGCTTCACAAAATATAAAAAAATTAAATATTTTGTTAGCATAACAATCAGGCAGATACTGATATAATTTTAGGTTAAGTCACAAGTCACTATAAATTCGAACCATAAATATTCGGTGGAGTCTTTTTTTAGGGTATATTTAGTCCAACTTTGAATAAAAAACACCACATCTTCTTATAATTTTGTTTTCCCATTCAATTACTATAGAACACTTATATTTCCAACAACTATTTATCTAAATTATTTCCCAACACTTGATACACCAGCATGGTCTCAACTGCATTTTTATGTAACTTTGTGGAAAAAAAAAACTACTTTATAAAATCTTGTCAAATAAATTTATAATTTTTTAAAAAAAAAACTATTTTCGAAAAATATATGAACGGGAAAAGAAAACATGGACTTTATAAGTTTTGTATTTATTTTTTTAAAATTTATTTTTAAGTAGATTTTGAGACTTCATTTTTCGTAAAATTTAAGGACAAGATTATAGAGTATACCCTTAATCTTTATATATATATATATATATATATTATATATATATATATATATATATATATATTTGCTCAATAATTAACTATCAGAGAAATAGTTGTTTGTTTGAAGGATGGTAACAAAAGGTGGACTGACTTGTTTTTTATTTTTTTTAGAATTTATATGTTACTTTGAACCTGATAAATTAAGTATTCATAAACTTATTCAACCTGATAATTTGGTATTTTATCAGCTAATTTTCTTTTTATTATCAGCAAACAACATGAAAAATTAAAGAACTATCATCTATATACAAGCAAAAGGAAAAGAATGTATAGAACACCTTCAAGCCCACATCTGTGCTCTTCTTTAAAATAGTAAATTTTCAACAAAATCACACCAACACTAAGTACATGCCAACATTTATTAAATTGCTAAAAGCCGATTTTTTTTTTTTTTTTTCTGAGATAACGAGGAAAAATTTTCTCCGGGTCTCCGCTAACTCGCGGACTACAATCTACACACACCCGCCAACCCATTTTTGACCTGAGTGTGCGCAGGAATCGACCTTACGTCCGTCTCCAGATTAGATATGGAGTGCTGCAATACGCAACCACCACCTTTTCCTCATCCGCTGAAAATTTGCAGCGCGGGCACATTCCCATTGCATGACACACATACCCTTACAGGGCACGGTATCGAGCCCGGACGGTGTGCACGCTTTCCGAGGCGAAGCATCCCATCCGGTTGACCTAAGTGCGGAGGGCATGCCGATGTATTACTAATATGATCTTTGTACATACTTATTCTCATTTGTCAAACGTTACCCTTTTTTCTTTTCTTTTTGACGATTAACAAGAAAAATTGTAATTCAAATCAATATATGTACTGCTCTATAAGATAGATAACCCTTCGTACATACCAACGTTAAGTGCCGATTTATTGCTTTTTTTTTTATGTATTGATAAATATCCATCCATGTGTTGGCAAAAACTAATGATCCTCAATTTCCTTGCAATATGTTATAACATGGAAGTAATTGGGTGGCTACACAAAAGTAATAGAGGGGTCCCAACAAGAATTTTTTTTTTTTTTAAAATTATTTTTAATTCAAATTACGAAAATAAAATCAAATATAAAAATTTATAAAAATAAAACGCTGCCGCCAGTTTAACTGGCGGTAGGATTGTTACCGCCAGTTTAACTGGCGTCAGTATCTGTCGCCAGTTTAACTGGCGACAATGCTATCGCCAGTTAAACTGGCGGTAGATGTAAACGCCACTGTAAGTGGCGTTTCTGCAAGCTGCAAGCCTGCAGCTTGCAACCCCCCACCCCCCCCCCCCCAACACCTGCTAGCCCCCCTCCCACCTGCTGTGCCCCCCCCACCACACACACACACACACACTCAATAAAACATCTAAACCCCCTCCCTCCAACCAACCACCCCGACCACACACACACCCTCCCGGCCCCCCACATTCAATAAAACATACATTCAACCCCCCTCCCCCCTAACCCACCTACCATCCCCGAAAAGCACGCCAACCCAAATATTTAACTCAAATATAAATATAAACCCAAATATTTAATATCTCTACAAAAAGAATATACGAGCACAACTATACTTAACATAAGTACAACATAAAAATATGTCTCAAAAATAAATACAATCTCAGTATAAATATAAACTCGATTTAGTTACGTTTCGTATACAGATTTTGGAGGTCTTTTTTCTCTTTTTGACCTCCTTATAAAATTTAATCCGCTGAAACGTCGGCGCTGCCGTGGCTGCGGCTGTGGTTCCTGCGGCTGCTCCTGTGGCTCTGGCTGTGGCTCCGGCTCCGGCTCCGGCTCCGGCTCCGGATGTGGCTCCGGCTCCGGATGTGGCTCCGGCTCCGGCTCCGGCTCCGGCTCCGGCTGGCTCCGGTTCCGGCTGTGGCACTGGCTCCTGAAACTGGGGTACCTCCTGAGTAACATAACCCGGATCAAAAGTACAAGGCCCCTCGTAAAATGTTGCAGATGTAGTCTGCTCATAGCCCATATAATGTGAAGCATGATCCTGCTCATATGCGCCAAAATGAGAAGTAGACGTACCCTGTCCGTATGTATCGTATCTGGAAGGACCCTGCCCGTATGTACCGTATGCGGAAGGAGCAAAGTCCATATATGTTGTTTGCCAACTTGGATGCGGATGATCCGGCTCCCGAAAGTGCATATCATCTGCAGCCTCCTGTTGGACTCCAATATTATCATCATTCATCACATCCGCCTCGTCATTATGTCCAACAGGGGGTACTGCCATCGGAAGAATGTCTGCACGTGTTCCCAGGGCATACTCATGATAATGTCGAAACATCTCTGTACAGATACTCTGAATATGCGCTCCGTGAGTGTAGCTAGATATAGCGTCGTCTCCAGCTATATTATAGATGTTCTGTATGTTGTGGAACTGTTATATTAACGAGAAAAAAAATATTAGTTTGACATATATGACAGGTGTGTTGCAGACATTGTTAAAACAAAGAAAACTATAAAATCTTACCATATATTCATTTATAAGGCACTTGCGGGAAAGATATCTTCTGGTGATCCGCTTGTACCACTCCAAATAACCGTTGAAATTGTCTCCGGCTTCTTGGACAATTCGGTCAAGCCTTTCATTCCAGATTTGAATATAATTCTCGTGACACACATTCCAATCCGAAGCCTGCATAAAGTTATGCTTATGTAATCCTACATCTGTATTTATAGCTTCGGGAATATCCTGGGCAAATCCGAACTGACGTAGGACACGATCCGGGGCGTGCCACTCAACCACGCAGAAATAGATAAGAGGGACCTTCGCTCGCCAAATATGTCTACCTCTTTTACAACATACAGGAAGGGCAGCTAATATATCTTCAGAATAAGGAGTCCATATCATCTGCAACAGGAAATCTGATTTTAACATAACAACAATAAAAAATAGTGAAAGCAAAAAATTATCGTACATGTTCCTCCTGCATCGAGTCCAGCTCAAATCGAAACGTCTCCAGTACATGCGAACTATTTGCTGACCTCGCAAGCACACCTTGTGACCACCTACATTTAAGAGTACTATATGTCATAAAACATATAACAAATAAATTATTACAATAAACATATAGTAGAATAAAAAATTATACCGGAATCCGAGTGGCAGAAAGTGCGAATCCGCCGTCGGTGGAATGCTGATAATCCGCGGGGCTGTGAGTGTAATACGCTCGTATGCCCAATACTGCAGGAGGACCGCACATCCTCCAATTTGTGTGGATTGCCTAGCACTGGCACTGCACAAATTTCTGTATAACCAAGCAAGTGCCGCGCTGCCCCAACTATAAGTAGATATCTGATCAATATCTTCCAAAAGCAACAAAATCCAATAGTAAACATAAGCGCCAGACGTATCGGTGAATAAACATCCAGAGATCAACATAAAAAGATATGCTCTGGCATATCGGTCCAATGTAACATCATCTGCATCGGCAGGGATAACCGCGAACTCCTCACAAAGCCATTTGAACCTAACACGACCACCACTAATCTTACTAGGTGGAGGTACTTTTCCTAGCAACCTTGCAAAAACATCCTGCCACATATGTCCCGAAGTGGCGCAGATTACCGGCTTCCCGTCTACCGGTAAGCCTAACAGTACTTCCACATCCTGTAAGGTAATCGTACACTCACCAACGGGCAGATGAAAGGTATGCGTCTCCTGACGCCATCTCTCTACAAGTGCTGTAATCAAGGCTGCATCAATCTGCATAAAGCCCAGCCGTCTAAATCCGTAGAATCCAGCTCGATGTAGATAAGGAATCAAGCGATCATCAAGCTGTACACTCTCATGTAGTAGGGTCTCGAACCGTCGAATCCGTAAAGTGGTAGTATCTCCTGCAAAGGCAATCTCGGATCTGTGGCTATCCTGGAGATACAACACACTGCCATCTGCCGGTCCAGGCTGTGGCTCCATCTAGTACTGTAAATAAAATCAGAACACATATCAGCAAATTATAATAACTACAGTACGCAAAAACAGATTGCCAAAACATGTGAGACAACTTTTGAATAGAATTTATAAAAAATACAGCAACGGATAAATTGTAATAACTGCAGCATGAAAAATAGAAAATTGTAAACAACACACTTATAATACAAATGATATGCATTCCATCCACAAATTTAATCAAATACAAACGCTACACTTGTCATCCACATCCGCCAATACTTCATTGTCGTTGTATAGTAGGGCAATCTTTCGATTTGTGCCCCTGTTGTTGGCAACGCCTGCACCAAGCGTCAGGGGTCTCTACCCAGTCCATCTCGTTACGTAGTCGGTTCGTGATGGGTCTTCCAATCTTTCTTCTCCTTGCAGGATCGGGTATGAAGCGTATGCCGTCATATGGTGGCCAGTAGTGCTGATCTGGAATGGTATTAAACTTCGGCGCGTATGTACTTCGATACCATGCAACCGTGTAACATGGCTGTACATAATCCTGCACACGATGCTTTGCCTTCTTTATTGCTGCAATCGCATGTGAGCAAGGCATGTGATAAATTTGCCATTTTTGGCAAGTACAAGTCATCTGTGATAATATAACGGTCTGCATACAAATAAAACTAAAGTTAAAAACCGGCACAAGTCTATGACTACCTGTCAAAATGAAATAGAAAATATTTTACCAGCCTGTGCCCTCCCTTGTCTCCGGACGCATGATTACGGTGTCCAGTCGTAATTTCAAATTGTCCCGTTTCGCGGTCAAACAACATCACACCGTGACCACCGCTATGCTCAGAACTGGAGGACAATACATAAATCCTGCAAGACAAGGTGCAAACGCCCAAAATGCCCGATCAAATAAGGCCTGGTTGGGTGTTGATACGGGAAATCCTCTAATATCAGTCAGTGAGCCAGGGCAAAAATGTTCCACGGCCTGCAACCATCTAGGCAAGAGACTGTAAGACAAGTCCCAGTCACCATATGCTAAAGCGATAGCTTTCTGCTTAGCCTCCCAGCATTTTCTGTAGGATGCTGTGTGTTGGTACGTTCTTTTAATGTCAGCAGCAATAGCAGCAACACACAAATTAGGTTGTGCTCTAATCAACTCCTTAATCTTATCAGCAATAAAATTACTGTCAAGATTTTGGTGATCAGGATTCTGCACATCTGCTTCGTTAAAACACTGATGGGGGCCGCGATATTTTACCACCTTCCACATTCCTTCTGATGCTACAAATCGTGCCCTCAAATGCCATCTACAATGGTCTTTACCGTTCTTACAGTTAACCACCCAAAGGATCGTATTGGACAATTCAACCTTATACTGGTGCTGCACCTCAATTGAGTATGCTTTCACTGCATGAGTCAACGCTTTTTTGTCTCTAAAACACATTCCCGTGCGAAACTCTTGTTTTGGATCCCAAGTAGACTCAGTATCCTGCATCCAAGCAGCTCTAGGAGCATTTTGTTCAATTGCGCTCCAACAAAGATTTGTGTATGAGGGAGGCACAATACGGGGTGGTAATATCTCTGGAGCACTTGGACCGGCTTGACAGTAATCTTGATTACCTGCCTCAGCATGGCGAGGACTTATATCAACTCCGCCATCCTCCTCGGCGTCATCGGACGAACCTTCATCGGGAATGTTTACATGTGTACTTTCATAGGAATCTTCATCGTTATCTATGTAATCCTCGATTTGAGAAAACGGATTACATATGGGATCGTTCGCTGAATTATTAGGTTGTGTTGTTCTCGCACTTGGACTGACAATGACATTTTCAATAGGCTCACTTGGACCGGCATGATCGTCGTCAGCCTGCGATGGATTTTCTAACATCTCCAAATTCAAATAAATATACACAGTGTCCATAAAAAATTCGTTGAGACTTTCCATGTCATCTTCGCAATCTATAGGTACTAGCACATATGTAACAGATCCATCACGTGACGGCACCGGACATCTATGACATATTTTTAGCGAATACTGTGCCGTATCAACATGAAATCTCCTACATAACTTTCTAACTAGATAGGCAAATGTGCATTTCGAAGGTATTATTACAGCACTGATAGGCTGACGATCATAAGAAACACCATTCGGACCTTCCACTATATTGCCGTTCATGTAACAAATAAGTTGGCGCTGCGACATCTATAAACATCCAATATAATCGGTTATAAACAAATAGTCGTACATGATAGCGTTATTATATATATTTCGTATTACACTACGATTAGACAGATAATATTTTAAAAATACCTACGAAATATATAATGTATTACGTACATTACACACATATGACCGGATACATAAATTACATTTAATTTATATTTATCGTACTACACTAATGTACAATAACACATATTTTTCATATAAATTTATACTATAATTTATTCAACACGTATACCTTATAAATACCGTATATATACAAATATATAAAAAAAAATCATAAAATCTCACAAACAATACTAGTACTATGCGGAAATGTATATCTACAATCATAATTTCAATTACAAGTACATACAACTCTAGATCTACAATTTAATACAAAACGTATAATTTAGAAATACATACCGTATTTTTTGTAGATCTTGGTCGAAATTAGTAGATCTATGTAATTCTCACTTAGATCTATGAAATTTTACTAAAATTTTATGATTTGGGACGAGATTTTTTGAGAATGGGGGAGGAGGGCGAAGTAAAGGAAGAAAATGGGGAAGGAGAAATGAGAGGAGGGACTGGGCTCGGGGTAGGTTATTAAAACATTGAACGCCACTGTAAGTGGCGTTCGGAACGCCAGTCAGACTGGCGTTAATAGGGATCGCCAGTTTAACTGGCGATAGTATTAACGCCAGTTAAACTGGCGTTAACTATTAACGCCATTTATAAAGGCGGTACAACGTTGCCGCCAGTTAAACTGGCGGCAGCGTTTTATTTTTATAAATTTTTATATTTGATTTTATTTTCGTAATTTGAATTAAAAATAATTTTAAAAAAAAAAAAAATCCTCCCAACAACACCAACACTGCTGACTTTTTTTTCTTCCTATCAATTACATGCATTTTGTCGCGCAAAGTATTTTAGTTTTTCTCTGTTCACCAAATATGGGTCGGCATCGTTTGTGAGGTTATAGGGTTGTACGTAAATGATCAATTATCGCGGAATCTTTTTACGTTAATTTTGAAAAAAAAAATATTCAGTCAGATCATTCTTAACATTGTTTATGAAATATAAGAAGGCGGAAAATAAGAGAGACTTGCATATTGGCCTCCATCAAAGTTTTGTATTATGAATTAATCCTTTGTTTAAAATTTGTTATTTGTCACGTCTTAAAATATTTGTTTAAAATTACTTTTAAAAAATTTAAATGCAAAACTTGTAAATCACATCACAATCTATATTTTTCTATTCAAAGTACTTTTAAAAGAATAACTATATATTTTAGACTAGAAAGTCTTAATAGATTAACGGATTAGTTTTTAAACCTGCTAAAATTTTGGAGTACCGACATATCTATTTAAATATATTTTGAAAAAAAAAAAATTGACTATTAAAAATCGTAAATCACACTAAAATCTATTCAAATCTACTCCAAAAAGTAAATACATTATATAAAAAATATTCTTAACATAACTTTTGAGATATGAGCTGCATTGTAAAAATTTTGGATTCAGTAATTAATTTATTAACGGTTTGGGAATCAAGACCTGATAGACAATTATTCCTCTAAATAATTTTAATGGAACTATAAATTAATTAACAACTTATAACAGGACCGCGGATCGGACGGGACCGAATCGACCGGTCCAGTTCAGTTTTTCAGTCCGGACAAATATATGCATACCCCTATCACCATGCGGGCCTTCGTCTGCTACTACAATGGAGAACTTAGATTCGTTTTTGCAACCCTTACTTTTGGGCAACGATGCTCTTACAGTTCAACAAAAGATGGCTGACTACATTGTCATGAGAACAATGTAAATGTGATAATTGCAATTCAGCCCCCTAATTTAAAGTATTTGTATTTTAGCTTTCTGAAATATATTTTCGTGACGCATTTTCATATTTTGAAAAACTAAAATACGATACTTTCAAAATAGGGGATTGAAATGCAATTGTCCTAATGTAAATCGCTAGATGTCAATATATTGTCAAATGAGATTGGTAGATGTTGGCCCTACTAGTCAACATCCATCAGCTATCCATGATTATGCAAACCCAACTATTCTTGGATTTTTCTATATTATAACGTCATTGGGAGGTTCGGAAAAGTAATTAGGCAGCCCCAACTAGTCAACTTCACCAACTTTATTGACCTTTTTTCTTCAATTCATTTTCAAGCATTTCATATTTTACTATATATATATATATATATATATATATATATATATATATATATATATATATATATATATAACAGTCCGCCAAGCGCGACTAGCTCAACCGGTTGGGAGGTATCTCAAAAAGCATCACCATATGGATTTAAGGTCGTGAGGGATAAAATTCTCCGTATAATTTTTTGAAGAAAATTTTTTTATATCCGGTGGCAGGAGCCATCGTTTATGGAAGGCATGTACTCGAATTACAGAGCGTCGGTCGAGATTGTACGTGAAAATTTTCCGTAAGTTTAAAGTCTCTACGGAGACGTACGCTCGTATTACAGATTCTATCATTATATATATATATATATATATATATATATATATATATATATATATATATATATAAAACAGTCCACTTAAATATTGTTAAAGTCATAAGGTACGCCAATACAGAATTAGAGTCTTGAAGGCTAGGTGTAAGACGTAAAGCGAGGCGCGCTTTCCACAAACGCAAAGCACAACCTGCACTTTAAATTCGAATTGATGACAAACGCTCGTATTGCGGAACTATGACCTCAGCTCCACCTACCGATTTAATTGTTATGATTTCAAATATATATATATATATATATATATATATATATATATAATATATATATATATATATATATATATAATTCGGTATCAAAATAGTTCTGTGATATATAATATCTCTTATAATTCATAATATGCCACAACTATTTTTATTATATAACAATTTGACATGTGGCACACTTAAATATAATAAATATGTAATTAATCACCTCATTAATGAAGTTCATTCAATTCATATTTAATATATTATTAATAATTTATTAAATATAAAAAATAAGTATAATTTTATAATAAATTTATTTTTACTAATATAAATTATATAATTTCGAAGAATTTGAAAGGTCATTATCAAATTTTCAATAATATATATAAAGTGGTGATCAAAGTCGTAACTTTCGGTATGTCATTTGATCTTTATTTTGCTCTAATAATATGTGATGGATATAATATAATATTTTAATAAAATAAATATTAATTTATATAAAATTAATATATTTTAAAAAAAAACTTAATCGTTCGAATATTATCATATTTATATTATAATATATATAATAAATTTTGAATATAATATATATATATATATATATATATATATATATATATATATATAAAAAAAATATTACAAATATAAAATATTATATTTAAATTATAAATACATAAGATTGGGTGGTCAAACAGTTACACTATGTGGCATCTTAATGACTTTCGGTGTGTCATTGGTATTTTTTTTTTAAAAAAAAGCACATGGTTTTTTTTTTTATCTGTTAACAGTTTAAAAATTACGTAATTAATTTTAAGAATATAAAAAGGCTAAATAAAGTTAAAAATAATAATAATAATTTTATTAAATAATAATTAGTTTATAAAAAATGATCTACATACATACGTAACTATTAATATAAAAGTGATAATAATACAAATTTTATAATAAAATTCATTTTAATAACAATTATCCATATTCTAAAACAAAATATATAGATGACTGAATATAATAAGTATTTCACATTATTTTTAAATAATTTTATTAATTTATATATAGCAAGTAATAATTATTTTGCTCTAATTATATGTGATAAATAAAATATAAACTTTAATAAAATTTATTATTAAATTTAATAATAAAATATAAAAATATAAAAAAATTAGTATTATTATTTTATATTAATAATTAATATCTGTGTAGCGTAGGGTGCAAAACTAGTGTTTAATTATGATCAAGCAATTTTGAAATTTGCCACGTGGTACAATCTGTACTACACTTTTTTTTTTCCTTTTATATTATTAATATAATTTCTATACGTCTGCCTTTGCCTAATTTTTTTGACCACGTTGTACATCACGACCTTTTCTCATGATTGTATCAAAATCTCAAAAAGAATAAGACCATTTTGTATTGCATATTTTCTTCGCTTCCCGCTCTTACTAACACAGAATTTGCAAATTAGCTGCTACGCACAGCAACGCCGCCACCAATAACTTCACCAAATCATCCTTTTTTGAATAAAACTTAAAAAATAAAATTTAGGAGCATTTGGTGAAGGAACTTTTAATATAAAAATTATATATTTTAATGAGATCTACAATTTTTATATTAATTTTTTTAAAAAAAATTCTGTAATAAATGTTGAAGACTGTAAAATTTAAAAAATTTGAAGTATATATATTGTCTTTGCTATTTTTACAACATGTTTAAATTCGTTAATTTTGGAACGTTAAAATATCTACTTAGATACATTTTTTGTAAAAAATTTTAAAATAAAAATTGTAAATCTCATAAAAAATTTTTACTTTAGTATTATAAGTTTTACCATAAAATATTTTCAATTTTTTTTTTTAATTATACAAATTATTAAAGTTTGGTGGATTTGTTGGCAGTATGTTAGACGCATTAGCATTTTTCTTTGCAAATTTTTAGTAGTTGGTAGAAGAGGTAGGGGTCAACGACCAGCACATTGGAAACATCAAACGTTATGTACAATCTATTACATGATCTTCTTCTCCGACTTCTTTTTGTATCTTCTGTTGCGCCATTTCTTTGTATCAGTGTGTTCTTCAGAAAACACGTCAGCCGTCTGCGTAGGCTCACATGGGTAGTTCTCGAAGTCGAGATCGTCGTCTTCTAATAATCTAAGAGATGGTGGTGAGTTTCAACGTGATGGAGTTTGTCTGATTGGATTAGGAGTGACCTAAGAGATATTATCGTCGTCATTTTTGAATATTTACTAGCAGAGCGAGGACGAGACACGCGAGATTGGAAATAGCGACGACAAATAATTGCAGTAAACAGTGAGCGGTTTTAAAGAACACGAGATAAAAATAAGATGGGGCAATGTGGTCATTTCACATTGCAAAAAGACGCGATTCGCTTAAAAAGGAAGAGATGGTGCTGTTCGCTAAAAATCTATTAAGGAAGATACCAAACGTCAATTTTGCCAAAGAAAAAAAAAGTGATCCTGTTTGAAGAAAGTGATCTATTATAGACCATGACTTAATATATGAAGAAAGTGATCGATCATCGAGCTACATCGGCTAGAGAGTAATATATGGAATTTGCGATACCTATTGATAGAGACCGAACTATTCTAGACACTTACGTGAGAAACCGCCCGTCCACGTGTGGGTGCATTGCAATCAAGAAAGCTGTTTTAAATGCCATCTACGTATAGATATACAGGATTTATTCCTTAGTTCTTGTATTCTGGTCCATATGAGATATCTTATATTCAGCTACCATATGAGATCTAGAGTTTGTACATGGTTATAAATATTTGTTAGCGCCGCAAGTCATAGAACTACACTCTATTCGCCGAATCATATAAATCTATATATTGCTCTACAATACTCATATCATTTCTGTTCTCTTCACCTAATTATATATGTGAGTCTCATCCATGGTAATAACCTCTTTATCACCTATAATTTGGGTGCACAATTTTAATTATTAGAATATCCGCGACGCCTTCTTTTGTATTGTGGAGGACCATGGTTTCAAATGGCGATATTATTATTATTATTAATTTTTTAAAATCTGCGACACTCTGATCGCAACCGGGACACCATGATTTTACTTTAGAACATTCATATAGAGACATCAAATTGGAACATAAAATAGAAAAATGAGGAGCCAATGTCATAGAATAGACATACATACGAACTCGAAATTATCTAATTCATCACTGAACACTCACAAAAGGTGCTAGAATAACTTTACTGACTGTTTTATGTGAAATAGTTTAAAAATATATCTTTACATTTTGGGAATTTTGCCTTTTTATACCCCCGTAATTCAAAATTGTCAAAATATATCCTCCTAATTTAAAATAATATTTTTATATCCTCTTAACATTTGAAATAACGAGAATAATTAACTTGACGATGATAGTTTTATCAATGTGATCAATAGAGCATAATAAGTTATTTAAATTAGATAAATATATTTTGATAATTTTAAATTATGAGGGTCGTAGTTCGGCAAATACCCATTTAATGTTCTCTGTAAAACAATCTATGAAGGTCAAAGCACACATGAAACATTAAGAGTCATACTTCAGCATCCTTGTGATTTTATAATATCTCCAGAGATTCTGTCAAACTTTAATCAAACTTTAATCAACCTTAGTCATATTCTGTCAAATATCAAAATGTTTAGAAACAGCATAAAGTATAATAAATTTGAGAGAAATTTTAGGATGTCAAATTTTTTCTTGAATTTCACATGCTTTTGGGAGCCAGAAGAAACTAAGAGCATAATTCTAAAAAAGAAAAAGAAAAAAAAGAAAAAAGAAAGAATAAGCAAAGTAGGCAGAATTTTGGTCGAATTTAGCCAAGAAACAGTTTTTCATAGGAGGGACCATCTTTTACTGAACGAATGGTCTCAATCTTACTTACTCGACTTGTTTGGAAGTGTCGGACACTCTTCAGTGAGTACTAGGGCTGAGCATTACCTGAACCTACCCGAAAAACCGAACCAAACCGACCCGAACAAAGCCAAAATTTCGGATTCGGTTCGGGTCGGGTTCGGTTCGGGTCGACATTTTAGTAATTCGGGTCTATATAATTCGGTTCGGGTTCGGTGGTCGAATTTCGGTTCGGTTCGGGTTGAACTCGATTTATCCTCGCAAGTTACATTTTGGTTAGTTTTCGTTGGTTTTTATGTGCTTATTTTTTCTTTTTAAACAAAACATTTATATTACAACTATTCGGGTTGACCCTAACCGACCCGAATCCGAATTGGTATTGAATAAAAATAATTTTTGCTATTATTCGGGTCAACCCGAACCAACCCGAACTGACCCGAATTTTAGTCCGTTCGGGTCGGTTCAGGTTGACACGAAATTCGGGTCGGTTCGGGTCTAAAAGTATTTGGTTCGGGTCGGCCTTAAGAATTTCGGTTCGGTCGGTTCGGTTCGGGTTGACCCGAATGCTCAGCCCTAGTGAGTACAAAAAGAATACAGATTTATATTTTTGTTGGTGGCTTTTGTGAAAATGGAACTTCAAATCTTTGCTTTATGAAGCTCCTATATCCATGCTTAGGTTGGACAAAAATCTTCTGCGCTTATTTTATATCTCTAAATTTCTTTCCTCATACTTTAAATACATATTTTTTTTTAAAAAAAAAAATTTAAATAAAAATTATAGATTTTGATGAGATCTACAACATTCATTTTGAAATTTTTTCAAAACTACTTCAAAATAGGTATATTGTGACTAATTTTTAAAACTATTTTAAACCAGTTAAGATTTTGAAGCCCCAAACACATTTCTAAAAAATATTATTTGAAAAAAATTTTAACATAAAAATTATAGATTTTATCAAAATTTATAACTTTTATTTTGAATTTTTTAAAAAAATACATGTAACTATTTATTTGGAATGTGGAGACTGAGATTGAAAATACTGGTAGAGGATATGCTCTGCAGCAATCAAATGAATCAATATGTAGTGAACTCGTGTGTAACAAGATAAATAATCATTTTGTGAGTATTTACTCTCATTTACACACGTGCACGACTTACCAATATGTAAAGTTATATACATGACGTTTGGGATATATGAAAATACTGTAAATCACAATTCAAAATAATTTATCATTTAAAAAAAAAAAGAAATAAAAAAAGTTGTTATTGCTACCAAAGAAAGAATTCCACCTAAAAATAAAATGGTCTGAACGCACCGGTTTTGGGCCCCCTCACGTGGATGGCTGGAAATTCAAAAGCGGTTCAATCCTTTTCTCCACGGTGCAAAAGGACCTACTTCAGCAAACTTCCTCTGACTATCATTTTCTCTATTTTTTAAATAAAATTAAAATAAAATAAGAAAAAATCATTATATATACTGCTATGTTGCACTGGCATAATCGCATGCAAATTAAGACAAGATATCAATAAGATTCAGAGCTAGAAGACGATGGTGATGGTGGAGGTGGTAGAGTCGTCAATGGTGGCGCCGTCTCAGGCAACGCCGAGGCACAAGCTCTGGCTCTCCGACATTGACTCCCTCTCCGTCTGGAGCTACACGCCGACAATATACTACTTCAAGCAAGAGAACTATACCGGCGATAATAGCGATTTTTTCTCGCCGGAGATTCTTAAAGCTTCTCTGAGCAAGACGCTCGTGTTGTTTTACCCGCTTGCCGGACGGCTTGTCGCCGGCGAGGATGGCCGGAGGGAGATTGATTGCACCGGCGAGGGTGCACTGTTCGTGGTTGCCCGCTCTGAGTCCACCATCGACGAGCTCGGCGAGGCTGTGCCTTGTGAGCAGACGAAGAGGGCTCTGATCCCGACGGTGGACTCCGGTAGCCTTCCTTGCCTGCTGACCATGTTTCAGGTGAGTCACTCTATTGCTCACGAGAAATTATTGCGCGCACCGTATTTTTCACATCATTCATGCTGTACATCGTATATATTTATAAAAATTTTAAAAAAAAAAATTTAATATAAAATTTGTAGAATTTGATGATATACATAATTTTAATGTAAATTTTTTTTTTCAAAAAATATTTCTAAATTGATATTTGTGATTCCAAAATTTTTCTGAATTTAAAAAAAAAAAAATTGGTTAAGATATTTTAACAAAAAATGCTTATAAAAAAATATTTTGTGATAAAATTTTCTATATAAAAATTATATTTCATCAAAATTTATAATTTTTGTATTAATTTTTTTTAAAAAAAATTATAGGTGCACCCGGTGCACAGATGATATGGTGTACTGGATATACCAAATAATTTTTCATTGTTCACACATCAACAATATTTGAGTTTAGTACAGGATATCTAGTACGGGTTATACATCGTAATGTCTAAAATTTGACATACCATACGACTTGTTTTAAAAAAAAAAAAAAATTACCTACATAATTATGTTTACTTTTTTAATAATTTAATAATTTATTTTTAAAAAATATCTTTAAAATAAACTTAATAGAATTAGGGACAGTTGATCAAACTTTTAATTATCTAGAGCATTATAAAATTTCTAGGCGTCTTATTTGACTGCCTTTGTTGCATGCATACTGCAGATCACATTCTTCAAGTGTGGGGGCGTGTGCTTGGGCGTTGCCCTGCACCACTCCGCCGCCGACGGTGCCTCCGGCATCCAATTCATCAACACATGGGGCGACATCGCTCGCGGCGCCGCCGTCGACTCCGTCCCCCCTCCCTTCATTGATCGCACCGTCTTGCGCGACCGAGCGCCCAAAAACACAGCTCGCCACGCTTCCACTCCCGTCGCCCCCGGCCCCTTCGTCACCGCCGTGCTGAAGCTCTCGAAATCTCAAGTCGACCGGCTCAAGAATCTCTCCAGCGGAAGCAGGCGGCGTGTTTCCACTTTCAAAGTCGTCGCCGCACATGTCTGGCGGTGCGCTTGCCGTGCTCGTGGGCTCTCCGGCGACGTGCAGACGCGGATGTACTCGCTGATGGATTTCCGCCGGCGGGTCTCGCCGCCACTGCCGGAGGAGTACCTCGGCAACGCGCTCTTCTTGGTGTCGATCAGTGCGAAGGTCGACGAGCTTGTCTCCCAACCGCTACGCTTCGGGGTCGATCGCATAGACGACACGCTAGCAGAGGTGAGCTTCGTGACCTCTCCACCGCCGGAGGAAGGCGGCCATGGCGATGGAGTATCGGAGAAGGAGAACGACTACGTGAAGTCGAAGTGGAGGATCGAGAACAACGAGATATGGGTGGGGAGCTGGATGTCGATGCCGGTGTACGAGCTGGACTTCGGATACGGTAAGCCGTCGTTCATGGTGAAAGCTACCATGAAGTCTCGTGGCATCTTGTATCTGATGCGTGATTCCGCCGGCGGTGTCTCCATCGTCGCGTCGTTCGAGCCGGAGACCATGCCGTCGTTCAAGAAGCTTATTTACGAGGGATTGGATGATGCGCACGAAGAATTCTTCCGAGGTATGATGAATAGAAAATTTTATAATACTTCGAACATAAATTTTAATATTTATATTAAAATTTTTAAAAATCTATATTAAAAGTAGTCTTTTAAATTTTTTTGAACTATATATTTAAAAAAAATAGAATCATAATATTGTAATTTAAATATTTTTAAAATGATTATTAAAATATTTCAAATACTTATAAAATTAAAAGTATAAATATTAATTATTTATACATAATAATTATCTATTTATTAGATATATTATTTAATGTACTTTAAAAATATTTGAAATTATAAATTATAAAATTTATTGTTCTGAATATTTTGTGTATATATTTTTTTTTTAAAAATATTTAAAAATAAATTTATTGAATTTGGTGCAAATAACAAAATACTTGGCGCATCATGAAACTTCTCATAATAATGTTCCAAAATATTTATAAACTTATAAAAGAATCCGGTAATTTATCGAACCATTAGGACTCTTAATATAATTATAATTATATATGATAATTTAGAATATGCATAACATATATTTTAATGGACAATATATAATTTTAATAGCAGTAAATCCATCAGATTCGCCAAGAATGACATTTCTCATATATGGTTATATGTATCTTAGACTCATTGTTGTTGTTATATTGAAAATTTAATCATATTATGCAGGTCCGCCAGTAAATTCGAAATTGATGATTGTCGACCATCCATTCAAGGCAATTGCTGCTGGTGCCAAGGACTAAGGAGGCATCTATCATCAATATATGATTATTATTGGACTTGTATTTTTTTTTTCTTTTGTTTTTTTGTTGATCTGAATTTTTTTTTTTTTGTTTCTTTGCGTATTGTTCTATAGCAGTATATTGAATTAAACGAGTTGTAATAATTTTATATTGAATCGTAAAATATATCAATATACGTGGATAAATCTCTTATTTTCCGTCATCAATTTCTTTAATCTTATTTTTATAGTATGGATATATGGATTTGAAAATTGAAATGCAATTAAAAGGTACAGATAGGTGCCAGCTTTTGGTATCTTCCACTGCCCTCTCGTGATAGAATTTATTTGGCAAATTTGGCAAATCGGGCCCTCCTTAACACGTATTTGGCAAATAGCGCCCCACTCTTCAATTTTAAGTGAATCGCGCCCCTTTGTGCTGTGAAATGACCAAAATGCCCTCGCCTTCTTAACGTTAAAACTGAGCGGTATTTGGAATACCGCTCAGCCAGACCTAACCTAACCCACTCACTCTCTCTCCTTAGCTCTCTCGCTTGCTCTCTCTCTCGCTTGCTCTCTCTCTCTCGCGCTCTCTCGCGCTCTCTCTCTCTCTCTCTGTGTGTGTGTGTCTCAAAATCGATTCCATCGCCACCGCCGCACAGTCGCCGCCCTATTGTGCGTCCCTCAACGCCGACGGAAATGTCTCCAGCAATCCCAGTAAAAACGAGGTGTTTTCCCCGAAACCTTTTCGAGAACTTTACAACGGACGACGAGGAAAAAAGCTTAGCGCTGAAGGACTACCATCTTCCAATCGCTGCGCAGACCCCTTTTCTCTTTTCTGCAGCTACCACCCATTGGAGGGATCGTCCAAGACTAAGCGAAATCGCCAGGCGTTGGGTGGAGGGTTCGTTCTTCGTCTTCGCCGGCGCTAGGTTAGAATTTACGCCGGTAGACGTCGCTATTCTTCTTGGATTGCCCAATAGAGGAGAGGTGATATCGATGGACCAGGATCAAGCGAATACCAACGACATCCCCATCGCAAAAACAAGCTTCAAAGGCCGCAACCCCAAAATTGAGGAAATTTCAAACAAGATGCGGATAATCAGAAACAACGTGGAAAAAGCGGAACAGTATGTTAAATTATGGGTAATGTACATATTATCTGCGTTTCTTTTCACTGAGCCCGGACAAAGAGTTCCGGCCAGTTTATTGATGTTGGTGGATGACCTGGACCGCCTAAAAGAATACGACTGGCCTTCGGCAATACACCGTCATACGATAGAAGGAGTACGCTGCTTCCGCAAAAGAGTACACGGCTACCTCACTGGATGTCCAGTGTTGCTGACGGTTAGTAACATCTTTCTGCCAATACTTACCTTTGATTTAACTTAATGGATGGTGTTCGCAGGTGTTTTCGGGTGTTCGCAGGTGTTCGCCGGTGTTCGCAGCTTGTGCAGCGAACACCCGCGAACACCCGCGAACACCTACGAGAAATCGGATGTTTACCAACGAACAACTGACAACACCTGCAAACCACTTGTGCACAGACGTTCACAGGTGTTCTCGGTTGTTCTCGGGTGTTTGCAGTTGTTCAAAGGTGATCTAGGGTGTCGCGGTGTAACTGTGAACACACACGACCACTCGTAACACCTGCGAACACCTGCGAACACCCGCCACCACTTGTACTCAGGTGTTCGCCGGTGTTCTCGCAGGTGTTCGCGCTGTTCGCAGGTGTTCGCGCTGTTCTCGCAGGTGTTCGCGGGTGTTCGCAGGTGTTCGCAGTTGTTCGCAGGTGTTCGCAGGTGTTCGCAGGTCAAATTACAACCCGCGAACAGACGCGATCACCCGCGAACACCTGCGAACACCTGCGAACACCTGCGAACACCCGCGAACACCTGCGAACACCTACGAACACCTGCGAACACCTGCGAACACCATGCGAACATCCGTGTACAATATATTATTCATACCTTTATTCCTTTTAACATGTTTTGAAAGCACATTGTTTATAGGCTTGGTTTTACGAGAGGTTGATAACTATGACTCCTTCAAGGCCGAATGCTTCTCCTCGTCTTTATAAATGGAGTGGAGTGCGAGATACAACCGCTAAGAATGCTGAAAAGGAATTTAAGCTTCTCTCCAGCCAATCATTCCGCACTGATATTGTCTTGACCGAAGAAGAGCAACGGCTGGTACCAGGATCTTTTGTTGGGAAAGTAGATGTTGCTGTTCCTCTCCTCATGGGGACGGAAAACAAAGTCGAAGTTGAAGAGGAAAGGCAATCGGAAGGATTCCAGCCAAAGGATCACGCTGGGTCTGATGAAGAGTCTCCCAAAAAGCCACCTCCACGTCAGAGAAAGAGATCCCAGCCAAAAGATCACGCCGTGTCTGGTGAAGAGTCTCCCGAAAAGCCACCTCCGCGTCAAAGAAAGAGATCCGAGCCAAAAGATCACGCTGGGTCTGGTGAAGAGTCTCCCGAAAAGCCACCTCCGCGTCAAAGAAAGGGGTCCCAGCGTGGCAAATTCTCTGATCAAACAATCATGACTGCAAAACTGTTACTGCGAGTTGCAATGCTCGAAAAATCTGTAGATGAAGTGAAGACCGAAGTTGTAAATGTGAAGACGGAGGTCGAAAGAATTAGGACGCTGCTGGAGAAAGTAGTTGAAGGAAATCTTATTCCACCTCGCAGCAGCGCGAAAACAACTCCTGCGTCATCTCGCAAAGTAACAATTGCCGATCCTAAGTCGCATTCAGAAACTCAAGAAGATAATAAGAAGGAGCGCAGTCGGCGACCTAGGTACCCAGCTCGCCGCAGCCAACCGTATCAGACGCGAAAGAGAGATGGCGTCATGCTGGTCGATCCTCGCTCAAACCCAGAGTTGCTATGTCGAAAGAAACCCAGAACGACGAGAACAGCTGGAGTTGCTAAGCTGTTACACCGCTTGAGACAGGAAAGTGAGGATGCCAGCCAATCGGAAGAAGATAACTATGTAATTAGCTATAGAGCTGATTTGCATTCCTCTACTGCTAAGGAAGCAACGGGAGCAGATATCGTTCCCCTACCTACCGCTTCAGGAGCAACGGGAGCAGATATCGCTCCTTTAACTACAGCTTTAGCAGCAGCGGGAGCAGATATCCCTCTTCTACCTACAGCTTCAGAAGCAACGGGAGCAGATATCGCTCCTCTACCTACAGCTTTAGCAGCAGCGGGAGCAGATATCCCTCTGCTACCTACAGCTTCAGAAGCAACGGGAGCAGATATCGCTCCTGTACCTACAGGTTCAGTAGCAAGTGGAGCAGATATCGCTCCTCTATCTTCTTCGCTACCTCCAGCAGCAGAATCAGCTGGGGTGATCATTAAGGAGAAAGAATCGGAGGATAGAAAAGCAGATATTGCTCCAGGAGCTGGGTCTGTGGAGGTGGTCATGGGAAAGAAAGAAGCGAAAAAAGAAGACATTCCTTCTCAAGGTTCTGCAAAGGTTGTAGTCGCAGAATCTCAATCAGCAAATGTAGATATTATGAGTGTTGTGGAAGCCATCAATACGCAGATGGGGGAGGAAAAATCGGAGGTCCCTCATTTGCCTAAAAATGATGTGAAGAATGGACAGTCTGAAAAAGAGATGATAACGATCGACGAGAGAAAGCCTGCTCCATTATTCACAAAGCTAAGCGAGGAAGAACAACGTATTGTAGACGCTGTTAAGTTGGTATGTTAAATTCGCAGGCATTCGCACATATTAGCAAGTGTTCGCGGGTGTTCGCGGGTGTTCGCGGGTGTTCGCGGTGTTCGTAGGTGTTCGCAGGTGTTCGCAGGTGTTCGCGGGTGATCGCGTCTGTTCGCGGGTTCTAATTTGACCTGCGAACACCTGCGAACACCTGCGAACACCTGCGAACACCCGCGAACACCTGCGAAAAGCGCGAACACCTGCGAGAACACCGGCGAACACCTGAGTACAAGTGGTCGCGAGTGTTCGCAGGTGTTACGAGTGGTCGTGTGTGTTCACAGTTACACCGCGACACCCTAGATTACCTTTGAACAACTGCAAACACCTGCGAACACCCGAGAACAACCGAGAACACCTGTGTACATCTAATTTGCAGATTCTCTTGTGTTAGTCCGAATCGTATGTGTTCACACATCGAACTAGGTGTTCGCGGGTGTTCGTAGGTGTTCGCGTGTGTTCGTCGGGTGTTCGCGGGTGTTTGCGGACACCCGCGAACATCCGCGAACACCCGACGAACACCCGCGAACACCTGCGAACACCTAGGAACACCAAAAATTTGTTTAATTTTTAATTTTTTTGAAATATTTTTTTCTGATGTATGTTCCTTTCCCCCCCCCCTTTTTCCAGTCTCATGTTGGTAAGGGTTTGCTAGAAGAATACGAGGTCGCGGCCGTGGAGAGCTTGCTAAAGTTGCCACTCGATAAGTTGTAATATTCACGAAATCAGGTTTTTATTACATTCAAGTTTTACGAAGAACACTTATTCATCGTCTTTGTATCATTCTGTTCAGTTGTAGGTCCATAATCTGGGCCGCTGAGCAAACATCAGTGGTAGTCATAGAGTTGTACAGAGTACTATGCGGCTCTGCTTATGTTGGCGACGAAATAATAGACGCATATACTTTTTTCCTAAAGAAACGCCAAATTGAGTATCCTCAAATTTTTCTCAAATGTATATTTTGCACTTCACTTTTCGAGGTATTATCGCTCACACCTTGGAAATTTTAATTTGTTTGTACTTGTTATGTATTTCTAATGCTTTTGTTTTCTCTTAAATTTATTACAGGCGGCAACACAATATGGCAAAGATAATTTTACTGTGACCGCAGAGCTTCAGCATATTCGTGAGTCTGCCCAAAAGAGTAGATATATATTCATACCTATTTGTACAGATGAACACTGGTATTTAATGTGTATAGATATGCATGATGAAAAGTTCCTCCACTACAATTCCCTGCCAATAACGTCGAACAGGAGGAAGGCTTTTCAAAAGTTGACCGCTTTCTTGAAAAAGTCGCTACCCGACATTTTCCCGGCCAGCAGGTTCTCCTGGAAGATCACCGAAATGAAAAATATACCTATGCAGCATGGGTAAGCTCAACAGTTTATTTTCTTCTTTGTAATACTTTACCATTTATTTTCTTTATCTACTACTTTGTTTTTAAGCATTCAAACAATAACATTTCTCCTTCTTCAATTTCCGTAGGACGGATTGTGGAATAATTATTCTCATGTACATGGACTACCTACAATCCTCCCGTCAGTTGACATGGGATCCAATTGAGGCGAAAAGATATCGCGGAAAGGTAGCAGCAAAATTGTTACTAGACATAAACAGCAGATTAGACGCTCTATCAAACCTATAGCTTCTATTTATTTTGTAATTTTATTGATTTGTAATTATAATAGATTCAATTAAATCATTTACAAAATTGAGTACGAAGGCCTTGAAATATAACATTAGGTTATCGTTAGCAGGTGTTCGCAGGTGTTCGCGGGTGTTCGCAGGTGTTCGCTGTTAGTTAGTAGGTGTTCGTAGGTGTTCGCAGTTGTTGGCGGCTGTTCGCGAACACCTGCGAGCTATGACCCGCGAACACCTGCGAACGATGAACTGCGAACACCTGGGGACACCTGCGAACACCCGATATCACCCGCGAACACCGGCGAACACCTGCAAACGATAACCCGCGAACACCTACGAATAATTTGTAAGTAATGTTGTCGAGTTGTAATTATAATAAATTCAAATAGAAACGAAGTCCATCAGAAATGAATTCAGGTTATCTTTCCAAGGTGTTCGTGGGTGTTCGCTGGTGTTCGCGGGTGTTCGTAGGTGTTCGCGGCTGTCCGCGAACACCTGCGAACACCCGATATCACCCGCGAACACCCGCGAACACATTGTGACGCCCATACAGACCCATGCATAAATGCTGCGAACACGGCGAACATTCTCTCATCATTTCTCATAACTTAAAACAAAAAAATTCTCCATTACAATTTCCAAAATGTAAATACATCCATCAAAAGTGGAGAGGAATGTTCTTAATGTCCCACACTCGATACAGGAGGATATCGGCAAGAACGCTTGTGGCATCTAGTACATTTGCGTTTCAATTTCCCAGAGTCCGTTGACTCTATTCTTGCCTTTCTCCGTCTCCCGGCCTGAAGCACTGCAGCAGGTGGCATTATGGGTTCATCTGTTTCGTCTCGTATCCAGTGCTCACTTCCTCTCATTGGTCGTATAACTCCACTGTAAGCGGAACGGTAATTAGAGGTCTTAAAAAATACATCACAATATTCGTATGGATTTAATTGTGCCGATGAAATTGCGACGAGGGAATGACGACAAGGCAGTCCGATGACGTCCCAGTCCCTGCATGAGCAAGTCCAGTTGTGCAGGTTAACCACGTTGCAACTATATTCATCCTCAACTTGAAATTCTACATCGGAAGCCCTCTGTACGGAAAGAAACTTGGATCGTTTAAGATTTTTCTCGAATAACTCTTGCTTCCCTTGGAGTTAAGTTTCTGCATTCCATGATGAAGAAGCTATTCTGCGTTTGTAGAAATACTCTGAGCACTTTTTTCTTGTTGCCTCGACAAGTTTGCAAATTGGCAGACTGCGGTATTTCTTCATTACGGAGTTCATGCTCTCGGCACAGTTAGTGCTTAACATCCCATACCTATGAACACAATCAATGATGAAGCTTTAGAAAAGAAGGAATTCGCTGGTGTACGCGTGTGTTCGCGATTGTTCGCGGCTGTTCGCAGGTGTTCGCGGGTGTTCGCGGGGTGTTCGTTTGTGTTCGCAAAGCGAACACCATATCTCGCCTGCTACCCTTTCTGCCGCGAACACCTGTGTACATCTAATTTGCAGATTCTCTTGTGTTCGTCCGAATCGTATGTGTTCACACATCGAACTAGGTGTTCGCGGGTGTTCGCAGGTGTTCGCGGGTGTTCGCAGGTGTCCGCGAACACCCGCGAACACCTGCGAACACCTGCGAACACCCGCGAACACCCGCGAACACCTAGTTCGATGTGTGAACACATACGATTCGGACGAACACATACGATTGGCTGGTGTTCGCAAAACGAACACCATATCTCGCCTGCTACCCTTTCTGCCGCGATTGTTCGCGGGTGTTCGCAGGTGTTCGCGGGTGTTCGCAGGTGTTCGCGGGTCTTCGCATTTGTTCGCGATCACCCGCGAATAGCTGCAAAAAGCTACGAACACCGCGAACACCTGCGGGACGCATAAGTAAAAACGTTGACATACAATAAAGTCTTACCTTTTGGTAGGGAAGTAAGCATTTGCCCATTTTTCTTTAGGAATGTCATTAATGAATTTATAGGATTCATCGTGTTCCTTTAAAATCTTGCACATCACTTGCTGGAAATGCCCCTCTGTTCGAGCTCTTGCAGCAGCCCAGAATAATTTAGCTGCTATTCTGTCATTCGTTTTTCCAACAAGATTTTTGGACATATGAACCATGCAGTAAGAATGATAGCATTCTGGAAAAACCTCTTCAACAACATCGCCATCTTTAGATACAAGTCCACGCATCCTATCTGTAATAATCACAGGTGGCTGGGCTATGTATCCGATCGATTCCCTTAGCAATTCTAGGAACCACTTCCATGTGTCCTTCTTTTCAATTTCAACAACAGCGAATGCAAGAGGAAGTAAATGGTTGTTACCGTCCACCGCTGTTGCCATCATCAAGCAGCCGGGGTATTTACCCCGAAGATGACAACCGTCGACACCGATGACTGGCGGAATGTACTGCCGGAAAGATCTTTTGCACGCTCCGAAAGACCAATAGAACCTGTGAAAGCGCAGTCCTATGCATTTCAAAGCAACGTCGTTGTCAATATCCAGCAATCTTATTTCCCTCATTAGTGGTCTTAAGTCATTAAAAGAATCTTCAAAGTTTCCACGAATGTGTTCAAGTGCCCTTTCTTTTCCCTTATATGCCAGCCAATACGAGCACTCGTAACCGTACTTACTTCGAATATCTGTCATTATCATTTTTGGCGTATAATCTTCATCTTCACGTAATTGATCAACAATTTCCGCTGTAGTGTAATAAACACGTATTACCCTTATATACAATCAATAAAATAAGGATAATAAAAAAAACTTTGTTCATCGGTGTTCGCACCTGTTCGCAGGTGTTCGCAGGTGTTCGCAGGTGTTCGCAGGTGTCGCACCTGTTCGCGGGTGATCGCGTGTGTTCGCACCTGTTCACCTGCGAACACCTGCGAACACCTGCGAACACCCGCGAACACCTGCGAACACCTGCGAACACCTGCGAACACTTTTGAACACATGTATATAGATGTTTAAATTGTAGAAAAATAATATTGATTTAATATTTACTTACAAGCTATCAACTTGCTGCTGCACTGCTTGTGTTTACGTTCAATGAGTGGTCCGCATGTATGTTTATCAACAAGATTTGTCACTATGAACTCCTCTGTTCCTCTAACTTTTCTTCCTCCGCATCTCCAGTTGCATTCGTCTTTCCGGCATTTGACGACGATTTTTTCAGCTCTGGTTTTCACAGGTTTTGTTTCGAAATGCTCTCTGAGTGCATGCAGTTGAAGGAATTCCTTGAATTTTTCTCGACTACAGAATAGTTGTCCAATCATCAGATTTGGCAGATCGTCGTCGTCTTCGTCTTCAAGAGGAGGAACACCACCTCTGAATGTTGAGTTGAGGGTATAGGTGTCCAGCTCGCTTGCGTTTCCATGATCGTCGGTGGTGTTTTGAAGGATATGTTGGATTTCACTTGCGTTTTCTGTCAGAAAAGCATCATACGCCATATACAATTTATCATCAGGATCATATTCTTCGACTTCTTGCTGTATCTCTTGTTCGCCATTTCTTCGTCATCAGTGTCTTCTCCTGCGCGCATTTCAGTCGCCTGCGTAGGCTCACATGGGAAGTTCTCGGAGTCGAGATCGTCGTCTTCTAATAATCTAAAGGATGGTGGAAATGGAGAGATGCAAGAGGATGGAATTTGCCTTATTCGATGAGTGAAATGAGAGTTGTTATCCGCCGACATTTTTGGAGCTTTACTAGCAGAGGAAGAAAGAGACGCGCGAGCTTGGTAATAGAGGCGATGAATAAGCGCGGACTGGATTAAAACAGCGTAGAAAAAGCGGGAAAGATGGGCGGGAAGACGGTCGACGCGACGGTGACGCGACAGCGAACAGTGAGCGGTTTTAGAGAACGGGGGTTAAAAGAAGGCGAGGGCATTTTGGTCATTTCACAGCACAAAGGGGCGCGATTCATTTAAAATTGAAGAGGGGGGCGCTGTTTGCCAAATACGTGTTAAGGGGGGGCCCGATTTGCCAAATTTGCCAATTTATTTCGACTCCTTACAATCTATAATTTACGGGTGGATGGGTCTATGTTGGATACGGCCGGATTGAGACAATCATGTATAGAGAGCCAACACTGAAGAAATACTCAATTTCTTTTGGAAAAATATTTGGACAGTCTCCCTGATAAAATTGTTGTTGCTGAATAACTCCTACAAGATTCTTTCCTTACTGATCCCCCTCCGAAAAAATTAATTTTTATAGATAAAAATATATGTGTACCCGTTAATACTTTGGAGCTATAAAATATATATTTTAAAGTATTTTTTTTTATAGATATAATTTTAACACTTAACGGAATAACGATTCACGCCGTTAAATATTTAACGGTGCCGTTAAGTGTTAAAATTAAATCTCAGCCATTGGATCAAACAGATCAACGGCTGAGATGTTAGCTGAGAATAGACTATTATTAGGTCGAGCTGAAAATAGCCTCCCTCTCTCTCTCTCTCTCTCTCTCTCTCTATATATATATATATATATATATATATATATATATATATATATGCCCAACAGCACGAGCAGTCCAGTATAAAGGTTCTCGATCGACCATTTCAATTTCAATTTTCGTAATTCTCATTAACATCGTCACTCCTCTTTCCCTCCATCTGCGCACCAATGGCTAATCTCCCAGCTGCCATGAACACCACCACATCAACTCACAACCCAAACCAAAATTCCAGCTCCGGTGGCGACCATTCAGACGAACAGCTCAAGCTCGCCGTTGCAATCGCCCTCCTCCGCCACCGGAACTTCCACCAGCCCACCACCAACTCCACGGCCGTCGCCGCCGATCACTGGAAGAGGAAGGTGCGCGCCACTTATTTTCAGTTTCAATTTCAGTGGATCCTTGATCGTCCTTTGTTTTGCTAGGCCAAGGATCGGAAACGAGAGATCCAGCGGCTCAGGAAGGAGATCAAGAAGATGGAAGGTGAGACTTGTGATCAAATAGCTAATACTTGACTATATATCGATTTAATGGTATAATGCGTCAGATGAGATCCCTGCCGAGGTCGTACAGCAGATCGCCACGTGTAAGTGCTACTTTTTCGATGGCATGGAGAATGGTGGAGACGAGCACTGGATTAGTGATGTTCTGAGGAGAAGGTTCATGAGATTAGGTAAACTTGAGTGTTTATTATGTACTTGGATAATTACTACAATGTTGATTATGCTTGGATTTAGTTTGTGCTGTTTTAATCAGTTCGTCAGAAGGAGAGACTGAGGAAAGCGGATGGCTCTGTTCTGAAAAGGATTGCACTAGGTTGGTAAAAGTTTCCTGACATTATAAATTTATAATTCATGGATTTCAAGAGGTTGTTCATTTTCTGATTAATTCTGTGGATTTCATGTGGACAATAGCCCCCCAGCGGTGGGACGAATGGTTGGAATGGTGGGATGGGTTTCGCCGGTGGGAAATCTGGTGGCAGAGATGGGCTCCAGACTCATTGGTCTCACATAAGGCGTATACCTATGTTCACTTATCTACTACAACTGTATAAAACCCCTTTATTTGCACATCATGGGGCACCAGTTGAAAAGAACTTGGTTGAGATAATGTTTGTTTGATTTCTTCTTTGATAATACTGAAACTGACATAAATTTTGCTTTGGTTACATATATATATATATATATATATATATATATATAGGGTGACTTATACATATAGGGGGACTTACATATAATTTAAGTCCCTCAACCTTTTAAACTTTGCAAATAGATTTCTCATTTTACCCGTTAACGTTATCATCCTAAACACACTTATTTAGAAGTATTTTTTGGAGAAATTTTCAACATGAAAGTTGTAAATTTTAATGAGATTTACACTTTTATGTTAAAAAAATAAAAATATTTCTAAAATAGGTGTTTTGAGACTCCAAAATTCAGTAGGTTAATGGATTGATTTTGAAACCCACTGAGATTTTGAAGCTTCAAAACACCTATTTGGAAGCATTTTTTGAAAAAATGTTAAACGTGAAAGTTGTAACTCTCATCAAAATCTACAACTTTCATGTTTAAAGTTTTCTCAAAAAATATATATATACAATGGTCAAAAATGGCTCCTGCACGTATATTAAGAGAGGTGTTTTTTGTAAGTTTAAACGGTAACTTGAAATTTAGGGGTTGATTTATATGAGTAGGGAAAATCTAGGGGTTTATTTGTAGTTATCCCTATATATATATATATATATATATATATATATATATATTGTTAACAGAAGGATGTATATTTGGCAAAATGTTGGGGTCATTTAGATTTTGATAAATATGAAGGATCTTGATTGGCACTTCAGTATAAGTAACACCTCTGTTATTGTTCTTTAATGGAGCATCATGATTGACAATGAGCTAATCCCCTAGTCTGTTTGCTTAAGAGTTTAGATTTGAAGTTGTCTTCTACCTGCTCTCTGTTATTTATTGTCTTTGTTTTTTTTTCTTCCGTTCTGGACTTTTGGCTGGAGTCGTATTGTTTAATCAGAATGTCATACTTTCTAAGACCTAAGAGATACTTATTATTTGTCTTTAAATGTTTATTATAATAAAAGTTAATCTCACTGGTGGACAGTTATATTATTCTGAGTGCAGAAGTTATTTCCATGTTATCTTTGTTCAGTATATGTTTGGGTATTATGTGAATTCTCTATTCATGTGTTGGTTATTTGGTGCTTCCTAGAATTCAAAAATGACGATGAAATAGACAGACTCAGTACATCAATTGATTTCCTGGTGGAGCATTCCAGTGTAAGACATGTAGAAACTGTACATAGATGCTTCTTGTCTTTGTTTGCTTTAGTCGTTTTGTATTGGTTTGTTTTTTTTTATTTTTTATTTTTTATTTTTTTTATTTTTAATTTTGGTGATTCACAGGTCAATGACTCATCTTTTGCTACTCTTTCACATCAAGCTGTTGATTTCATTTTAGGTAATACGTTATGTACTATCTTTCAGTTCTGTTCATAAAAGGGAGCACAAATTTGCATGTTCTGATCGATTTTTAGTGTTGCTTGCTTTATTAGATTGAATAACTTTACCATTCTCCCTTAGACCCTTCTTGAGTCTCACCCATCCAAACCCATCACTCATCACAAGGTCTCACTTAATTTCCACCTTATAACCATTCCTAGTTCGATAAAGACGGGTGAAATGAGGGTGTTCTATACACAGTTTTGATATATTCTTCTGCCATCTTTGAAAAACAGCATGGTGGAGCTTATACTTAGTTTGAGTGTATTGCCAGCTTCTCATTGTTGTTCTTCGGTGATTATTTGTGTAAGCTTCTAATTACTCGTGTTGGTCAAAAGGAAACTGTCTGCTCTTATTTGTTCTGCTGTTGGTGCAGAACTAATGCTGTAGTGCTAGAATCTAAGATGACAAATATCTCATGTTAGCTAACAGGAAGAAAACAAAAGGAAAATAGATGGCATCGATTTTCGTTTATATCATAGTCTCAGAACATCATCTAAACCCCTATAGTTGCATGACATACTGTTTTTTCTTAATATCAGCAGTTAATTCCAGTAAGTTTATCATGCTTCTTAAGGACAGCTACTCTGGTAGTGCTTTGCTTTTCTTTTAATTGTAGCACGTTAGTTTGATGTAGCTGTTGACATCTCTCTTGTATTATATGAAGGCTCCCTGAGAAATCTGCTTTCGATGCAAAAGGACAATGAACTTATTGAAGAAATAGTCAATGGACTTATTATGCGCTTGACTAAAAGAATGTGTGAATTTGACAATGATGGTAATGTTTCTGTCATCGAACTGTATCTGCAGGCAGATTTTACCATTTGTTACTAAAATTTAGTTGGAGAATGCACATGTCTTGGAAATGTAAATTATACTCTGAACACTATGCCATGGAGACAACAACTTCTGATCTCTCCCTGGGACTTCATGTGAATAGTTTCCTGAATGTGCATAAAATGTTTCCTAATGTAGGAGTTGCATGCTTTGGAATAATCTACCTAGGGAATGGTGAGTAGTAATTTGACCTTGCTGACCTCTTTGAACCCAGACCCAAGGTAGACCAGTAGCTTTAGCAGATTCGGCAAGGTCTGAGTTTGAGGCGTGGCTGTTATTGTTACAATATTAATATCATTTATACGTGATATATATTGAAGGTTTTGGGCATTGGGTTTCGGCCGGTTTGCACAGTTGCCTAATATAGGACTTGCAGCAATGAGTTTCAATTGGCGAAATAAAATGTTGAAATTGGTCGGAAGCTAGGTGTCAGCAATTTTGCATCCTTGAAATCATTATGACCTTGAATCTATTATCATGCTCGTAGGTGGTGGATTAAACCTCACCGTGAACAGGCCTTTTTTGCTTTTGGAAAGCCATTCAGATTTGTGTTAAAATTATCTCGTGTCGTTTGATCAGTAAACACAATAGCTTGTACATTTTCTTTGTCATCTAGGCAATTGTCTTCATTGATCAACTTTTGTTCGACTCTGTTTGTGCATAATGGGCACTTACTGGTAACGCATGCCTATACATGTTCACCTTAGATCTGAGTAAATAACTCTTTAGAACAATCTTGATCTGCATTTGGCGTATGACATCTTTGGCTTATATGATATATTTACCTCTGCAGCGTCTTCGTCTGGCGTAGATTCACAATGCCATGCTCAACACTTACTGCGCAAGCTGGGAATTGAGCCATTCATCTGTCATCGTGTAATTCTTTCGATATCCCAAAGACTTTGCATACAAGCTGAAAGCTTACTTTTCATGGATCCATTCGATGATGCATTTCCGGATTTACATGAAAGCATGTTTATGATGTAAGTATTTCAAGCAAGGTGTTGTCTTTAATACTTTAAACACTTGCAATTACCTTATGCATCTCTTATTGTTGGCTAGCAGGATTCAACTTATAGAATTTCTGATAACAGATTACGTCCATACTTGGTTAAGCACACAAGATCTTGACTTAAGTATGTAATTCTTTTTTTGGACTTCAGTACGTAATCTTTTACTTCTTACCGATCATTTGAATTGTCAGGCATGATGGATATGTCATAACTTCGCTCTTTCTTTTAGGTTCCCGTGTCTGCTTCTATTGTTAATAGTAGTGCCAATTTTCAGTTTGCATTTAGAAGTTCGGCTTTGTCAATACTTTTCGTTCGTGAATTTCACAATTAACACGCGACTATCTAGTTTGAATACATGCGTCTAGGTTTATATAGTATCGGCTACCAGTTTTTTTATAACATTGGCCCTTGTTTTCTCAAGTCGCTGGACAATTACCCGCTGACGAATTTAACGTGTCGTAGGATATACTTTTTTAGGGCAGTTGTATATCCATGACAAAGTATGCAACTTGTGGCGTGTCCTGCATTTTTTTTCCTTTTAAGGATTATTTGCAGCTTGGATATAGGAATAGATACATGGAAAGCATTGTTTTTTTCGCCCTTCTGCACCACACACATACTCAGCACTTACCATATGGAAATTGGTGATTTTACCTTTATATTGGTGCTGAGGTGATCGCATCAAGGGATGTTTACCGCCAGCCTTCTGTTATATACTAAGATGGAAGGGTTCGAGCCGTGTAGAGAGATGGTCATTAGTCAAGTCGGTTCTGTTAGTAAGAGTTGTGTTTAGAGAATATTGTATGAGATCATTTAGAAAGTTAGATTTGGTAGAACTTTAGCTTAGGTAAGATTTTATATTTACTAAGAGTTTTATAGTGAAAAAGTTTTTATTTATAGGTGTTCCAGATTAGGTAGAATTTTCATCTATATAATGATTTGTACTTGTGTCATTTTATCTTCTGAAATAAAATTGTTTGTTTTACATAATTTAATTTAGTAGTAGCGTAACTATAGAGCCGCCACCGGACTATCAGTATTACTATCGCTATGTCTGGGCCGTTGATGAGAGCCGGCCTGCTCCGATCATAACACCTTCTCCATCAATGCCTAAACAATTTCTCAAACTGCTCCTATACATGACCAATGACCAACTTTCTTTCGGTTAACCACTCATAAATGAAAATCTAGCTGGATTGGTCATATTACTCAGAATATTTGATAATGTTTGCTCAACTATCGTTGGCATACAGAGCTTTTTGAAGAGTGGATAAGATCTATCTTACGGGCTCGTAAAGCTGCAGAACTTTTGGAGAACCGAAACAGTCTATACATCCTATACATTGACCGAGTTACTGGACAATTGGCAAAAAAGGCGGGGCGATTCCTACAACAAGAGAGGTTTGATCCGGAGATCCTCTCCAGCCTTCTTGGCGAGCCTCGATGATCTCCCACAGAGCCGGTATTCTTTTCGCGTCAACTCACTCGTCAACGTCTGATGCTTCGGAACGCGTTCTCTTAAATGCTCATCTCCGGTGAGAGATATCCTTCACTTGCCCTACATTTTTCTTTTTTTTAGAAACTTAGATAATAACAAGGTTTTCCTGTTTAGACTCAGAAGTAACTTGTTACTCGTTATGAAAAAAAATTAAAACCAGACATGTTGGACTGAAGTTTGATTGTGTTTTTGGCTCTTAGTAAGCGTCTTTAGATTTCAGATGATCTTATTTTCTTTCTTTTTCTTTTTTTTTTTTCTTTTTTCTTTTTTCTTTTTTTTAGAATAACCAAAGAAACATAGACGCTGGCCCGACATTATGGACCTATCACAATATCAAATCCGCGGGATAAATTCATGCTCTACTATCGTATCTAGTTCGTTCACATTAGGCGATAGCTTTGTGCTTACCAAGGGATGAGGGGGTGTGAACGTGAGACAGAGATGGTAAAAGGGCCATTACTGAACTTTTATTATTATTATTGTTATTATTATTATTATTATTTTAATATTATTGTGGAGAAGCTTTGCTTATAATGGTCCACTATATAATCATAATGGATAAATTTATGAATAATATCGACTTATTTGCCATTAACACAGGAGTTTTAGGTCTTCGGTCTAGGCAGATTGGAAAGCTCGTATCATCATTTACGAAATGTAAAGAGAGCAAATCTTCTACAACTTTATAGATGACGTATGCGATATTTGAATATGAGACTTGATGTTATAAAATTAAAAGTCCTACTAGCCGTACTAAACGCCCTAAGCGTGAACTTCGTTATTAATTGATTAGATCACGAAGAGCGTTTAGTACGGCTAGTAGGACTATTCGAAAGCCACACAGGTCTGAACTTCTTTTGGGAAATGCTATTTTGCATGCATCAAAGCTAACGTGATATATACTCTCTCTCATAAGCCTTTATTCTTTCTACATGCAATTCAGTGAAGGTATATGCTAAGACGGAGAAGTAAAGAATATATCCAATGCCACGTTCATGCTTTCTTTTTCTCATCCTATAAATCTTTTGGTCAACCCTTCTTTTTTTTTTTTTTTTTTTCCTTTCTGAATACAGCCTATGCTTTTATACCGTCATTTCAAATAAAATTTTACTTTTCTCGGATAATTATTAAATCAAGCTAAAACATATATGTATTATGTATTTTTGAAAAAGTTGAATAAAACGAACAAAGTTTGAAGTGCTCTTGTATTGAAATCATTTTTAAAAATATCCTTAAATATGTATTGTATGGTTGAACTTTTTTATTGGTCATAAAATTTGGAGTCTTAAAATATTTATTTAGAAAGGTTTTTTTTTTTGAAAACACTATATATTGGAAAATTATAGAGCACACCAAATTCTATTTTTATTATTCAAATATTTTTAACGAACAAAAAAAATTTAGGCTTACAAAGCGGGGTTATTTGGACAAAACCCCTTTGTTTTAATCTTATTCTTAGCACTTTTTTTTTTTTTTGGTACGTAAGAGTATGTATTGATCAAAACTATATATTACAAAGGACTTAAGGAATATGGAAAGAAAGACCTTTACAATGTTCCAAGAAGAAGATACATATATAAACTATCCAAAGTAGTAAATGAGTCTCGGGTAGTCCAATGTTGCAAGCATTGCTAAAGAGTCACGAAATAATCATCTTCCAAACTTTTAATGTATTCATCTAAGTGATCCCGAAAGTCTGATTTATATAGCTTCTATCCGTTATCTGCACAAAATAAGCTGGAACAGTATTTATTCATACTATAAGAGATCTGTTCGTGTAAATCATAGTAAGTGGATCAGAGTTTTTTCCAAACAGACTCATTTTGATTTTTGCAAGGATAGAACTAAAGAATAGAGAAGATAATCAACTGTTCCAAAGACATATTAACAAAGTTTGAGAACTAACCATATAAAAAACTAAGTCCTACGTAACCAAATATCTTATTCCTAGCTTTGTTCAACCTTATTCCTGGCTTTGTTCCCATACTTCTCTTTTATGGATTAATAAGAAAAGAAAGATTTTGCACTTATGCAGCACAAATTGGGTTGAGTTGCAGAGTGGTTTGCTTTTTTTTTTCCTGGTCGATTTACAGCACATCAAATCTCCAAATAATTTATTTATTATTCAGAAAAAAAAAACAATCCACTTTTGCTTTTCATTTCTTCCTTGGTCCTTATATGTATATGTATTACATAGCACAACTTGTTGCTCAACCAGAGATATAAATGATGGCTTTTATTATAAAAACCATAGTGCTTTGTTGCTCAACTCTCTATCTCCTCTCACACTGTTGCTCAGCAAGTAATAGATTTCCAGCACGATCACCAGCTGCAGCTCCAGCACTACAAATTGATCTTCAACAAGGTTAGAAGCTATGTTTGAATCTTAAAACATACCTGCTTTCTTTTCAATTGGCATTTTTTTTATCTGCCCTTCCCTTTTTGTATTAACTTTCCAAATAAACTTCTATTTTGTTTGTAATTATCAAATCAAGTCGATATATACAATAGATATAAGAATTTTTTTTGGAAAGTTTATATATTAAAAAATAAATTTTGATGTATTTTATAAAATTGTTAAATATATATTTTATGTTCCGAAGTCTCTACTTGTTAGAAAAATTTAAAGCTTCAAAAGTTTATTTAGAAATTTTTTTTTTTTAAAAAAACATTTTGAATTTAGAACTTGTAAGAGCATCTTAACATTTTAGAAAGTACTTATGTTTATATGTTTTGAAATAATTTTATAATTTTTTAAAAAGAGCTTGTTTAAAATTTTTGAAGTGTAAGTTTTTTCTGTTTCCGACAAAATCCTTTTTTTAAATTCTGTGTCTTTTCATGATCTTGAGTCACCATCATGCTTGAGCAAAAGGCTATATTATTCTTATTATAAAAAATGGCTATAGTATTTATTGTTGTATTATTATTATTTAAGCTATTCCTGTTACATATGTGGAACGTCGTGCGTGCAGAGGGAAGCGATTATACTTCATTAGTGTGTTAACATTTCGGCACGATTTGAAAGATTGGATCGGTCAAATTAGTCTGGTCCGTGGTCCGGATCGGTTATCCCTACAAATTTTGTCTCCTCCAGATCAAAATTTTGAAGGATCCGACCAAAGACTTGGTTTTCTATTTTTAAATTTTGGTTTGGTATTTAATTTTCTTTAAGAACAAATATTAGATAGTTACTTATATATTTTTATACTAATACTATATTTTATTACTTATTTTTTAATATATTTAAATTAAAAATGCTATATTTTTCAGTCTAATCCGTCTAATCTAGACCAGCACGGTTGAATTTTGTCTTGTCTATGGTTCATAAAGTGGATAAAAATTAATTTTCGATCTGGACAGTTGAATACCGTTAAAAAACGGTAGTGATATGTGTCCAACCAGTTTCACAAGACCCCATACTTTGGAATAAATATTGAACTTACATTGCAGGTGTGGATTTTTGCTGTGATGAGCCCATGAACCGAGAAGAGATTGTTGCAGTTGTGATCCAGAAGGGCGGAGGCGAGGCCGGGGCCGGAGGTGGGGGCGAGGCCGGCAATGGAAGAGGAGGAAGAGTAGGACGCAGACGCGGTGCTGGGGTAGGGCACAGAAATGCTGCAAGCAAACAAACATTCAACTCTTCTCTTATTCCTGTTATTTTCTTCTACTTTTTACCTTTGATTTTCTTGTTTTAAATATATATATATACAGAGAGAGAGAGAGAGAGAGAGAGAGAGAGAGAGATGGGCTAATCTCCTCTCCACAGAAGATTAGCTCGGTTTTGTTGACTCCACGGCTATCGGATCATTGCAATCCGACGGCTGAAATCACGGACGATTTCCGTAAAAATCGCTAGCGACTTTCTGCTCCGAAAAATGCATACGATTTCAGCCGGCGATACGATCTTACGGTTGTGGAATTGGCATGAACGCCTAATCACATATCAAGCAGAAAGTAGACACTATATATATATATATATATATATATATATATATATATATATATATATATATTGAGCTGTGTTTGTTGCACGAAGAATATCTTTTGAATAGACGCTCCTTATAAGAGCACTTGAAATCTTTGAATGGAAAAAGAATGCTTCTTTTGCTAATTTGAAATAACAGAATTCCTTAAGCACTATCAAAAGATGTTAATTGTTTTCTAATTGAAAAAAGGAGCAGCGTAACAAATGATTCTTCTACGAAAACTTTTGTTAATTTACCGTAGGCAAAATTCTATGTTAATTTACAAAAGTTTGGTTCAAGGTATTAGCATGATAATATTGTTTGTTAACGATGGAAATCATAATTCTATACATGCTTTCTACAGTGAATAGAGATATTGTAATATTTCGATTATGAATTTGCTAAAGTGAACTTTGTTTGCACTAGTACTCACATTTATCGGTGATGTTCTCGTATTCTCTAGCAAATTCTTGCAATTTCAGCGATGGCAAGTACGTCTACTAGAGTCGGCTTCTAGCATAATTTAGATTCATTATTGCAAGTGGTTAAATCTAGAAATTTGCCTATAATATGTATATTTATATATTTTTTAGTTTCCTAGTGAGCTTTATGGAATACTTATTCTACATTGGCCGAGCCCAAATGCCAATAATTATCATATTGTCAATATTGTTGATATGGTTAATTCGTCGATACTGCACGACAAACAAAATATATTGATCCGGCTTGGACTATTGTATTTCAGCAAATCATACTTAGATGTGAGGTTGTATCTTGTTGCCACAACCACAATTAATTTGAAGAAGGAGGTCAAAGTCTGTTTTACCCCTAAATTTGTACAAAGTAACCTTAATGTCCCTCAAACTTTTAAAAGCTCTTACAAATAACCGATACAGGATACACCTCAAAAGACCAGCTATGCCGAAAGGCCTATTTAAAAAGGGCAAACGGCTCACAAAGGCTTTCTAGATCGAGCTTGGTTTCAGGATCGAATCTATTGAAGTCAATTCTATGACCAGCAGATACATGCCCATGATTGGTGCAAATTGATGCACCCTCAAGGTGGGGCACCCAACCCTCCTATGGACGGGATTGAATCATTGGAGCGAGATGCTTCATGTAACTCTCAAAAGGCATCGCCGTCCTAAACGCACTTCTACCCAGGCCAGATGAAGATCGACAGCTGGACGGAAAGTTATGAAACGTCGTGTCCCAATGCAAGCAGAAGTATATACCTCTTGGACTAGTGCCAGTGAAAAAAATTGAGCCATGCTATGCATCATCAAGAAAGCACACAAAAAACTACGCATGCTGATGTGATACAATCAGGACCACACACCACGATGGGTATATCTATAATTTTGTTATTTTTTGTAGATCACGAGTAAATTGTGCGGATCACAAAATACGTATGTGGTGGAGATTATTTGTGTGTTGTTTGTTGAATAGTTTGTTGGTGGTGAGTAATTTTTCCGAAAGAATTAGTCTTGCCCCATTACTAACCACTTATCGGTGATAGTTCTGAACTATAAAAGGGAGACAGTGGCACGGGAAGGAACTAGAACTGAGGGAGATCCCAGGATAGTAGCCCTGGTAACACAGTCCCAAAGTTAGAAATCATACATAGTCATCTTCTCCATGGCTCTCTCAACTATCCAGTGACGGATTCAGAAATCCACAACATGGTAGTCAGAATTGAACAGCAACGGAAAGAAGCCGCGGAGCAACGACGACGGGAAGAAGCCGTGGAGTCGGAGCAGTCGAACAACAAGCTTCGAGGAATCTCCGAATCTGGAGGCTGAAGCGACAGTGCGAGAGAGCGAGAGAGCATGGTGGCGGGTAGCGGCAGCGAATTGGGTTTGTCGGAAGGATGCGCGGCACGAGGACGAAAGAATTAGGGATTTAGAGTTTGAGAAAAAAACAAAGACATAAAAGTGCGGGCAACAAAGACATAAAAGTGCGGGCAACTCTAATTAGGGATTTAGAGTTTGCTCTAAAGTGATGTTTATTTACCCAAATATATATATATTTTAGTACTACTATATATATGCATATATATACCGATCCCGAAAGCAGGGTAGTCAATTGACTACCCTGCTACAACACTAGGTCCGCCCCTGCAACTATCCACTATATATCGGACCTTGAAATAGGTGGTAGAGTATGCAATAGAATTGACATAATATTTCTCCATGGACGTATGTCTCTATAACGTCCCTTGATGACTAAACCACAACGAATTATTGTTATCTCTCTATTACTCCAATCAGTTTTGCTGTTTATGCAAGCGAGTTGTTTATATTGCGTTAGACATGACGATGATGGCATGAGAAAATAACTAGCACTTGCGTGATCAACAATGGCGGGAGTTGCTTCCTTTCGCTTGCATACATTGTCGGTCTTCTCTCCCTCTGCTACGAGCCTCAAACAGGCGACATCGATGTCGAGTTCCATCAGTTCAGCTCAATTTTTAAGGAAGATTTGGATCCCCCAAGGAGGAACTACAGGCCGAGAGAATAGGGGAACTGCGACGGCGTTGTTGGTGGCCCGCTACGGCGGTGGCGGTAGGAGGCACCGACCCAATAACCGCGGCGGTGATCCTGATTATGACCCCGCGCTTGATCTCGATCGAGTCAAGTGAGCTATTTTATTATTGACGTTTATGTTAAATTGATTTAGACTTTTCTTTTTAGTATCCTGGGTGGGTGAAACGGTGTTAGTGCACAAACGCAAAGATCTTTTAATGAAGTATATGATTAATTTACTTAGATTTTCCTGTGTGATATACATGTTGTCATTCCATGGGTAGATAAAATAGAGAATGCATGGTGCATTACGTGGTGAATTTGAAATTAAGAAAATGTTTTCTGCCCCGAAGTTGAACAAGAAGTTGTGCCGAAGTTCGGCTTTAATTATTGATTCTAACATGATAATATAACATCTCACTTAATACATAGTCTTCCGTGCTGAGCGGTCTACTCAATACCGCCCGGTACGGGCATTTATCAGCGTAACGTCTGGGTCGGCACAGATGGGTATCTATTTTTTCTTTTTGAAAAAGAGATAAAGAAAAGAAAAGAGAAGAGAAGATGAACAGGGACGGAATATCTTTTTTATCTTTTTGAAAAAAAAAAGAAAAGAGAGGAGAAAATATGAACATGTAGTACCAATCACAACCGCCGTCGCCGGTTTATCACCTCCACTGCCCTCACCACCACCATTTTATTCTCTCTTTTTAAAAAAAAATCTCTCTCGGCTGAGAGAGAACCGAGAAAAAGGTAGATGGGTAGGCAGGTCGTCATGTCTCAAGTTTGGAGTTTACCAAAACTCCGCTCGGCACGGCGCGCGCAAATCGTTGACCAAATATGTGTTAGCAAGTCATTACGTTACTACAAACGCACATAATAGCACTGGAGTTGGTATATTTTGTATGCATGCTATGCATACTTGTACAAATAAAGTGTTGGAAGTTAAAATTAAATTTAAATTTAGAACGCGTGGGGCCTGTGATTATTTGATGTAATAAATTGACCCATATTCTCAACAAAATTGAATCTCATTGCTTTTAAAACGTATGACATCCCATGCTATACGTAGACCTGATGGATCAATCACAGAAATATGATTTGCTGCTTTCTCCCTCTCTGTCCAGACTCCATAGTGGATGAACTTGATAATCAGCCTTACATTCTGAAAACCATGTAAAATACTATTTACTATCTTGATATTCTTATATCCCATACCCCCTTAGTTCCATGACATCCCCATTTTTCTTTCTTATACATGGCTTTTTATTCACACAGCCTTATATTCTTATGAAAGTTGGCTAAACCTGAGTTATTATCTAAAAGAGATATATGTTTTACAAACTTAGTGTTACCAAGAAGTGGGATGTCACGGAACGGCAAGTGATTTTGATTCAAGCTCTCTTCTCAATTTTGATCTCATCTTCTAGACCATGGAGCTCCTTCTTCAATCTTCAACAGCTTTTTTCTTCAGTGCTCGCTTTTATTCTGCTCCCTATCGGCTTCTTTTTCACCGCCTCTTGATTCTGTGGATAAAATTTAACCATTACTTCTTTTCATTCATATCATGTCTTCTGTGTGTTTTAGCGTCGAAAAATTATTGGGTGCACCCGGTGCACAAAGTCATCCGTACATCTGAGTGCACCTACAAGCTTTTTCTAAAAAAAATTTTAAAATGAAAGGTACAGATTTTGATGAGATATACAACTTTTATGTAGAAAATTTTTCCATAAAATACTTCTAAATAGATATTTTTTGCTAAAATATCTTAACATCAAAAAAAAATATTTTTAAATTTAGGAAGATTTTGGAGTTTCAAAACATCTATTTAGAAGTTTTTTTTTGAAAAAAAAAATTCTACATAAAAATTGTATATTTCATCAAAATCTATAATTTTTATAATGAAAAATTTTCAAAAAAAATGTTTGTAGATATATACGATGCACGCAATGATGTAGTGAACGCGGTGCGTGCAATAATTTTTTTTTAGCGTCTGTCTGCATAGTAACGACCTTATCCGTTCCTTCACGCAGTAAGTCGTGCCAACCCAAACTGACCTGAGTTAAATTCAGCTCAGAGATGGACTGTCTATTGGTTTCCATTTGTGTTGGCAAAAGATCAATCTAGTTTCGGATTGAAATTTTAGGTTTGAAGTTGGTTGACCAGAATGTAACCCATTAGTACGGATCTTTCTTTTAAGCAGCAACCTCTTGACCTGTAAAGTAAAGGTGCTATCTGCTCTAGCATGGATAAAATGATTAAACTGTGAACCCTAATTAAAATGCAAAATTTTCCTTCTCGGTCATGTTTACCTAGTATTTTAAAAAAAAAAAAAATCTGTTTTATTTTGCTGGTATGATGTGTTCTCGTATGGCCTCAAAACTTACCTAACAGCTCTTGCCTTTGCAACCCTCACGCTTTTTTCTGCTCTAGGTGGGGCTAACTGAAGAAGGCACCGTCGATTATTGGCAGGAAAATCATCCCAACCACTTGCACGATGGTGGAGGTGCTGCCCCAGGGGCTTCCAAGATCTTGTAGACGAGAAGGCTGCGGTCTGGTCGAGGCTCTGGACCCTTGCTCCGGGTTCCTCGATCGTGCGTTGTCCAGTTTTAGGAGGTAGACGTGAAACTTCCTTGCCATGTTTAGGCAATCGGTGAGCATTGATCTCCCATCCGCTTGAGTTTGAGGCTGGGACCGGCACCACATATCCCAGTTTCTTCCTTTGCGTGCTATATATAAATGAGCCTTCTAAAGAGAAAGAGGATGTACCAAGAACCAAACTAAACTGTAATTTAAAGTCTTTAACTTCCACCCGGAATTTCGAGTTTATTTTAAAGGATAATTTTTTTTTTGAAAAAAACCACTAAACTTTTGAGTTTGAAGGGTGTGTTGTTGTTATCTTAATACTATTTTAAGTCCTATTCGTGAAACTTATGCATCAGATTGGTGACAGATACAGACAACATTGATTCACATGATTATTCTGTGAGACTCAAGGCTGCCCAAAAGTTCCTCAAATATGAAGACAAGGTTTACAATTTTTCTTCTACATTTCCAATTTTAAAGAAATTATGTACAGTTCATGTTGCGACTAATTTTCTGAGTTCCATACATTAGTCATTTTCCTTATATCATCATACTGTTTGCAGGTTAAAGTCATAGTTCATTTGGAAAGGCCGGGAAATCAGTTTAGGAATATTGCTATTGAACTTATCAACTTTACATGAAATTTCTGCTGTCTAATGGTTTTTTTTTTTTTAAATTTATCATTGCTTATAAGTTTTTTTAATGTCAAAATGATTTGAATAGCTTGTTGACATGCTTCATTTTAGTTCTTATTTCCAATCTTTATTACTTTCTCGTTCAACGTTCGATTTGAGGAAGTGGTTTCCATTGTCAAAATTACGTGCACATTGCAAATTTTAAAGAGATCTTATTGTATGTTGTACAACTTAGTCTCATTGTGTTTGTCTAATTTATCATTTAAAGTGAAGTTTTGCTGATTCTGCTTAGCTTTTGCTAAAGTAAGCTTCTATAGAGCACGTTGAAGAAAATGAAGTAATCTGATAGAGCTTTCAGCTCTGTATCTCTTCAGTACTGTAACACTTTGTAGAGGAGACGTTTCTACACCCGAAGGTGGTTGATTCTTCTAGGAAGGTCCCAAAAAAAAAAAAAGAAAAAAAAGAAAAAAAAAATCAAAACGAAAAAGCGAACCCAGGGCATGAGGCCACTTCCGGAACCCGCTAACTCGCATGCTTTTTTCTCCATGCTCTGGGATGACAGCGTATGTACCCATATCCGCTACTAGCAGAGAATTTTTTCATCTTGTCTTTGGCATGATTCGAACCCGCACCAGTGTGCTAGATGGGAATAACCCCAGCCAGTACGCTGTCGGGCTCGCTCCTCATCTAGGAACGTGCAAGTATTTGTAATTTATAGAATGATATATACACCAACAGATATACTCTTCCCATTTAAATTTACCAGTCACTCTTCATTAAGGACTTTTTTTGCATAAAAATAGTTCATCTTTTTTTATCGGTACTACGGTTGCATACTTATTTTCTGACATGGCTGCTTCATATATCATTTATCTCTCTTGTTTTATTTTACAGCTGCCAACCGAAGAGAGCAAAAACTTCAGTCAGAGGAACATATTTATGGTTCTCATGCCTAATAAAGCAGCTCTGCAGAAATCTCAGGAATAGACCAAGAAAAAGGAATCTCCAACGACGGAAGCTCTCAGCTAGAGTTTAATGAAGAGTTCCGTAGATGGTCTCTTTTGCCGCACTCAACGGTATCTATCTCTTTATTTGAGCCTACAATCATACGTTATTTGGCCAAGGATCTACCAGAAACTACCTCCTCCAAAACATGGCTGCGTACATCTTACCTCTTCAGATCTTGCTCAGGCGGAATATATTACTGGAAAGTACTAGTCGTCGTCGTCGTCGTTGTATTACTGTGCCTTATTCGTCTTTTTGATTGCCTTTAGATTGATCTCTAACATCTGATCCTACCATTTGAAATCCTCTGGTTGATAGGGATGGAGCAGCGGTCGGCGTGTTTTAAATGAACTTGCCAAAGAAATAACTCGACCGATTGGAGGGATTATTCATTATCACCTATATTCATCGCAATTCATCAGAAAAGGGCACTGCTGACACGCAGTCTCAGTATCGTGTGGCTTGTGATCTGGGTGATTACAGGATATAAGTTCGGTTAAACTTTTCGTTCAATTCGAATTTCTTTGTAATTGTAATCGTATGATGCCAGGCTGAGATCTACAACTTGAATGATGTATCGTGCCATCCGCGATCTTTAGCTCTTATCACTGTAAACTGCTTTCTGCCTATACACTAAGAAAGAAAGTTTTAAATTTGTTTTTTATCATCTGTAAAGTTGATTAATGCTTCTCTATGAAGAAATTCGATATTCTATATAGTAACTACCTTCGGTTCCTTCTATGCTGGATGACACATACTTGTTACGAAATTTATCACCATGAACTAGCACGAGAAATGTCAAAACCTAATATTTGACTTTTTAGATTTATTTTAAATTCTTTATTTTTATTTTTAAAAATTAACAAATAAGTATATACCAGCACGTGCAAGGATCTGAGTTATCAAAACTCGGATGTTGTATATATCTGTTTATTAATTGGACACACACGAACTTCTACTTTCAATTTTTTTTTTAAGACAAATTGAAGTGTTTTCAGATGTATATGATTTTCCTACACCATGTGTTACAGAAAATGTTGTTAAAAATTTCCGAAATCTCATTCCGCGTATGGCGAAAGATTGCAAAAGACTCCTACACAATATCAGTTGTTGTTCCTAATCACAAATACAAACCAGCATCAATCACCAGTAGTCTCCACATGAACACACCCCTCCTTTGAAGTGATGGAACCTATTAGCATCTCTGACAACAACAATTCTTCCAGTAACCTTTGATAACAATTTTGTCCAGCTATGGCAATCCAAGCACACCCGCAAATTCTTAATGATTCTAATTTCGCTCTCACGCGAAGTCTTAATGAGGCCGAAGGATATCGCTAGCTTCTCACTATGAACTCTCACCATATGCCCTTTCTCCTCCTCTTCGACATCATAGAGAGCGGCACTGGTTTCAGGACAGTACCCTGCTTCCGTAATTTTACTAGTTATTTCTTCGAGCTTGTCATATATTTCTGACGTCTCGGGGTGAGATTGATCGCCCGAGGTGAAAATATGTTGTGTATCATTTATCTCGATCAATGTACATCCCGGCGCTTTCACCATCTTTCGACTTTTTACGGTTTGTCGTACTTCCGCAGCTTCCTTGTAGCTTTTACCAGCAGAATATATGTTAGATAATAGAACATAATAGCCGGGATTCTCGGGATCGAGCTCGAACAATCTCTTAGAAGCTAACTCTGCTATATGTCTTTGTTTATGTATCATACAAGCACCAAGTAAAGCACCCCAAACACCAGAACCGGGATCATTACAGTTAGAGACACTCATTATAAATTCCAATGCCTCGTTTAGGTGCCCTGCTCGTCCTAGAAGTTCAACCACGGCCGCAAAATGCTCGGGTCCTGGTTTAATTCTATAATCGCTTTCCATCGAATTAAAGATTGTTTTACCTTCTTCCACCAGACCTCCGTGGCTGCAAGCATGAATGACGGAGAGGAACGAAACTCCAGTGGGCGGCACTCCTTCGTTTAACATATCCTTAAAAAGTAGCAGAGCTTCGTGGCTTTGCCCGTGTAAGCCGTAGCCCGATAACATAGCATTCCAAGACACGACATTTTTCACTTTCATGCTGTCAAAAATTCTTCGAGCTTCTTGAATATTCCCACATTTTGCATACATGTCGACTAGAGCGGTTGAGACGAACACATTGACCTCAAGCTCCTCGTCCGTGATGATTTTATGGACCCATTTACCTAACAAGAGTGTTCCTAGTTGAGCACAAGCCGAGAGTATGCTCGTTACGGTCACCGGGTTAGGCCGAACACTTAACGATTTCATTTGCTTGAAAAGAGAGATCGCTGTATCTGTTAAACCATTCTGAGCACAGGCCGATATCATGGCATTCCAAGAAGCTAATGTCTTTTCTCGCATGGCATCAAAAACCCGCCTTGCAGCATCAATATCATTCAATCTAGAATATACCGTCGTAAATGCAGTTGATACTGAAGGATTCAAATCCAATCCAAATTTTACTGCCAAGGCATGGATCGACTGAACAAGGTATTCGTGCCCAAAGGGACTATGCACAGGGATTAATCCAACAAATGTGCTGGAACTCACTTCAATTCCCAAATCAAACATCTCCTTGAACAATTCTACCGAACCTCTAACACATCCATTGATAGAATACCCAGAAATCATCGAATTCCAAGCGATCAAATCCGGAGAGTGGATATTCTCAAACAACAATCTTGCAGTATAAACAGCCTCGCACTTGGAGTACATCGAAATCAATCCAGTTACTATGAAAGAATGATAATCCAATCCCAATTTGACGCTCATACAATGCAACAACAATCCCGCACAAAAAGTTTGCAGCTCGGCGGCAGCAGGGAGTACGGCAGCAAGCGAGGTGGCGTCCGGCTGCAGACCGCGTGCCAACATTTCGCGAAACAGTTCTAAAGATTCCAAGAAGTGTGAATTAGCAGTGAGGCCAGAAATCAATGTGTTATAGCAGATAGTGTCAGGGTGAGGAGAGATTCTATCGAACACCTTGCGGGCGGGGGAGATCAGAGAGAATTTAAGGTAAAGAGAGCAGAGTGATGAGGCCACGAAGGGGTTCGAAGAAAGATTGAGAATTACGGCACGCGCATGGAGGACGCGACCAGCGGAGGGGGAGGGGAGCTTGGCGGCTGCAGATGCGGCGAAGGAGAGAGTGAAGGCGTCGGGGACTAGAGGAGGGTGGTAGAAAGGGAGGGAAGAGAGGAGAGAGAGGGCGGTGGAGGGAGCGGCGGCAGCGACGGCGGAACGGATGAGGACGTTGATGAGGAAGAGATCGGGTGAGGGAATTGATTGGAGGAGGGAGAAAGCGGATGTAAAGGAGGACACGGCGGCGAGACGGTCAGCGAGCTTGGTGGCGAAGCGGAGATCAGAGGTGAGCTGGGATGTGGTGATGGAGACGCTGAGGATTTGGTCAAGGTGGCGACGGGTGGAGGCGGCGGAGGCAAGGGAGAGGAGGGACGACGAGGCGACGGCAGCGGTAGATAGATGGCGAGGCATGGAGTGGAAGGTGAAGCAAAAATTTGAATTTGATTTGTTTTGGCGGGAGAGATTTTTATATGAAACAAAAAAAGCTGTTATTTAGTTAATATTTACCAAAGCATCAAAGATTCATAATACATGAGAACCTGCACATCGAGATGTGTGCGGTACATTCTAATAAAGGAAAATTGAATATCAGCCTCCTATTTTTAGAAGCCGATATAAATCAACCCCCAAAAATAGAAGAAATGTTCGACGTGGCAGCGCATGACGTCAGACGTTTTCCGTTTTCGGAGGCTGATTTGTAGAAACTTTAAAAACTGGGGCTAATATGCAATTCCTTAACATATGGTTATGATTATATTAGAACCATCAAGAACTTCTTACGAATGATATTATTGAACTACTAGTAAAAATTATTCGATCCGACTTATTTCTAAAAATAGTCTCCACTAGTGTGATATATCATGATGCAAACATGTAGCTATGATTGATTTAAATTCGAGAGGGATCCATAAAGAATGGTACAGTTGAGCTGCTAATTTGCGATTATTCGATCGACCTATAAAATCACGTGGCGCTTTAAAAATGATTGATATTTTTAAATAATAATATCCGAATTGTTAAGGTACTCCTTTAGAATGATAGGATCTGAATATGTGACATACAATTTACAACGGATGGCCACCAATCAGCTCTTTTTGAGGGATTTATTATTTAACATATAATTATGCATGCACCTTGCCGAAAAGTGTGGCAAAATACATTAGCTCTTATGCTATCTTTAAAAATAAAATACAATATCAAAAAGAGGGAAATATGTAGCCCCCTTAAAAGTGTTGAGGTTATCATTTTAACCCACAAAGTTTTCCAAAATCAACTTAGCCCCTACTAGTAATATATATATAGATATATATTAACCACAACAATTACGATAACAGATTTCAAACTTGCCGGAGAGACCAAGCATATCAAAATGATGAATAAGGCTTGGACTTCAAGCTGGTGTCATCGAAATTTCATCTAGTTGACAGAATCATCGGAAAAGTTCACAGAATCATCAAAGTTTCAATCAAAATACCAAGCCGAAAAAGAGAAACGTCCAACCACATAAATAAAAGAAAAACAAATAACACGCCGACAGCAAAACAAAACAGTGATAAGCAATAGCAAAATCAGTGCATAGTTGATAACAAATACAAATTTTAGAAGAAATGGCTTTGCTATGCGCCCTCAAGAAATCACAAAAAATCACATATGCTGACATGGCACAATCAGGACCACACATCACGATGAGTATATCCGTAATTTTAATTTTTTGCAGATCACGAGAAAATTATGCGGATCACGAAGCACATGTTGGTGGAGATTGGTGGTGTGTAGTTTGTTGCGTAGTTTGTTGGGGGTGAGTAGTTTTTTTCCTAGAAGGAAACTCCTATAGGCGTCGAAATTAAGTACTTCTAGGCTAAAGCAGGAGTAGATATCTAAATCAAAACTCTCAAACGAAACTAAAAATCCGCAGTAGAGCTTTGCTTCCCCGCATGTCTAGCTTTGTTAAACCCTTACTCTCTTGTTGAGATTGACCATATGCACAGTGCCATCGACGTTGGATCCTCTTCTTCCAGATCCTCCGTGATACAAAGTCCTCATATCTTGATATCTCGAGCTCTGATAGCCGCCAGATTGGCCACCACCGCCGCCTCTAGGTCCCTGTCCGGCCCGCTCCCTTGTATTCGTAGCCTGCCCCGATCCACCTGGTCGACCACCATAGCCGCCACGATTATATCCAACCCCCTGTCGGCCTTGAGATGACGAGACGAAATTCTCCTGCCATCTTCCGGAAGCAGCTGAACCTGCAAATCCTGGCCGTCTGTCCTACGTCTCTGGGGAAACCCGTCAAGTCCTCCACCTGTTCTAGCTTCATAGGCTCTTTCATTGCTCTCAGCGAGAATGTTGAGCTTGTCGGCCATCTGGAAAATAAGGCCATGCAACCTTGCGTGCTCGACGTTCTGGAAAACGATACACCTAGTGGGTTGATGCCAGCTGGCATGCAACTCATCGGTAATCATCATCTTGCTAACGATGCTGTGAACTCGAACCTCTGCGAGATCGAAAATTGCCATAAGCTGGTCCAAACTCTGAGAATTGTAGCACGACGAGTAGGCGAAAAGATAAGTCCTCAGAGCTGCTTCTTTGATTTTGAACTGGAGCATATCCATCACATGTTCTCGGTTCCTAAGAAGCTTCCAAATATCGAGGGACTTAATGATTTCAAATGTTTTCTGGTGGTCTCCCTTAACGAGGGCGCTTGTTGCAGCCATGACATGATCTCTGACGTTCTCGGGAGGGCCAACAAACAGTTGCCTCTCGCTCGACTCAAGAAGCCTACGAAAGGTCTTGCTTATTATCTTGCGCTTGGCATCAAAGGTATTGGCAGCCATGTTTGGAACCTCAAGGAGCATTGCACATATCAGGTGGATGGCTTCCAAAAGTTCCAGATTTATGTGCATGTGATATGGCATCTGTCTTCTTCTCTCCAGCTTTTCCTGATGAAATTTATATATATAAAAAAAAACAGTTTTCCCAGAAACTACATGTTTAGAATCATGAGATATTGAACAAGTCCAAGACAAACATAATCCATGACTGCAAAGAGAAATATCAAAAGTCCCTCTAAATTGGTAGACAGTTACTGGTAAAACAATAACCAGAAAGATATGGAAAAAAAAAATGAAAATGATTCAGCTTCAATACTTAGAATCATACTTCCGGTTGTATATGAACTAGAATGCATAAGCATTGATCATGAATGCCCCTGCAATCGGCATGTATACCCCATACAATAAAATTCACCGATATCAGCTCAATGAAAACGAATTGTGCTACTTATCGATGTGGTATGATAAATCAATATTACAACCATCTTTAGAAATTGCTCTCATTAACCAGATTAAAAATTTTCCATTTCAGAATAAATTTAGCGCGAATTCTAACCTGGCCAGCTATCCCCAATCATACTAGCCAATGAATCAAAAGCCAAGCAGAAACAAAGTTGTGGCCATCCACCCCAAGTGAAACTATGCACATTTCAGGAATTAAATTGAAGTTACTTATTTGCTAGCACATACTACTATAGTTAAAATGCAAGATGGCACAGGAGAGATGAACTGGAAAACATACCATGTAATCTACATATTGTGCAGCTGCATAATACTATATGCTCCTAAGATAATAATAAATCGACTACTATGACAACAACAAAATCCGTCATCATATATAATTAAACCATTAGGACCAAGCAATTTATTAAGCAAATATTCTATTTAAATTTCGAAACTACCACCCAAATGACTCATGACATAGCATGCATGCAATATGTTACCTGCTCAGGGGTCTTCTCGTGGTAGCGATTTTGTGAGACACCTTGCACAAGTAATTCCCTCACCCTCCCTCCTGAATATAGTTCCACAAGGCACCCATGTGCTTCTGATATCAGGCCAGCACGGAAAGCCGAAAGACCGAGTTGAGCCATTGTTCTATTGAACAATATTTGGGATGATATGTCCATCATTTGAATCCCATCTTGCAAATGACTCATAAATAAAAGATCACGCGCAATGGTGAATTCATCAAAGAGGGCATGGTTGTATATATCACAAAGCATTGTCCTGGCCTTGGTCCTTTCATCTCCATATTTGTATATTATAGAGACAAGGAAATCCATTAGTTCTCTGCTACTTTCAGGAAAACTTGGTTTCCTAGGAACAATTTTGGGAGTATCAACAAAGGATGAAGCTCCACTGCTCTCATTAGCAGCTTGTTTTTCCTCATTTCGATCTGTTTGACCAACCTCGACTTCAACATCTGTCCTCTGCTCTGCTAAATTCCTCATAGCAGCATAAACCTCCTGAGGCTTGTAATACACAAGTTCGACCAGTTTCAATGCCACCTTCGCAGCCGCCTTAAAATTTTCCTTCCTTTCCAAATAATTTTGCACATTTTGAGCAACAACGACGAACAAGGGTTCATCCCTAAGCATCTCAACATACTCCCTAGAATGTGGATCAATGCATTGCAAACTCTTGAAATATTCAGAATCCAGACAGTCAAGGAAGGCAGCCAGCCAGATTGCCCCAAACTCGAATTGTTTCCTTATAATCAGCCCCCTTCTGTGTCTCATTCTCATCAGGTTCAAATGAATCATCAATCACAATATTATCATATTGAGCAAGGATGTCAAGCACTTGGAGCATGTTATCGACACACTTCTTCCACACATTTATGGGCATATGACCAAGCAAGCTAGGATTCACATCAAACTGAGCTGAGATCACACTGAGGAAAATCTCGAGCTTCTGCGCCGGCGTTTTGGCAACACGTGTAAGGAAGGTAAGTTGCTCGACTTGTTCAACTCTACCAGTTCCCTTCCTACCTCTCGCTGCCACAATCTCCTTATACCTCTTGTTGACGTCATCCCAAGTGATTTCACTCGGGTCCTTCATGAACTGTTTATCCATAAGCTTATCGTTCTTGCTCATCTTTTTCTCCCATCCACCACCCTCAGCCGGCTCCTCTTCATCCTCATCCTCATCGTCCCCGTCTAAAAAATCCATCTTCGAAGTATCCTCCTCCACCTCTGACCCAGATTCATCCTCTTCCTCCTCCTCCCCTTCTTCTTCCCTACCCGCCTCCTCGTCACTCTCGGGCTTCTCCCTGTACTTCTTAATGTCATCCTCATACTGCTTGTTGTTCTTCTTGAGCTTTTGTTTCATGGCATTGAGAGCCTTAGCGTTGCTACTGCTCATCTTTTTCTTAGCTTCCTTATTAGCCAGGGCCTGTGCCAAAAAGTCCTCAAGCATGACAAGAGCCTTAATGTAGACATTCGGTGGCCGATCAGACTCGGTAACACGAATAACCTTCTCCAACTGCTTGTTAAATTTCTCAAAGCTCTCCTGGAGGCTGACCCAATCATTGATTTTCACTGCATTACGCATTTAGTCAATTGTAGTGTTCATCTCATCTAACCGCTTGTCACGGGCAGGAACGATGACTCGAGCATTCCCGGCTGAGTCATCACTGTCGCTTCCACCAGTATCCAAGTAGTAGCTGTGACCAGCAGCATTACCTGCAGGCTGAGGAGCCTCAACATCGCTCCCCTCTTCAGAAACATTCTCATCCTCCTCCTCCGAATCACTAGACCCACCCTGAGAAGGGAGAAAGAAAGAAAAAAGATAGATAAATCAACAAAATAAAACAGATGAAAAAAAAAATAAACGATGAAAGATGTCAATACTAAACATCAGCAGAAATGAAAAAGCGCATTTATGTAGCATCCAAAATTTGTTCCAGAATTCAACCACAGTTTGCTTTGGACAATACGTAGCTCATTTTTGGAGTAGAAAATTTTTATTTAAAAGATAATTGACATAATTTCGGGACCTATAGCATTGCATAATGGATAAACTCAGTTGTTTTACGAACCTGCATCCAGAAACGCGAAGCCATGCTTGTTTCTGATGCTTTACTTGACTAAACTACAAATAGAAATAGACTCGTCAGATCATCAGAAGTATCAATGTATAAAAAATAAGAACTATTCGAATCAGCATAACTTAATAATCTGTCTTTTTTAATAAATATAGTCAGTCTATCTAAGTAATCAACAAGAAATGAATTGAGTCCTGTTCAATTTAGGCTAGCATCTCGTAAAAATAATTTCGAATAATTTCTATTTATTAAGCCGATCACTGGACTGCTCGAGCACAATAAGCCCTAGATTAGGAGCCCCGCTATCCGAACAGGGAAGTACGGGCATGGGCGGATCCACCATATAGCCAGTGGAGTCAACTGCTCCCACTCGTATAATGTGAAACTAAGACAACAAGGCGGTGATAAATACCTCGCTCGGCGGCGGGATGAGAAGCCGGAGGCAGAGCAATCAAGGGAGGAGGAAATTCAGTCGGCCGGAGAACGATGGTAGGGGTATAAGGTTGCTGAAACGAGCTAGGTGATTGATTTAGAGGATTGAGGTTTTGAAGCTAATTGGGCTAATATTTCCTTTTTTGGGCCCATCGATTTTGAATTCTGGTATAGTCCTAAACTTTTGTCAAGCAATATAAATATTTTAAAAATAAATACCTGCCGGTTATTTTTCTAAAATATCTGACAATTATTATTTTATAAATACAACCTTCAAATTTATGTAAAGTCGTGCAGTATTATTATAAAATAAATGTCGACATTTTATTTGTTATTGTTTATAAAATATTTTTTGTTCAAATGTATGCAACAACTTTGCTAATGTTGCATTTAATTTTTTTTAATTTATATAAAATATATGTATTATGTACTAAAAATTATTTATATAATATTTACCTTTAATTAGTTGGAAGTATATTTACTAAATATGATATACGATTTCGTACTAATATAAATTAATTAGACTAAAACGTAATAAAAAAATATGTTATTTAATATATTACGCTAAAAATGTATATATGTACTATAATAAAGTTACATAAAAATCTATACTAATTATTTTAAAATATACAAACAAAAAAAATAATTAATATGAAATATAATCACAAGATTATTTATTACTAATAAATATGTGTAAGCTTACGTATATAATAGTTAGTTGTAGTTTTTATTTGAATTATTCTTTAATGATAAAATCAAAATGTATTAATAAGTCCTACTAGATAATATTTTAGATTGCTGAATACGGGGCCATACATGCTCACTTTGATCAATTCCTGTGCCCATTGCATGGAAAAACAATCGATGTTACACGCCGCTTTTTAAGACCAATCTTTTTGGGCAAATTTCATATCAGCCGAATTCAACCTACTCCTTCAAATCAACTCATAGATTTTCTAATTACGGTTTGAACTTAAAAAAAAAAAAAAAAAAATCTCTCTCTCAATATTCGAGCGGAGCCATTTTGACCATTGCATAAATATTTTTTGAAAAAAAAAATTAACATAAAAGTTATAAACTTTGATTAGATTTATAATTTTTATTTTAATATTTTCTCAAAAAATATTTCCAAATAAATATTTTGAAGTTTTAAATTCTTAATGGATTTTAAAATCAATCCATTAACCCGCTAAACTTTGAATTTACAAAGTTATATAATTTATTTAAAATATATTAAAAATAAATATTTAATAAAACTACACACCATTTTACGTTACTTCTCAAATAAGTTTTATATATGACATGTAGTATTGCTCTAATAAACATATAACAAATAAAGTTATGTATATATTAATAAAATAACTATTAATTTATATAAAATTATAATATAAAAATTACAAAAAATTAAAATTTTAATATTATTATTATATATACATAACTAACGACCGTGCAACACAGAGACGCAAAACTAGTTCCTGTAGTAACTGTCTAAATTCCTGCATCTACAAATGTTACAGAACAAAGCTTGTGGATAGAGTTTAATACTTACTCTTGTAGGTGCATATTTGTGGAAGATAAATCTTTGTGCTCCATATCATGTTGACAATGGATACAGTTCATACTAAAAAATTTAAGAAATTAAAAAAAAATCTTAAAATTAAAACAACAGATCCATCAATTGAATCATGTACATGCACATTTGCAACATAGATCAACAGAAATTCGGAGATATTGTTCATTATTTCCCGAATCACATACGATCGTCCAAATTATGTTCTTACCAGTGCAATTGAATTTCGTTACAAGGACCCGGACAAGTTGTACCATACTAGACCGGTTAAAAGCGAGATAGACGACACGGTTATCCTGAAAGCTCGCAGCACGCATCAAACACCACCAAAATTTAACAGGGACAGTAACCGACAATTTCTAAACATTCAAATATCAAAACTGTGCCACCTTAGTCAGATAAAAAACCACTTCTAACAGACCTGGTACAATTTTTCTTTTCTTTCTTTTTTTTTTCTTTTTAAAAATCGTGATCCCCGCACAAACAAAACATCGCTGATCGATGGGTGTCTTATTTTCGTTTCCTTTCCCTGTCTTTTGCTCTGTTCCTGTCCCTTGCATAATCATCCCTTTCTCTGCTGCCACTCTTTTCACGATCCTTTCTCCTATCTGCGTCAAATTCCTTTTCCCTATCTCTGGCCGATAACTTCCGTTGTGGACTACGACTTCTGCTAGGACTCCTATGACGCTTCCTTGAATCACGGGCATCATCGCGTCTATCCTTTCTCTCCATAGAGGTTCTTTCTGTTGATTCAGTGTCTACAGGCAGTCACAGTTATAATTGATATATCTCAAGGAAACATAAAAATCTTAAATTCATAATAAAGGTGCACGAGTTAAAACGATGAAATGCATGCCAAAAAAAAAAAAAGGGAATTTGGTCATGTTTGATTCATTCTGCATTTAATCATAGCTATTTACTGATGTTATTAAATTCTAAGTCGGTATATTTAGCCGCCTCTCTATTGCTCGCTCAACGATCATCTTATACCACCGGCCGCTGCCAACCCCTCCGATATCTCCCTCTCCCACTCCCTGTTCTTTCCCTCTCCTAATATCTCCCTCTCTCCTGATCTCCCTTTCTCTAACTTACCACCTCTCTCTCCACCAACCTTTTCCTCTCTCCCCTCCCGACCCCCCCCCCCCCCCCCCCCCCCCCCCCCCCCCCCCCCCCCCCCCCCCCCCCCCCAAAAAAAAAAACTCTCCCGATCTCTGTCTCTACACCGAGATCCCCCGATCTTTCAACTCAGCATAAATAAAGCTGCAGGAAACTAGAAACCATACAAAAGAAGATGGACTATATAACCACTTACCATTTGGGTTTCTATGGGTTCCTTCAGAAAAATTTAACAAGCCCAATTCAGATTGAAGCTGCCTGCGGTAACTTTCCACTTTCTTCTCGATTTCCTCGCCACTTCGTATTCCTCTTTCTTCAAGAGAATCACGGTATTCCAAAACTGCAACCTCCAGACGCCTCAACTTTTGTCTGCATGGTATAATCAAAGAATAAGTGAAAGCTTTGATAAAAATACTTCCACAAGTAAAATCTAAAGATTTCCTAAATATAATAACCTGTGCTCTTCACTCAGGCTGCCATCTGTAGAAATGCCAATATCTGAAGCGATTTCTACATCATCCACCTTTTCTGCACCATCACCAACATTTTCGCTTCCAGATGAATAACTTATGTCCAAGGCTCCAGCACCTCTATTGTCTTCATTCTCACTGCCATCATCATCCCTACTCCATTTGGAATCTGGTAAGACAGGTTCAGACTTTCCCCTTTTGCTTGTAAATGCTAGGTTCTCCGGCTGAGGAATTGCTAGAGTTGGAAGTAAATTTGAAACAGAACCCTCGCCATGTTCCTGAGAAAGTTCTCTACGTTGATTCCATCCACTAGAACCATGTGGATCCCTTTCAAGATTGGTTTCTCGTCTTCCGGAAGTACTTGGTGGAAATGCCCCATCATCTCTTGAATATTTACTTTGCCTTCCTTCATCATCTTGTTCATAAACTCTTTGTTTTTCTGCTTCCTCTAGATTGAGCAATCTTGCAACCATCACTTCTCTCCCACCAACAAGTGAAAGGCCATTGTGCCTACACCGTCTTTCCAGTTCTGCAAGAGGAAGGCCCATTAACTCTTTCATTGCCGCTCCTTTTCCCATAGCTAGCTCAGCATCTTGATTAATCTTGCTTTCTTCAGATGGATCTCCAGAGCTTGGTTTATTTTCAATTTCAGGTGCATCTCCGCAAATAGAATGAAATGGAAGAACTCCTGAATTCCCCGATCTAAGAAAAGTAGCTCGTAAACCATTAACGTACGCATCAGAAAAGAGAAACCAATCTGCCCATACTTGAAGGACTTTCATAACACGCTCCTGAGACCGTTTAAAAATGCAGCATGTTAAAGTAATCATATAATAATATTCTCAAAACTTGCAATGAGAATATTGTCTCTTCGTTACCTTAAGGGCCTCAGCAGTGATCCTTCCGGTGATGCTACGATATAAATCATTAAAGCTTTCCATTATGTCAGGTAAGGCTGCTTCAAACTTTGTGCGATAAGCCGAAGCATTTTTTACAGGAGCACTGCTGTTGTGGAGGATATCAGACACTAGCATAAGCCTTGCAACCTTAGTTGGTATTGGAGTTTCTTTGAGTGTCAGGGATTCTGTAAGAACTTCGACAACCTAAAAATCATGATAAAAAGCCATTATGAGTAAAAATAAACACCCAGATTGACTTCAGAAACAGAACGTGTCTCACAAAAAAAAAAAAAAAAAAAAAAAACTTCTACAAGCTAGTAATACCTCTCCAGCTGCATCTGCGTTATCCAAAGCAAATCCCATAGCTTCTTTTATCAGACTCCTCTCTAAAGTCAAAGCGCGCAGCATATCCTCAAATTCATCTCGTTGTGGATCAGTCAATGTACGCTCCTGTTCCACTCGCTGAAACCAGAATAATAAGATCTCATACAAAAGGAATTAACTACTCTGACCAAGTTATTCAGATTATCTACCTAAGAAGATTACTTGAGGAAACTCACCCTGCTCCTTCCTGCTGCATATGTGGTAGCGGATTCTTTCTCATGTTCCGGACTCCGAGTAGGAGGTAATGAGGGTGGAATCCATCTGGATCAGCAAGAGTATCAGAAAGAGGTATACTTGAACAAACATTCATGAAATTTAGACATACACCGAGAAAGGAGCTTTCATATTATTGAAGTTATTAATGTATGATGTAAAAACACTTGGGCGCTGTATAAAACATAAAAATTAATTAATTAAATAATGGCAGTACTCTACCTCCCACTTCCACTAATCATTATGAAAGGTTCTGTACGCCACCTCTGTAGTGTATCTCCCTACAATCACATAAAAAAACAATAAATTTCCTGACCAATACAACAAAGGTTAGAAAGTGAATTTGGACATAAAATATTGAACCACCAATATTTTAAAATAATTATTACTATCTCAATAAAGAAGACATGATAGATGACATGCAGTATACTTGACATGTCAACATTCAGACCTTACACAGCCCCAGCAATCATACCTAAAGAATGCAGCACTCTAAACAATTAAACTAGTTATTCATTTTTTCTTGGCTGAATTCGTTGAATTGATGGAAGTTAGAGTTAGGTTGATATATGTATGCGAATAATTAAAATTAATACATAAAAACATGCATGAAAAACATCGAAAACAAGTGCTCTTGATATGTGGAGCTGTCAAGGTAACAAAGACAATTAGGTACCTTTTTGCATGTAGTAGGATCTCAGAAATGGCACATAAGCATGCTATATTTCAGCAAGGGTACTTCAGTTCACAGAACGCACAGCACATTTATATCAGTCATAATAAAGTCACTTCTTGAGAAGCAATTAGAGGACATCAGTTATATGCCTATGTGCAAACAAAATGGTAGGCGTCCCCACGAGAGAGACAGAGAGAGAAAGAGAGAGAGAGAGAGAGATACTATATGCATGCCAAACAACAAAAGAATCAGCAACAGCAGGAGAAGATGTGACCCATACTAATTACAGCATAACGTCCTGGAATTTTCGCATAAGCTGAATAAGCTTTCAGAAATATCAGAACAAAATTGGGGAATATCAGAACTGGGAAGAAAAGCATGAGTTTATCATAATATTTGTCAATATTGCAGACATCTCTCTCTCACGAAAAGAAATTTAACTTCAGCATTGTGATGGTTGTTACTGAAATATAGCAGTACCGTGTTCGTTAGTAAAACAAAGGAAACACTTTAATAAAGCAACAATAAAATCATGGGTAAGAGCTTACCTGAGCGAAGGAATAAAGTCTCCATACATAATATGTATGTTCCTTTGATCCTAGATCAAATAAGAAACCAAATAGGGAATTTCCACGCCCTCTTTCCATTATAGCCTGCTCAAAAGCACAACCACCATCAAGAACATGCAACGCCATTGTGTCAATCAGATGTCGGAGGTGTTTATCCTCAGGAGGAACAACAAGTATATCCGGTACATTCGGAGTAAGAACCTATAAAACCAGGCCAAAGCATGAAGAGACTGTGACATTTTAAACCGCCAATCTATTGTAGAAGAGACTACAAGGAGTTAAAATACTTGCCAATTCTGAATTTTGGTTTGTCACCACTGTAACAGAAGGACCATCTGGACCAGATAAAATAACACTCCCACCCTGCAACAATATTAGTTCATTTAGTATTTCAAAATGAAGCAACCTTTTCTCTGCAATAGTGGGAATAAATCAACAAACAACCGTCATTATTAGCAGTAACACACTAGAAAATGAACACTGAACTCAGATATGCCATGAAAGCATAATGATGTGATGGCAAAAATGAGGAGAATCATGAAAAGGAGAAATTAGCAAACCTCCTTATTCCTGATGGCCATGTGTCCAGGTGGAGGAGCTGGTAGTGCTTGCGCTGGAAGAGCAACAGATTTACCCCATCCAATCTTCAACTCGTACTCATAAATAACTACACCTGAACGGATAAGTTGAAAAATTAGAGATTGTATGAATATTATGTATGCTAAAATTAAAATCAAGCAATAAAGGGAAACTGGATGATTTGAATGCCGAGTGATGGAAGTAAGCAAAGCAAGCTAATAAATAATATCAGACACGAGGAAATCTTTAATCAGTTCCTTGCACGTAAGCAGCAACGAGGCAGAAAAAATCAGCACTGTTGGTCAAGCTTGAAACTAAACAAGCTTGTCCCCGAAAAAAGCCTCCAATCAATCACAATCCGACATTGACAATTGGTCAAGTTTGAAACTAGCCTCTTGTATACTGCTAGCCTTACATCCTATAATTCACAAAAAGCATATCGTCTAGTTGAAATTGAATCAACACATAAGCTGGGAAAGTACTGTCATGCTTGAAAAAGAACTTCGAAGCAAATTGGTCAGCTGTTTAAGAAGTAGCAATTCACGTGTTTTTGTACCACCATTGATGGAATACTGCAGAATATCTAGAGCAGCAAAGGCTACCATCAGCACTATTTTTGTCAGTTAATAATGAAAAAGCTGACCCTGCATTTCGTCTTTAGCAGCCTGTCCGTCTGCTCTGTTCATAAATGCAACAAACCCACAATTTCTTTGCCTACGTCGTTCTTCTTCAGTGCGAGGCCACATTATCTTGACACTGGCAATTGGCCCAAATCTACCAAATGTCCTCAGGAGAAAATTTTCATCCACCTGTAATTGCCAGCATAGGAAACATGATCTTGATTGCAGATGCTGTTTCATAGACGTTCAAACACGCAAAAACAGAATGATGTTACCTTTGGAGAGAGGTTGCCAACATAGAGGTTTGTTGTTTGAGGATCACCATCATCAAATGATCCAGGAAATTTGGGATCAAAATCATCTGGTAGTTCATCAAATCGGCTTGATGGCTAGAGAAGGAAGCAAAATGATCAGTTTCTAACTTTCACAGAAAAAATTGTAAAATAAGAGGTAGACTATAGTCAACTACAGCCTGACATCTTGAACAAACTATAATCAACCATGGATAGAAATACCAAGAATAAAACCACAGTTAAAGAAACTTTCAGAAACAAAAGAAAAATAAAAAAGTCCAAACAAAGGTAAAGTCTAAAATATAGGTGCAGAAAGAGCAGTGTAAAATAAAACAATAATTCATAATTGGAAATGGAAAGGATAACAGTACAACTATGTACAAGGCATAAATGACGATTGTCATTATTACAATATGCAAAACCTAAATGACCATAACAAATACAACGCTAGCTCAGTAGTTATAGAGGAACATTCCTTCTGAAACCATGAAACAACATTTTTAACTTGATATTACGACAATTGGCATCAAGATTGTGAAAGCTAGCAATGGCATTTCAGATGCATGGTGATTGGAGCTTTGACACTAGTTTGTTTCAAAGGAACCAGATTTATTAAAACATCACAAAGTTCAAATGACCATCACAAATCGAACAAAACTCTTGAATTCGCCATCCAACATAGTCATCACGGCAGTGAAAGCTAGCAATGCATTTCCGGTTCATGGTAACTGGAACGTTGACATCCTAAAAATTAGTTGTTCTGATTGACTCGATAGAATGATGCAAACTTGGTATCTCATCCACAAATATCTAGCGACATGTAATTCCATAATTACAAAAACTACATGGAATGGATAACTGCATAAGCATTAAATGCAGATCATAAGCACAGGGTAATGAATCTTACAGCAGAGCTATCATAATGTCGCCCGTCACGTTCTTGGCTACGCTTCTCACGTAGCTCTTGTTCCATCTTTAGCTCCTCCAAGAAATTATCAATCACCCTTGTCTTTCCCTTCTCCTTCTCCTTGGGCTTGTCATCCTCCCTCTGGAAGTTTCCCAAAAAGATCATTATTAAAGTTGCTAGATAAAATACTCCAAAATAGAAGCTATTATTCGATAAATTCCAGACGACTGGAAGGCGCATCGAGGTGGATAATATCATAAAGTAACTTATTTGGCACTTTTAAGAAGTTCGTAGACAATTTTATAACAGCTCTTCCCTAACATCAGCTGCAAAAATATAGAATCACATCAAATGCAAAAGAGAGACAAAGAAAGCATTAGAATCTCAGATCCCAACCTTTCTATCAGATTCTCTTCCTTTAGATGCTGGTGGAAGGAAGGATGGCACATACCTGGCTTCAAAGAAAAAGAACAAGTCCAAGGATGTTACATGATAATGAAGTTAAATGATATATGTTTAATTTCATAAGGAAAGCCTCGTAGCACACATACTTCTGTCATCTCAGAATATACATGAATCTAAAGAGCGAAATTGGAAGAGTGAGTAATTATGTGAGAAAAATATTCTTTGCACGACAACCGCCCCTTGACATGGCTCGAGTACATTCTGAGAAGTAACTAATACATTAAAGAAGGACTAGGCATATTAGACTTGCTTGTAATTGATTTATTCACGTAACCTATAAATGCATATGTTTCAAGATATATGAATCGTCTTTTCTGACGAAAGTAACAACATGTCTTACGCTGTACCAAGACTCCAAATGAAATGGGCCATCCATTCATGATAATCGAAAGTGTTTAGTCATACATACCAAGTAATGACTTAAAAACCAACAAATTTGCTAAATTTCCAAAACCAAATACACATTGTAATTTAAAGGTACACACAAGAAAGTACAAACACCTTGCAATGTTTCATCATACTAAATTACTCTATCTAAATGGGGTGGTCAACGGTCCAAGCAGTCGTCTATTCAAATATGCACTAGAATTATCATCCCCAAGTCATGATCAGCATATAGGGTTAAGAAAAGAAGTCCGATAGAAATTCTACACGTATTCTGAAGAATATAGTGTGTCAAAATGCTCAAAGAAGATGATTAACCTCAAAACCCACCAAAAGTACATGCTCAAGCAATCAGGCAGCAATATGGAATGTATGATTTGAAAGAATCGATATAGACACATATAATGCGGCATAAATATTTCATACAATGATATGAAATCTCTTGTTTCTAAGGCAACTTGAAACTTATGCAGCATACATCTTTCATATAAAAACTTCAGCTACAAGCAGAAAGTGACGGTGCATTAGATGCACATACAACTAAGAATCAGGGGTAAACAAAGTAATAATCAAACTAAAATGGCACACTATTCATTGACCATAGTGTGCTGATATCCCTATGAGCCTCAACTGATCAACATGAGTGCCTCCAACTCTAGGCATATAAAGTGTGATCATCACCATGAATCCATCTGTTTACAAAATCAAGTACATATATTACCTACTTCCCTTCTTTGGAACAGACCCCCCATCTTTGGAGTTTCCACCTGCCATTGTTGAACGAATAAAAAGGTCCATACTTTTATTAATTTGCTCTTACTAATAAAAGATAAAATCCAAGTATATACAATTGCAAGCACGTAAGCGCAAATCTTCCAATAAATAAAGTCATCAACTAATTATCAAATTCTGACCTTCATCTTTCACTTTGTCGTTCGGGTTGATAGTGCCACCTCTAACAAACGTTTTCGACCCCGGAGTGTCTCCTCCTTGGAAAGCCTCTACAAACTCCGCATACAACTTAGCTGTCTCATCCTCCGCCCTCTTCAAAGATCATTAATACATTTCAAATAAAGAAATTAAATTTGAATCAATTCTATATGTTGGAGGAGAAAACATTTAAAGAAAATAAAAAACCAAAGTATCTAATTGGTTCATGAACTTCCATCACACGTGCTTTGATATTCATGTACTTTCAACACACACTTTATACCTCTGAGAAGTTAAAATCTAGTCCATGATGTCTTTTGCAACGGATATCACCTATTTGCTATACGTGGAACAACAAAGTTGATGTGGCAACTAAGAGTAATGTTTGTAATGCTTTTGTTATTTGTTTTTCATTTATTTATAACGTCCATTGCTGGTCCAACTAGCATCAAATAACATGAAGCTAAAAACACTATTGGTAGTTATCATAAGTAGTCGTGTCAAATACGGGAAAGAATCGAAATTCATCGTAAAAGGGCATTACGAACTAACTTTCAAATGTTAAGAGATGTAGAATAAAGTGCGCCGTTGAAAGAGCGGGAATACCAGAGCATTTGATGAAAGTTCTGGACCCATTAGGTACTTTTTCCAGGTAACGAATTATCAAAGAATACAAGAATACCTTCTTCTTAGCCTCTTCTTCTTCCCTGTGCTTCTGGAATGGGGTCTTCTTTCGTGTAACGGAGAAATTCATCTTGTCACCAAACTCTACAAATAATCAAAAAACTGTAAATTCGAGACCAAGTAGAAATTGGACGCCAGATTCAACAGATCTACCTAAATAGCTCAAACAATGAACCCTAAAGTGAAAAGGAAAGATGAGATTGGACCCACCTTGGCAGCTTTAAGATCGTAATGGAACAAATTAGGGTTTTGCCGGCGGTGAGCGACGGCGATCGAGAGAGGGAAAAGAGGAACTGTGACTCTCTCGATCAAGAGCTGTTGTTCTTTTCGTTTTCGCCCCTCCGTTTGGTGAATTTAAAAGCAATGAGACCCGCAGCATGTCTGGTGCAAAGTGCAATTAATTTTAAAGCAATGACTTCACAGTAACAAATTAGAAATGAGATCGAAAGACAACTAATGGTTGCGAAAGTTAGTTAACTCGATGGGATGCTGAAATAAAATTATAATTTATTAAAGATAAATTAGTGATGGATTGCCCTTTGATATTTGAATGAAATATGAGATGGGTTCATCCTCGAGTCTCGAGTCGAGTCAAGTTCAGTAATGCTCTATTTAGCTCGACTCAATTGAAATACACCCGAGTCCGATTTAAGTTGATCTTTGCTCGAGTTGATTTTGAACCTAATTTAGCTCAAAAGACAAGCGGTGAAGATGTTACAATTCTTATCAAACGTTGTATTTTGCTTATATTTTACACACTTACTATATTTAATCTTCTAAGGGTGATGTTTGCATAATTTCATACAAAGACTTCTGTTTCACGAGATAGAAGCTCAGCCAATCTCTCTAGATGGACATAAATCATCTACCTCTATTTTATGTCCACACTTTCTGTTCCTATACTTTAAATAAATACCTATATATATTTTTAAAAAAAATTACATAAAAGTTGTAAAGTTGGATGAGATTTTTAACTTTTATATTGAATATTTTTTCAAAAAATACTTCAAAATTAGTGTTCTAGTGCTCCAAAAAGATTTTAAAATAGTTTTTAAAAACTCGTTAAGTCGTTAAAATTTTGGAACACCAGAACACTTCTGTAAAAATATTTTTTGAAAATTATTTAATATTAAAGTTATAGATTTTATCAAAGCCTATAATTTTCGTATTGAATTTTTTTTCAGAATATACATACATGTATTATTTAGAGTTTGGGATACAAAATAGAGACATAAAGTAGGGGTAGAGAATTTATGTCCCCTCTAGATGCCCTAAACTACTACTACCTAAATTTAAGGAAAAATTCCATTTCAGCCCTTTATTTTCAAGGGTCGCTCTAAATCAGCCTATGAAAATAGAAAAACGCGCGACATGGCAGCACTTAGCGCCGCGTCGCGCATTTTTTCGTTTTTAGGGACTGATTTGGAAGTTCCTATGAAACATGGGCTGATTTAGAAGTTCCTTTAAAAATAAGTAGTATTTTTGCACTTTTCAACGCCAGAATTGCTAAATTGGTAGCTCAAAAGATAAAATGCACTGTCAAGTCGCGCGTTTCTCCCATTTCCATAACTGATTTAGAAGTCCTAAGAAACGAGGCTGATTTGAAAGTTACCCTAAAATTAAATAGCAGTTTTGCACCTTTTAACACCAGAGAACCACAATTTAGCTCAAAAGATAAAATGTATCTTTATAACATTCATTCCATCCCCAGTTAATACAGAATTTGGGAGATTGGATTTATTAAGATTTTTCAACCTTGCTTGAAACATTTGCTACTCAATGCTACTTTTTTCGGCATAGTTTGTGAACAAAATTAGTGGCTACTCAATTTCTACTTTTTAACAAACCGTTGAATGGATAACTCATGAACTATTACTAATAAGTTTGAATTTCTTTCACTGTAATAAACAATAAGAATTTTTTTGATTTCAGAAAAATATTCTAAAAGTTGTAGTAGATATTGTGCATGTACTCAAAAATGTGTTCGAGGACAATAAAATGCCAGAATTTTACTCTACGAGTAAGATCCAAGGATTGCGGTTTAAAAATTGTATCAAGTAAAATAACCAGGTATTTGCCGTTGAAAAAGTTTCGTACATACATTACCCATCCAAAATACGGTATCCTACCTAATCAATTCTAAACTTCAATGATCAATTTGTTACAAGGTGAAAATACAAGGGTAAAAAAACATAAAACATTTACATTTAAAATAAACTAATTTGCAATTTAAACATAAAATATTTTAGACTATGATGCATAAAGCAGATGGTTGGGACTTCTACCTCGTGAATGAAAGTCTTATATTCGAATCCTGCAAGCGCCATTCATAAAAATTTGTGAGACTTATCCTATCTGTAACATGTAGAGGATAAATACGTTAGGGCTAGTCAAACCGAAAAATTAGAATATTTTGGTTGGTGAAATATAGTTTGGTACCATTTATAAATTCATTTATTATAATGATCATACAAAAATAAACCTCTTACCAGCAGAGTTTCACATTTTAATCTCAAACATTAAAAGAAAAAAAAAACAACAAAGTTTTTAGAAAGCCTGTAACTTCTGCTGCTTTTTTTTTGGGATAAATCGCGGACAGCCCCTGCAGTTGAAACGTCGTCCGAATCGACCCCCCTACTTCCCCTCTCTCATTTTTCGTATCTTCTCATTTTGACCATCGTATCAATATTTTCTGGAAATATTTTCAACATAAAAGTTATAGAATTTGATGATATCTACATTTTTTATATTCAATATTTTTTCAAAAATACTTTTAAGTAGATATTTTGATGCTCCGAAGTGTTAACGGATTATGGATCCGACCCATTAATCCGCTAAAATTTTAAAGTCTCAAAAAATCTATTTAAAAGTATTTTTTGAAAAAATACTGAACATGAAAGTTGTAAATATTATCAAAATCTACAACTTTTATTTAAAATTTTTTCAAAAAATACTAATATAATGATGAAAACTATATGACACGTAAATCGAGGAGGGGCTGAAATGGAACTCGTTAAAACGCAGGGGCTGATTTGGTATAATTTTGCCCCTGCAGGGGCTGACAAAGAAGTATCCCTTTTTTTTTCTCATTTCAACAGCCAAAGAGGTCAAATCATCCTTCAATCAACAAAGATCTGTCGCTACAAATACGATCAATATTACTCGTCGTTCAATTTTGTTAAGACTTTGGGCTTGGCCCGAGTTAGATAAGCATCCACATGATTAGACATTTGCGAAAATGCTATGCAACTTGGAGAGTGTATAGAGGTGATAATTCTAGTAGTCGCCCTCATCGTCGAAAAGATTGCTGGAATTATGCCAATGGACGTAAACATGAGCAAGTAGCCATCCGCTTCAAGGCATATATTCGAGATAATCCGAGATCTCTACTCACAGTAGAAATTATATTTATGACCTTGGTTAATGGTATGAAACTTGGAGAATGCATAGAGAGGATGGCTCTAGTTATCCTCATGTGGGAGAGATTGTCGGACTTCGATGGAGTCATGCGAACGGACGTAAGTACGAGCAAACAACCATCAACTTAAAGGGACATCTTCGAGATAATTTGAGATCTCTAGTTAAGGTAGAACCCATACTTAGGACCTTCATTACCTTCAAATTTAATGATTTGAAATCTATGCTTGTCTTCATCTCAGCCGAAAGACTTTAACTAGTTCAAGAGCAAGCAGAACATCACCTTCACTAGCTCCAGAAACAAGAAAAAATGAATCCCAGAGTTGCAAGCTCAGAAAGCTCATAACCAGAAAGTCCATCCAGAAATTCCAAAAGTAGGTTCTTTAATGTCAAACGCGTGAAGAATAACTTCCCCAGCTGCATATGAAGGCAATAACTTATCTCAAAATAAAAAATAAATAAAAAAAAAAAATCCTCCAGCTGCCTTAGAAGAAAGGGAGAGTTGCGTTTGGTTCCAAAGTTGCAAGTTCCATTGCACTTGGGTCCTGAATTAAGTTTTGATTGCAGTAAATTCTTTCGCGGAGGGTATTAAAAGTTATCAACAAGGTATCAATGTGATATTTTTTATCAAGAGGGTGTTAAAAATTAACAAGATTGTGTCAAAAACTTACTAAAAAGTGTCAAAATGCAAGGTGTTGGACGCATGTCGGAAGTGTCAAAAACTCATCGGAAAGTGTCAAAGTGACTAAAGTGCAAAAAAAATTTTAGAGATGATTTAAGTGATGTTGAAATAATATAGAGGGACTGCAGAGCAATTATCCGTAGAAGGGGATCCACCTGAGGCTGTCTATACGCATCAACAACAACGACAACAATAATAACCCAATGATACCAGTGTCTGGACAGGGTATAGAGAGGATAAAATTTAAGCAACCGTACCTCCACGGTAAACCTCGAAGGCCAGTTGGTAGGCAAGAAACGCAAGCTCATTAACGTGGATGTCGTTGAGAGTATCAAAAAATAGTCATCCATGAAATGAATAGAAAGGTCTTGTATGATCCTACTTCCGATGTTGAGCCTTTCTACGGGTGGAGAACAGTCAAAAGAAATAGTGCTTCCCTCACCCGACTTTGACTCCACGATATACCCTAAAAAGCCGGTTGGTAGGCAAGAAGCAGAAGCTCATTTACAGTGAATGTCGTGGAGTATGAGAAAGATTGAAATCCATGAAATCAATCGAAAGGTCTAATAAGATCCTACGTCTTTTGTTACTTCATCTAGATGTTGGTTGTTTACTTCATCAGCACTCATCTAGCGGTCATTTCCGGTGTTTACTTACCCGACTTCACAAAGTGGCCTCACCATGACTGACTTACTTTTCACCACTTCTTGGCATAGAATAGGAGATCGACGGCCAGAACGAGCAGTTGGAAGAAGATGCATGGTGCCTGAACACTTCCAGCTGAATTCTGCAGGAGTGAAGTAGGTGGGCGGAAGTGGAGAGGGAAGCCGCCCCGGAGACCCTTGATTCACTCATCTTTGGAATTAATATTATTTCATTGCTTGCTCCAAATTGGTACCTAAACTATTATTATAGACAACAAAATAAAGTTCGAAATTTGTTTGAAAAAATAGGTGTTACTATAATTACTTGTATTTATCAAGAGGTATAAAGAATAATTTGTATATAAAATATTCTCAAGCAGATTATCTCCACAATTAATCCAGAAAAATTAGGACAAACATCAATATTCCTACTTTTCACAAAATGGGCGAACCGTTTATTTTAATTTACAATTTACAGCGTCGTCCGGTAAAAGATGCAACATTACTTACTATCTAGCTTGATTTTGACCATCTTCGTAGATGTTCAACAGAAACTGAGGAAACGATGCTATCCTCGGCAGATGCAGTAAAAGATCCCCGAAGGATTCCTTTCTGGACATATTCGAAGGCTGCTTACTCGTAGGCGACTCGTTCTCTTCCTCAACTGTGGATAGCTCAAGCAGGGGCTTCTTGTCAGGATCTGAACCACGCATTGATAGAGATAGATCGACGGTCTGAACCTGTTGATTGTTCATGTGAAGATTTTCTGCCGTGCCAGTATTCTGAATCAAACAGCAAAAGGAGTTAACCCGAGACATAAGGCCTTCTTCGGAGGTGGTGGCCTGTGAATCACTTAGAAGATAATCTGCCAGCTCCTCGAGTGCTGCTTTAGTAGGCAAATCGTTGGCAGGAATACCAGATGTTTGCTCAGAAATGCAATGCTCCATGTGATTCACCAAATCTTGTTTTGACATTGATGGCCTTAGACCCGGGAATCTAAACTGACCCCAACCGACGAGGTTCCTTGGCACTTGGTTAACAACGCCTGTACTTTCATCCATTATACGAGCATCCATAGCTAAATAAATGATAAGTGTCAGAAAAATTGTAGTACAAATGCTTATGCTTAAAATTTAAAAATTCACAGCACAGGTCATAGCATTCAATGAAACCATGCATTTAGATCTAACTTTCAAGCCAATTATGCAAATATGGGAACTAAATTAATAAGCACATGTAACATCTACTTCCATCAATTGAGATTTCAAACTACCAACTAGAACCGTGTTCTTTTGTTGACGACCAAAGCAAATGATGGAGAAGATGAGCAGCAGCTTATCGTTTTGTATAGGTAGTGAAGAGCATATTCCTAATAATGATGTTTCTAGTTCTACTTTAAAAAACCTATAGGAAAGATGACTTATAGATTAACATTTGCGAGGTAAAAACAGTCAAAGGAGGAGAAATGCTTCATAACATCTAGAGAAAACTCTAGTGGAATGGCCAAGGGCGTCCAGGTCAGATGGCTGGGACTTCCACCTCACAAAATAGAGGTTAGATTCGAATCCCACAAGCGCCACCTGCAAGGATGTAGGAAATTTATCTCTCTGTACCCCGTGGAGGGTAACACAGGCCTTCAGGCCTACCCATATCGAAAGGTTGGGACTAGAGATGGCAATTGAATCCGAACCCGAGGCGATCCGATCCGACCCGAGGCAAAAAAAATCCAAATCCGACACGAAAAAAAAAAAAACCCGAATCCAAATTTTAAAACCCGAACCCGAGTTGGGTTCGGGTTGGTCTGAAACCCGACCCGAACCCGACCCGACAGATATATATATTTGTTTTTCTTTTATTTAAAATATCTTTTTTTTATTTTGTATAAATAAGAAATATATTTTTTAATAATTGAAATTATAACATAAAGTACTCTTAAATAGACTAAAAATCCCTATAATATCTACCCATAGATGATATGGAATAATTTCTTAACTCAACTCTTAGTGGGCTAAATCCACTAAGTATTGAGAATTAGATAATTGTCCCATATCGTCTATGGGTTAAATATTGTAGGGTGTTTAGTCTATATAAAATCTTTTATGTTTTAATTTTGATCATTATAAAATATTTTTTATTTTGTGTATAAATAAATATACATATATAAATATCTAAACCCAAACCGGAACCCGAATCCATCCGAGTTAAACAAATCCGAATCCGACCCGAGAAAAAACCAGAACCTGAACCCGAATTTTAGAACCTGAATCCGAATCCGTTCGGGTCGGGTTCGGGTTGGTTGAAACCCGACCCGACCCGTTGCCATTCCTAGTTGGGACTCCTCATGTGGTGGAACACGGGTCGGTGCCACTCGTGGCACAAAAGTGGACCAGTTACGAGCAAAGTTTCTCTACGATAATCTCAAAAAAAGAGAACTCTAGTAGTGTGGAAGTTTAACCCCACCACCCACTATCACTTGAAACATGCCGTGCGGATACGCACACCATTCTAGTGTTTATTATACGTAAATTAAGAGGTAAATAGCATTGATGAAAGGAAAGTATCTTCCAAAACATAAAAGCGGGGCTAAGTGAAATTATTAGGGCAATAAAACTTACGTGAGCTTGGAGAACGACATTCGCGTGCCACAAGTTCTGGCTTGGCAAGAGAATCCCTCACTTCACTATTTGTGGATGTAGAAGGTGCAGCACAGGGTGATGCACGACCCTGGTATCCCTGGAACTTTGATCCATTATTGTCATCTTTTGGGGTATCAAAACTGTGACACTTGTATTCATCTTCCTCAAAATCGGAGCACCGAGGTTCAAAGCATGGAGACTCCAAGATGATATCCGGCTGCTGACTCAATACATTCAAGCGTGGATCACACTGGATGAGCTTCTCAAAATGCTTATTCAATAACCCTTGTGGGCACTGTAGGATATGCCTCCTGCAAATAAAAGCTTTGTTATTAGAATGGAAGTTCCAGTAGCAAGAAAATGATAAACATCATCCACAGAAGATATGGTAAAGACTAGCAAATAGAGAATAAGTATCACACAAAAAGCATGTAACATCACCTACAGAAAAATGCTTTATTACATACGCAACAGCAGAGGCACAAACTCAAGATATTTAATAGATAGAATGACAAAAAAGCGATACAAGATGGTTAGCGGATAAATAAAATTAAAAGCACAAGTGCAACAAATTAGCAGTATTGCAAGAAGCAAATGAAGGTTCAAGAAATATCAAATTGTGTACCTATGAAATGTGCATATGCAGTGTAACATAAAGAAAAATGGCTGACGAAGAAAAACCACACCAAATGATACAATAAGCAAACAAATTCATTTGATTTTTTAGGAGCTGATACTTGATAATGCTTATTTTCACTTGATACCCTTTTTTATGTAAGCTGCACTTTCCACAAAGAAGAGGTCAGATATTACCAAGTTTTTAACTTGAAGCACCCTCACATTGAAAGCTCAAAGCTAAAAAGGATGAAAGGATATTACAAAAAAAAAAAAAAAACCACCCCTAAAGATAGACGAAACTCCTGCAAATATACTGGATATTTGTCATTACATCATTATGGATCAAAATGTCTTAAACACCGGCTGTTGTCTCTTGATTTTCCTTTAAAAATGGTTATGCATATTCCAATGACACAAGCAAGACTGATGTGAAGCAAACATTTATCTTAAATTAAACATGGCGGTTACTTGCTCTACCAACAGGTTTTACACTCTTTCTCTGACATATGCAAAGTTCCCCAAACACAACTTTGCCGTAAAAAGGGAAATTAAGTTGCATTTCTCACATACCTCCTCATCAAACAAGCGTTTCAAGTAACAGACTCTGGCTACGGAAAGAAATATAATACTAGCAGATTTAGCAGAACAACCTACTTAGTAGGCAGGAACTCAAAGATCTAATAACATGATCAGAATAAGAACAACAAAAAAGATTCGACGTCTAAAGCCTCCGAGAAAAAGGCACGAGCAGTGTTTAGCCAAATAGAATAATAGTTTGAAATTCATGCAATTAGAAACCAATGAACTTAATTGAACTGAGCCTGATATATACTTAAGAAAGAAAGAGAAAAAAGGGAAAAATTCTCTACCTTTGAATGCTTGCCTGGCCACCAGTAAAATCAGAGGTAGCTTGCCAAAGTGTGTGTTTTCTAGGCTGAGGATTGGTCTCTTTGAAGAATAAAGGCTGCCTGGCCAGCTACAAGAAGAAAGAAAAATTGTGATTAGACAAGGAAAGGAAAATTTTTATCATACTATACCACATAATAATGTATGACATACCACTACATCCAAGGTCGAAGGCCCGTTATCAGAAAATGTAGCCTTTATTGCAGTGATATCAGACCACTGGATTTCAATCTTGCTCTTGAGACCACCCTCAAGTACTTCCCAAACAAGTTTATGTTTTGCGTAATAGCACTTGGCTACCAAATCACCTTCATATCTTGACACATACTGATCAAGAAAAATGGAGTTAGTAGACTGAATAAATCATGCATGAAACTGTAAATGCAATTATAAGCTACTACTACATTCATGGCAGACCACAAAGCACTCTTCGGAAAATGGCACATAAAAGTACTTCACTTGCAAGCTAAAATAAAGAATAATGCTTCACTAATTAGCACCCTCCATTGCTAAAACTCCTAAAACATCATCCATACCTTCCCTTAAACCCATTCGAAGACCTCTCGAATATGCTGACTGATATACAGGGTGATATACAGGGTGATGAATACGATCCTCTCTAGCTTGGTTCGCTTCCAACTGTTATGCAATCTATATTGAAACTAAAAATTTCCAACGTAGATATTATGCATACCTCCCATGATCCAATCCGCAAAAGGGAAGCAGGGAAATTAGAAGCCTTCATCTTGTCAGAAGCAGCTGAGACCGCCGTCGATTTAACGTCCTTTGCAGAATCAATGCTCGCAGTGCTCGTCACACAAGTACCAACCGTTGAATGCTGTTGGCTGAGCCTAATTTGGATTAGCTCAAGCAGCGAAGGGCTTTTTCTTAGCCGTAGACCCAATGGGCTAGGCTCATCCAATGGGTTATAACCCCCACCTTGTGATGATGTCGTTCCACTGTCCTCACTAAATTCCTTCATTCAAGAAAATTACTTTTGATGATCACCACTTGAAATTATGATAATTACAGAATTAAAAGACAATAAAGAATCAATAGAATTAGCATGAGATAATGAAGTAAATTGATAACTTGTCTCTCTTATTCATTTTTACTATTACTGAGCTTTATTAAAAAGCAAAAAAAAAAAAAAAAAAACACTTTTCCTCATTATAGTATTTCCCAAAATCTCCCCCACCCTTTGAAGCGAGTGCCAATCCAACCTGGGAAGCCGCTTTTACTTACAAGTGCCCGTACCAATCAACCTAACTTAACTGCTCAGGACCAAAGGCCCACCATACAAACGATTCATACTCCACCTTCAGGATGGAAGGCTCATCCAGACCGGAGATTATCCACTCCCAACTCATCCAAATGGCGGCCTTACAGCCCTCGTTATCTAAAAAATTTATATCCTCCCCAAATCTCATTACGATTTCGTCCTCACGTCCATAAAATGAGTAAATTTTCTAGTCAAAGCACAAATCAAGAAGAAAGTTAAACTGCATCCAATGTCCGAATCAAACATCTTGTTCACCAATCCACCAAACATACTCCAGATTGGTACTGAGCAATAAATTCCCTAAGATACATAACCGCTGATCAATCAATCAATCGCCAGCAATTAAAATAATCTAATTAATTAACAAAAACATAAAGAATCATATACCTGGCGAGATCTCTTATTCAACGGGCCATGTTCATCCTCCAAGGAATCTTCCACCTCCATCTTCACCGATTTTGTTCGCAGATCATCGAAGATTGGCATCCTGACCATCGCAATCCGATCAATTCCCCGCGAAAATCCGTAGATCTGCTAGAAATTTCACTAACCCTAATTTCTGCGAGATCGGGTCAAAATTTAAAGGCTCGGATTCGGGGAAGGTGGCGTTATGTCGACGGAAGAGTCGTTTTTAAATGTTTCAGATAGGGTAGGTGGACCCCAGCCAGTCTGGCTCGGAATCGGATTATGTGGAATAATTGCATATCAGCCCCTAAGCTCAAAATGGTTTACAAAACAGGCTTCGCGTTCAAAACAATTATCAACTCCTACTTAATATACTATTATACAAGTATCTTTTTAAATAAAAAAATTATTTTTAAATATTATTTACTATTTTTATATTTTTAATTTTTAAAGAATATTTATAAGCAGATTTTAAATCTTTGAAGTATTAACAATTTAGAAATTAATCCTCTAGAGATTTTACGGTCACAATACTTATTTAAAATATTTTTTTAGAAAAATTTAATATAAATTAAATGAAATTTTAAAGTGATAAATAATTTTTTGTAATTAAAATATTTTTAAATAAATTGTTTGGGATGTTTATAAATTAATGATTTATTAATGACTATGAGATTCTGGATGATCTGCGAGTCTCCCACACTCTGCTTTACCTCATTCCTATTCTTTGTTATCCTAGTGAATGATCCGTGCTAGGATCAATGTTAAAAAGTAAAATCTCAAGAATTAATAATAGTAGGAATAATAAAGTTTTATAAATTAATTTATATCATTCAGTTATTTTTGTAAAGAAATTGTAAATCTTAAAAAAAAATGACGTATTAGAACAGTTGAAAAAAAAATAATCAATATTATGCGCATTTTAAGAACTGAAGATGATATTCCTTTCTATTACATAAAAGGATAGAAGGAGTATAACAATTACGACAAATAATTATAATCTACATAGTACATAATCGCAACAAATAATCATAATTTACATAGCAACATAATTGCAGCATCCATCTAGAAAATGCTTTTTTCAAAAGACATATTTTTAAGTAGATATTTTAATATTTCAAAATTTAGCGAATTTAAATATATTGTAAAATTACTAAAATTTCTATTTTAATTCTGTTCAAATTTGAAGGTTTAAAATAATTATTTATAAGTATTTTTTTAAAAAAAATACTATAAAATTAAATTTTATTTAAAAATTAATAATTAAAATTTTAATTACATAATTGCATATTTATAAATTTTGCTGCGGGAAGCATCGCCTTCCTCGCCAAATGAAATACAGTGGTGCGCTGGTAACTATGATTGGCTATAATACGACCTTGCAGTACTTCCATATTTGCCACGTGTAATGTCGTGCTGCACGGCGATAACAATCTGTGGATAATGCTAGGGATAAAGCTAATCATAATTTTTGTTGTTTCCACCTGGTTTTTGTCTGAATCTCAAATTTTCTTAATATAGAAGCAACCTACCATGCCACGTAGTTTCTACTAGCTGTATTTTAAATTATTTTTTAAATGCAGAAGATCAGCATTTGAGCACTCTCCTTATAAAAAATTCTACAATGAAACGTTTAGGGCGCGTCAGCATATAGTTTCCTCATGTTTAAATTATAAAAAATAAATTTTATGATCATTTTTTGAAAAAATTTTTAAATGAAACTTATAGATTTCGATTAGATATACAACTTTTATGTTCAAAACTTTTTCAATACTTCTAAATAGCTGTTTTAGGGCTCCAAAGTATAATAGATTTAACGGATTTTAAAATAATTTTTAAACCCGCTTCAAATCTGTTAAATTTTTGAATCCTAAAATATATTTTTAGAAGTATTTTTTAAAAAAAATTTTGAACACGAAAGTTATAGATCTCGTCAAAATCTACAACTTTAATGTTGAAATTTTTTTTAAAAAATACTTCTAAATATATATTTTTGAGGCCGTTATACGGAGTGACGTGGTGTAACCGTTATACTCAAAAATCTCTCCTCTCCTTATATCTGATCCTGAGATTTACAGTATGTCGTCATGAATGAATATACATGAATATACTAAGTGTCATACGATATCACAATTCATCTTCTCACAGAACTAACCATCTTTATATGAAATAGGTCTTAGAATCGAAAACAAGCTACTAAAAAACTTTATAATATGAGGTCAACCCGATCTCAGCCTATTCGCTGGGATCGGTTGGACCTATCCAATGATAGTACATTCTATTTATTCTTTCCTCTACACCAAGTATTCTACAACCTCACCATTTACTCTTCTTACATTTATATACTGTCATATACTGTACTATAATTACTTATCTTTCAGCTGACAAAGCAGCATGCGCTTCGGCTATTTGTTAGGTTTCGTGCTGCCACTGGCTGCTTGGTTGACTTTGAAGAACTTGCCATCATTAGGTGATCCGTAAGGTTAATGAGAGAAGGATACGGAGTCAGCAGGTCATTCTTGGCGGGCTTTATGGTGAACCTTATCCGGACCTTGATGCTCACCTAACATTAGTACCAACTTTTCTCCTTAACGTAGAAATGAGGGATAATAGAAGGGAAGTAAGAAATGATTGATACTAAAATTACAAAACGCAACATCCCAATTATGAGTACCGTAGGAGTAAAATCTTAGAAGGATAAAATATACGCTGCTAGTTTATTATAATAGTGTCAAAGTAAAATCCAAGTTCTCGATTGCTTGCCTTTTTCTTTCTATAAGTGGTTTGCGTCTTTAAAGTAGTAGTTTCTTCTCAATTTCCATCATCCACACCTCTAAACACCCGTCCAGAGAGAGGGCTGTTAAGTTGCACCTATCCCGAGCATTATCTTACTTGTACATCTTACTAGTCCTCTATATTTTACGGCACATTTGGCACGCGATTTAAGATTTAAACATGCGATGAAGACTTCCACATTATATGACGAAAAATGAATCTTTTTGTATAATTTATTATCATCAAAATCAAACTCAGATAAACATCGGGCCTCGTTGCTAATAAACAAGTACGAATAGGCCCATCAAACCATGTTTGGGCCTAGCCCAAAAAGAAGCTTGGGCCATTTGAATTCCTTTCGGTGAGCACCCATCCCTAGAAGATGATTCTCACCCTTTTCCACCACTGCGTTTCAGCAAAGAGCACTTTTGAGTGGAATTGAGCTGCAGATGACACAAAAAACATGGTATCCAGAAAGAGAGGGATAACAATCTAGGTATTGTAGATTTAGCGAACTGCACCGATATCGGTGGATAGAGACCGATGCAGGTTGTTAAATAGCTTCTGATACCTATCCTATCCGGTGATGTTGTAAACCGGACCATACCAATAAATATGGTTTATTGTATCGGCATGATAGAAAAAGAGTTCAAAAAATAAGTGCATTTTTTTTAAAAAAAATAATAATGTGGGACGATCGCAAATTTACCGATCGGAGATAGTAAATTTCGGATGATAGGCCGTTTATCCATCTAGAATTTACCATCTCTGCGGTTCATGTTCTATTAATTAAAAAAATTTCAGCTGCTTAGTATGTCTGAATACTTATGTCATTTTTATTTTTTACGGGATATAAAAAGAATAAATATTTCATATTTTTTAATGATAAGTTCGGATTCAAAATTTTAACAACATTTTTTGTAATGACATGCAATTTTAACAACTTTTTTTTTTTGCTTATTTCGTTGTCATTCGGTTATGTGAATGAAACTAATTTCCAGATTTTATAACAAGCTTCTTTTTTTTTTTTTTAATGTCGAACGTTGAGTTTGATTTCTTTTTTTTTTTACCGAAACTAGTATGCGTTAAAATAAAATTTCTCCAACCAGATGTTCTTTATAACAAGATATTTAATAAAAAATTATGAGCATTTGCATTTATATATATATATATATATATATATATATATATATATATATATATTATATTATAATATATATATATATATATATATATATGCCCTATAAAATTATATTTCTAATTGGATTTGGCATTTGTATATCTACTTATCTTACGAAATAACAAAGCTGTTCTGGCCAAATTAACTGTACGCAATTTTCATTGATACGGCATAAATATGGGCCGACCCCAATATTTCAATTCTTCTAGGCTCTCTATGGTAGCAGTGTCGGTGCATCATCCCTACAAGACCGACCCTGTTGGCAGACCATCTCACCCGTTGGTTTGTGGCTCCGGATGCACAACACGTGGTTGAGTTTTCTGTACAAAATATTTGACAGAAAATTTAAACTCGCGCCAGGCTGTCATCAACTTGGCTAACAACCTGGAAGCCCACTTGCGCGGGAAATGCGAACGAAAAATAGACTATCTCACTATATAAATACCCGTCAACAGTACGGTGCGAGGGGACTGATCATTTTGTATTCGAGAGATCTACTATTCCAAGTAAGAGCTGAGCGAAATAGACCAATCTATCGATAAAACCATGTAGTCTAAAACCATGTAGTCTCATACTTTTTTTTTCCATACTTAGTGGATTTTCTCTTTCGCTGGTCCGTACAACCCGTAATTTTGCCACAATACAAGATTTGATGGTTTCCACGTCGTCCTACTTTTATTTTGTTTTTTTCCCTTTCTTCGGACTTCACTTCTGTCTGCGAGCACTTAAAACACCCGATTGAGTATGAGCTCAATCATTCATGAAAAAGGAAGAGTGATAGTTTTGTCATTCATAAAGGAGATATGCTGTTCATCAGGGGGCCCCTGACGGTCCTGATGCAATCGGAACAGTCCGAGGCCCCTCCGGATGTGTGATATTTTATCATTCATAAAAGAGATATGCTGTTCATTAGGGGTCCCTGACGGCCCTGATGCAATCGGGACAGTCCGAGGTCCCTCGGGATGTATGTATCACACATCCGGAGGGGCCTCGGACTGCCCCGATTGCATCAGGGCCGTCAGGGGGTCCCTGATGAATGGCTTTTTCCTTCATAAAATTAATAAGGTATGAAACCGCTAAACTAAATTAGAGGGTATATTTTTACAATTACTGATTATGGGGTGGCACATTTTGGTAATGGCCCGAAAAATACAATATAATGAGCTTGCTTGATCGGGAGGGTCTTAGTTTCTCCAATTATTTCTCCAATTATGCAAAAAAAATTAAAAATCAGGGAAAAAGCCAGAATTGTGGGGGCTAAGTTTAATCCACTCTAAAACGCAACTAAGACCGTTTCTCGTCATCTAGTCGCACAAATAGACACAATTCACATCATTTGGGACCTGATAATGACGAGGACCAAATCGGAGTTTTACCCACGAGTCGGTATGATCCATTAAAAACGATACTTCTGTTCCGATAGTTACTGACATCGCATGAAGCGACATGACATGTGCCAATTTTTTTTTATAAATTATTTGTTATTAATTTTTGAACAAATAATATATTTTGGGACCGCCGGCATGTGATAGTATCCGAGTTTACTGATTGGACTAGGCTAGGCATTGAAAATATCGTTATGCAAGCGTGCATCGATCATAGCTAATTTACCAGAAGTTTCTACTGAAATAGTATATTTTTTGGCAGCAAACCCTTTGTAAATCTCAATCATTTATCCCAAACACCTGTCGTACACACTTGTCAGTAACAACCCAGTAATAATCCCACCCGAGCAAGAGCTGAAGAGATCGAGATCTTACTTACTTTCATGCAATTTGTTTGCATAGGTTATTCTCCAATAATCCGGTCGGTAACGTATCCAACATCCCGGCCAGCCTACCGGACCGTGGGTTCATGTGCGACACTTCGCTCTCTCTAACGACTGCTCTTTCAAAAGGACACATGCAACTGGATTGTTAATAAAACAACCTCCTTCAAGATATGAATACGTACATCTACTCTCATCAGATCCCGCCGCGATAGAATTCAAGATTGAGATGTTATTGTTGTCGTACTCTCATCAAATCCCGCCGAGATAGAAATTTACGCATAACATCAACGTTGCCAACACCGTCATCCGGCACAATAGTATCATAAAAATTGAAACATCACATTGGCTTTGCTACTAGCATAGATATAATGCCACATTTTAATTCTGGTGGATAGTATGAATTTTGTAGCTTATTATTGTTTTAGGATTTAAGTTATTTGCGTATCTGCCCCTCTATTTCCAGACGCTGTACATGCGAAGCCATATCAGCGTATTTTTATATTTTTTGGGCTGATTTGCACGTCTCTAAAAAATGGAGGGCTGATACGCGACTCCTCCTTAGGATTTTCGATTGCTTAATATGAAAAGATTCCAATGACAACAAAAAATACTAGGGCTCTCCAAAATCCTACCAAAATTTGTGCTACTATTTTTTAGAGTTAATTTATTGTGACGTCTCAACATGAATTAATCTGTTATTAATAAGGAGAAGAAAATCACATCCAATGCCGTTAACCCTAAGACGAACGTGTGAAAGAAGCTACTATTATTTCAGCATAATTGCATATCGGTTTTCATATTTACACCAAAAATTATAAATCTCAACGATCAATACATTAATCAGATTTATGTATAGAAATACTATAAATATTAGTGTTATAGAACTGTCTTAGAAAACTATCCATCAATACTCTTATTTGCACAGTAAAATAATTCTCACATCTTTTAGTTTGCTTATCTTATCAGTTACGATGGTCAGACAGAAGTGCGTCAGTTACATGAAGAGTTCTCAAAAGAAAATTTGAAATGGTCTTGGAAACGAGCTCGACTACTTTTGAGAGAAAATTAGGGAAAACTTTTACGTTGGAGACAAATTTGGGACGTCGAAAATCTTGAAGTGGTCTCCACCAGATGGAAAATAAAAAGGAAAAAAAAAAAAATTGGTGGAAAGTCCAAAATTTCGATGTCAACAGCAAAGCTTTCGAGTGTATTTATGTTGAAATGGGTAGCCAAGTAGCAACTGGTCCCGAAAGACACACCACTAATACGGTCACTCCTAGGGTCACTACTTTGCATACTAACAGTGAGGATCCGCCTTCTCGGGATCGATGCCAAGAGATGAAGGGTGGAGATGGAAGAGGAGGGACTGATGGAGGGGCACAATCACTTGTGTTGGAAGACATGTATGGTCCTGACTACTTTGCTTGGACTTTCATCAAACACTACTTGAACTTGCTTGTAACAGTGACTTTCCCCATGATTTTATTGTGTTTCCTTAACTCACAAAAAAACCATATTTAATTTCATAATTTTTTTATATATTTTTTTTTTAAAACACATAAGCGTCCGTATATTTTAGCTTGTCGACAATTATCGAATATAAATACAAGAGTTTTCTTTTATGAGGGTTTTTATTAAATTTTTTAATCAAAATTAGGATAAGTTGGCTAAGGCAATGGATTCTCTTACTTCTATTTTATGTCTTTATTTTTGTTTAAAAATGATATCGTCGAGATTGAAAATACAACAATATGTTTCGTAAGAATTAATGAAAGAAGGGGTTGAACCTTAGAGGTGCCACGAAAATAACTCTTTTCGTCAATAATGATACTCGTAGGTCGAAAGATCACCGACATTCACCATCATCACATTGGATGATTGTAGATCGTTAGCAACGTTATTCACCAAAAAAACGCGCAAATGTTGACCTACCGGATCAACCGTCTACGTAAAGATGATGACAATTTTGATGAAAGGTTATTATTTATATCTACAACAAATTAAAATACTAAATGGATACATATACATAAAGAAAAATCAAAGATCCTAACTAGTTTTGGATTTCTAAAAAATATATAAATAGGAACATTATAATGCTAGTTATAATAATAACTTTATCATAAATACATAAATAGGGACCACAAGAGCATTGAATTAAACCACTTCCCTAGAATATTAGGGATGAATATTTAGAATGTTATTTATGTCTTACCTTTTTCCTTTTTGTTATTTTCTTAGTACATGTTATTAGTCAGAAATATTTTCTTTAAGGGACCTTAATGATACTGATACAATTTGAACCATATTCAGTGTATCGAGATATGTATTACGCACATCCAAATACACTATATACAGTGCTGATTATATCAGTAGCAGTGATGGTCCTGCTAAATAGCAATACACTTTATTAAACTTATTCCTCCAAAACCCTCCTCCCTCCCCACCTCTCTCTCTCTCTCTCTCTCTCTTATATATATATATATATATATATATATATATATATATATATATATATATATATATATATTAGTTATTATAAATATTATATGGCTTATATTTCATAGAAAATTATAAAATCATTAATTTTTTCTCTCATATCTTCTATATGATTTTCATATTATATTTTTTTTATTGGTGAAATTGTATTTTGGAATTCTTTAAGACCTATTTTCTATATTATTATTATATTTTAGTTTGGTATAATTGAGAGAACTAAAAATATCTTATAATTATAAAATTCTAATGTTTACTAATTATAAATGTTATAAATAATTTTTAATTATTTTGGCATACATATCGTAAGTGATATATATATATATATATATATATATATATATATATATATATATATATATATATCCACTCTTAACAACAAACTGCATTATAAACTCCACCAATGGAGAGGCAACCCAACACAAAGCCATTGCCAGCGCAGCCGGCGGCTGCGGTGCCAACGACATACGTGCATGCAGACGCTGCAACCTTCCGTGACCTCGTTCAGAAACTGACTGGAGCTCCGCCACCGCCGTCTGCCGCAGGCGCAGTTTCTCAGCCCTCGGTGAGTCACCGACGATCATTCAATCTCGGAGCTCGCCACCTCAACGTCCGTCGTGCCCGACGCTCGTCGTCGTTGAGCCCGGTTACGCCGCTGAGGTCCGCGGCTGTGTTTTCTCCAGCGAAGGTGGCGGAGGAGAAGGAGGAGAGAGTTATTAGTGAGCAAGGGTTCTACTTGAACCCGTCCCCGCGGTGGAATAACAAGGAGCCGCCGGAGCTGCTGCCACTCTTCCCTTTATCTTCTTCTTGTTCGCCATGGAAGAAGCTTGGAGATGAAGAAGAGAAGGTAAAAAGGAGATGCAGTTAGTTTAGTTGAGTGAGAAGAAGAGGGGTATTTTGGGAAGATGTGTTTACTCGAGTTTGTTATAGTTTGTCCTTTCTGGGAAGAAAGTGTAAATCTTGATTAGAATATTACTTATTATTAATTTCAGTTTAGTATTTTTCTCGAGAAAGCCCTTGCAGGATGAAACTTGGAGAAATCAGCCCCTCTTTTATTTTAGCCACCCGAATTTTTTGCTGCACGTCAGTAAAAAAAACAAAAGGGAAATTGCATATCAGCTCCTATTTTCAGGCGCCGTTTTTTCGTTTTCAGTGACTGATTTGTAAAAAATTTAAAAATGGGGGCTGATATGCAATTTTCCCAAAAACAAAAGCTGAAATAGAAATCCAGAATTTAAGAGGCCAATTTGAAATGATTTGGCCATTCCAAGAAATTTTTTTGACATTAATCCTTGTATTTTTCATCTTCTCAAACATTTTAAATTATAATAAGCATAAAATTTTTTTTTTTGAGATTAACGTGGGGGAACCCTGCCCGTAACCGGCCCTCATTCGAGCGACCGTCGTAACAGGTAAACCCACGGGTGGCACCGGTCCCTGTTCCACCAAATAATAAGCATAAAATTAAAAGCAAAGACTATAAAATTATTTGGAATTTTATCATAACAGCTCATTATTTGCTATTCTCTCTCAACTCAATTATTCAATTGATAACACTAATTTAACTACACAACAATAACTTTACTTTTCAACACATAAAATTTAATTTCGCAACATTATCAAAATTTATATCACAATACTAATATAATTCATACCGAACACTCTAGCCTAAACATATGATATAATGATAGATACACTATAATAATAACAACAATATTATCTTAGCTATTTGGAACATTTATGAGTTTTTAGTTAAGGGAATGTTTTGAAAAGTTTGAAATTATACCAAATTATTTTCTCAAAAAAATCATAGAAAAACTTATTAGGGCATAGCCTTTAATTAGAAAAAAAATTTAAATTTAATATCTAAAAAGTTATAAGAAAGTGTCATAAAAGTAGTTGATATAGTACAAATGAAATAAATGTTTGACCAGTATGCCGCGAGTACCTGATAACTGAACGGACGTAATAATTTATAAAAACAAATCCTTTAAAATAATAAAAGACAAGCTAGAAGTAACGTTATGTTACAAAAAAAGCAATTATTAGTCCAAAGCTTCTATTCATTGCATGTGTGTTATGGTAGTATATGAATTTTTTTGTCAGGATTATTTGTTATTAAAATAGTGAAAAAAAAGAAAAAAAAAAGAAAAAGAAAGAAGTCACGAGTATTAGTTTTTCATGAAGTCTGATAAACTCTATCAAAAAGAATTTTGATTTTCATATGGGATTGGATTGCTTTGTCCTCTGAGTATTATTTCTTTGTAGGGACTACGTTTGACTGTTCTCTTAAGAGGAAAATGGGAAAAAAGAAAATTAAGACCCAAGTATTAGAACCATATAAAGCCTGATAGTTTCTACTAAAAAGAATTTTAGAATCTATGTAGACCCTTGGCAAGTTTTTACTGATTATACTACTTTCTATACTTGCAAAATTATAGCACTTTAACTTTGATCTCTTTGTAATCACTAGATTTAGTTTTCTTCATAGTAAGATCTTAAGTATTGTCTTATTATAACTCTTTGGGGAGGATTATGTGCTCTAAAATGTTTCTAACTCACCACATTGAAAATAGATCAAATTGAATAAAATTTTCTGATCCATTTGTTTCCATTTGTTGTTATAACTTTTTGAAACTATTTTAGAAAGAATGGTTGCTACTCTATTTCTTTCCTAAGAAATGGATGATTTCTTAACTGAGTTAAAACGTTTGATATATCTCTCTATGCTAAGAGAAGTTGCTTATCCTCAAAAGTGATTATGGTATAAAGGAAAGCTGTACAGGATGCATACGACAAAATAGGCAAATTTTTAGTTCTTATTTGGCAATGTAAATAATTTTTAGTTTCCTGTTAAACCCTTATAATATTAAGTTTTGTTTAATACAAGTGCTTGCTTACAAAAAAAAAAAAAGCAACTATTACTTATCTAGAGACTTATTTACTTCTTGGCAAAAGTGAAAAATTTTACTTTCTCACTTAAAAAAAAAAACCTAGAAACTAAAAAGGTGAAAAAGGTAGTTAAGTTTTTTATTTCTAATAAAAAAGTGAAAAAAATTTGAAAGTGACTATTTTTTTTACTTTTCATTCTCCGTATAAACTTCGCTTTCTCTACTTTCTCATCAAATACTAGAAAAAAAAAAAAAAAAATCATTAATATTTATATAATTATTATTATCAAAATATTTAAATGTAATATTATTATTTCATAATACAACTTTTAATATTTAATAATATATAAATAATTATTATTATTTAATAATCACACTCAATATATTTATATATAATTTTAAATAATTTTTATTAGTATATTATTTCTAAAATATTAATAATATTTTTAAAATACTTATTGATGACTATTACTAATATCCACCATTACTTACTTCCCTTTTCACAATACAAAATTTTTTAAAAAAAAAAAAAAAAAACCTCAAAACCTTACCATTTTTTCCCTTTTTATTTTTCTTTTTTCTTTGAGAAGGAAACGTCAAAACACTACTTTCTTACAACTTTTCTAACATTTTTTACTTTACTTTTTTTTTTTTTGACTTTTCATTATACTATTTTTTAACCATTATTTTTTTACTTTTCACTTTACTATTTTACTTTCTACTCAAAATAAACAGTCCCAAAACCTATTGCTTTGAGAGGGACGTATGCTAAGTATAAGTCAAAATCTAATTAGTAATTAATACATACTACCTGCAGATCGGCATGAACCGACATCTGCATTTTTATGCTCCCATAATTTAAAATTGCAAAAATATACACATCTAATTCGAAACAACGCTTTTATACCTCCTTCATCCTGTAAAATAACAAAACTGCTTTCGTCTTTAACAAAAAAGGACAAGTGCATTTTTATTGTTTCACATGGTCAAGTAGCATAAAAATATCATTTCAATTAAAAGAGCATAGAAAGACAATTTCAAATAATTGGGGGCTTAAAAACGCAAATGCGCGAAAAATTGATGGTTAAACTTCCAGTATAGAACTATTGCATGGGGCAAAGAATCATGTTAAACTTCTACCATATGCATCACCAATTTTGGCTCCTGTTTAACTGATGAATAGAGATTTCTTCTTGAGACAAGTTTGAGTTTATTTTATTATAGAATCACATCATAATCACATCTACTGAACCTCTGTTGTTGACCTTCCCAAGAGGTGTAGCAAGTCTGAAACAGCCTCCTCGGAGATATAACTGCGAACATCCTTCTACTTTGCAAGTATTGTGTGTAGCCTGTCGATGCAATAAGCATTACTAAGATATCAACGATTGCGGATAACCTAATGAATTTGGATTACCATCGCAACATAAAAAGGATATTTACATCTTTATACACCCCATAATTCGAAATTGCAACCCCCCCCCCCCCCCCCCCAAAAAAAAAAAAAAAAAAAAAATTCAAAATGACTTTTTTTATGCCCTCTTGACATTGTGAAATGACGAAACTACTTCGTCAAGTTAACTGCTCTCATCTTGCAAAAAAAATGACAAGAATAATTTCGCCATTTCATAGGGACAATAGAACATAAAGGTGCCATTTTGAATTAAGGAGGCCTGAAAAAGCATAAATTACCTGCAGCCTCCACCCTTGCAAATGAGGCTAGCTAACTTAGAATATGAATTTAGGCTAACCATAATGTCATTAAAGATGTAACTAATTGTTTAATATTGAATACGAAGAAATTGTCCTTAGAAGATGAAATCATACTGCTGTATATCTAATGCATTTCCTTCTGCTTCAGCAACTTATCAACAGCTGTGAACGTCGGTCTAATATCAACAGGAACCTGGAACAAATGAATATGCAAAAACCTGTTATAGTGGAACATGATGGAAATGCAAAGTCGACATAAAGACAAATTTTATCCCGAGTTATCAACACGGCACGAAAATGAACAGCACGAAAAGGAAAGGCACGTGCCCAAAATCTTAATTATAATTATTAAATTAATTCTTTTTTTTTCTTTTACTTTTAAAAATAACAAATAAATATAATCGGCATGGTACCGTAGGCGCGATTGGTACGTGCGAGAATCTGATTTCACCAAAATTCCGCTCGGTACTTAAAACCTTAGGTCTATTTGGAAGTTGATAGTTTGTTATATCTTTTATTTTAGATGACAACAGATGGTTGCACATCAAGTAGATAGCGGCCCGATAAGAGCATCTGTAGCTGCGAACATAAGAAAACAGAATAAAAAATGCTAAAGCTCCCAAAACTCTCGAATTCGTACTGTTATCCATCATAAATCAAACTCTTATTTGCTCAAAAATGAAATTTATGATGTTTAAAATTGAATTTGATTAATATGAAAGAAAAGTTGGGAGCTCTAGCTTTACTCCAGTTGAATACATCTAGGCAAGATAGCTATCTTCAAAGACATTTAGCATAAGTAAACAAGTATCATGGACATTTGTAGTAAGCAATCAAAAGTAACTGCACTTACACGTTCTCAACAGAAAGATAGCCATCTCTTGTAAAGATTTTAGAAAATTAGAAATTTTGTCCAAAAAAAAACCCTGCTTTATAAACTTGAAAAAATTCAACCTCTCAAATGAAAACATTAAGTTAGAACCCTAGACCACTTTTCTAGCTCATCCGGAACACTTTAGTCCGAACAATGCGATACAAGTGTTGGCAGCAAGCACTACACTAGCAGTCTGGAACACTATTTGAGTTTCAGAGTAGGTTTTTTTAAAAAAAGTTGAAAAGGCAATGGGCTGATTTGTAGGAGTTCTGAAAAGCAGGGATTTTTTGACATTATTCCAAAATAGTTACTATTTTGAGCAAGGGATTCTACCTGACAATTTTCTACTTTGTCCAACACATCTTGCAACTCTTGTGTCATTCTTCCGTACTTCTGAAGAAGAGAAGCAGCAGCAGTTTTGTCGCCTTTCGCCTGAATAGTCAAGATTTCCCTGCTTAAACTCTCCACAGCTGCTTCAACCTTTTAAGGGAAGTACCCAAGTAAGTATTCCATCACAGAAACTCAAAAGATGCAATAAGATAACTTAAGAATTACCTTTGTGAAGTCAACTGAAAAAGTACCGTCCGGGTGCAAAATGAAGCCCCCGCGTTCATGCAACCAGTTGAACTGTAAGGCCTGTCCTTTCCTGCCTCCTCGGAAACAGAATACAAATCAATACACACACACACACACACACACACACACACACACACATATATATATATATATATATATATATATATATATATATATATATATTATGTTAATAGTGTAAATCTACTTGAACTACACTTATGTATACTATTCTAGGTACGTTGCATCTTTCAGCACCTACTAACGAGATGCACATTTCACAATTGATAAATAGAAAGGCCTGGAAATAAATACCCATGAGCTTCTCCAATTCCAAAACGCACAGAACGAAAGCAGCCCGCTAAGAAAGAAACATACATACTCTTCAACAAGTCTTTTTGGAGCAACTCCTGTTCACATTTCCGAGAGAGAGAACTAATGTTTGGTTTTAAAAAATGATGTAAACAGCATGATAACACGAACATATTGACATTGAGCATGACAGAAACAATGAAAGTTAATGATCCCAACATAAACTAAGATTTTCTTTCTCATTCCGGTGGCAGAAAAAAAGAAATAATAAAAAAAAGGAAGTTGCTGACCTTTTTTATAAGGAACCTTAAAGCCCAAAGGCCAACTATGTCTGCTTTCGCTTCTTCGAGGGCTGAGTGGAATTCTTGAAGTTCCTTTACAACAAGCACATTGTCAGAAAAGATCAGAAGAAACAATTGTCAAAGCCACTGAAGAATCACTTAAACAGAGTGATGAAATTCTCTTTCTATTCGATTATTTACTTGTACTAAATAAGTTTAAGTCAGATAGAACAAGCACATTGCCAGACAAGCAAGATCAGAAAAAAATAATTGTCAAAGCTATTAAAGCTTTTAATCACTTAAACAGAGCGATGAAATTCTCGTTCTATTCAATTATTTACTTGTACCAACTCCAATAGTATAACTCAGATAGTTCTAACCAAATGGTGCACGCATGATCTGATGATTTCATTGAGTATCACCTCTATACTATGCCAACTCCTAACCAAGGTTTACGTGCCGAGCCGAGCCGAGTTTCAGTAGACTCAGATCCCGGCACGTGCCGACCGTTACCGATGATGTCGTGCTGACGGTGCAGACATACATTTTTTTTTTTTTTTTTAAAAGAAATAAATTTAAAAATTCAAATATAATATTTTTGGGCGCATGCTGTGCCGACAACTTCCGGAACAAGCATGTGTCGTACGGCACGGACTGTGCCAACCGGCATCTAAAACCATGCTCCTAACTACCATTAAGGTTATATGCCTGAAGTTCATTTAATACTCTTACCATATCCATCACCTAGACAGTTTAAGAATGAGTGGAGATTGCAGAAAAACAAAGAAAATTGAGTGCTAGGTCAAACCAAGAACAATGATGCCAGAGCAAGGGCTGCCCTCATCCACAACAACAACAACACAGAGATGAGTTCGCCGTGGCGGGGTCTGGAGAGAGCAAAATGTACGCAGCCATGTTCTGTAGGAGACTGTATCGGTATGACCTTGGCCTAAGGAAGACACATGAGCATACAAGCACACAAGCAGTCCATATGTATATTTTGCACACTTGTTAACTACTTATCCAAATAATTCTGATATACAACCCTGTATAGAAAGGCTTATTATTTACAACATGAGAATAAAGAGGATAGTTATATATACAAGTAAATGTAAATGCACAGAAGCCTAGCCAATTGAAGACTAGTAATAGTTTGCAGCTATAAAGTCACTATAATAACAAAAACAAAGAAGAAATTGCAATCACAGTTAGGAGCTATTCTGGTCTTACCAATCTAACTGTTGACTGTTCACCACTAGGGAGGGTTATGGTATGTGGTCCAATCCCATGACAGCATTCGTGGCAGATGGTGTGAGTGCAGAAAGCATCAAAATTGATGTAGCATCTCTGCTCTTCATTGATGCACACTTCGCCAATTGGTTGCAAAATATGCTTAAACCTAATATATATATGCATGTTCCAGTGCTTGGAAGGGTCAAAAATCATAAAACCAATAACTTTTACGATTATACAATTAAGAAAATGAATGGGATTATAGTTTCAATACTTAGCCTCTTGGATATTCTTCAGCATGACCATTGATGTACCACGGTCCTTGACTACACGTTCATCATTTGGTAAATTAAAAGCAACAGTTTGAGGACCGGCAACATCCTATCATTAGAAATTGATTTAGCATCAATTGTAAAAAGCAATAACCATGAGTAAGCATTATAATCAACAAGGGACAAACAATGTCTACTTTTACTATAACCAAAAAGTGAGACTACTGCTAGCCACTTATATCTAATTGTCTAATGCCCATAATAATGTTTACAATTTTTCTCCATAATAGAACTGCAAAGAAGTAAGCTAATATATACATGCTGCCAGGTAATGCCTTTATTTTCAGGAGCAAAGCTTTTCCTGTCTTCAACGCCATAAGTGGTGGATTGATCCAAAGTAAAGTTATAAGCCCCACCATAATTAAGCAATCTGAGAGGAGGTGCACAACACTTTCAGAGGTGAAATAAGAGGTCAAATTTGATATGCCAGCATTTTGTTTATTTTTAGATAGGCTTTAGATGTTTTCGAATGATTTACGTACTTCCGTTACTTTGTCGGGTTTTAACCATTGCCCTATAAATTTGATGCTTTCATACCATCTTGCTTCTATTCCACAATCCTTTTTCAACAAATATGCTATAACCAAGCCACGAACAGTAAATTGGTATCAACAGATCCCATGTCACTAAATCAAGGAATCAAATAATATGGTAAATTGAGGAATAAATAGAACTCACTCCTGAATTGTAGATAAGCTGAATCACACGGATCGGAGCGGCACTGACATCCTTTGCCTTATAAATGTCGTCTAGCGGCAGATTTTGTTCCAAAATCTGGTGTTACAATGTATTTGTTAACGTTCAAACAAAAGGCAATGGTTTAGGATTTAAAAAACTACAACTACCTGTAAATTATCCCCGAAGAGTTTAACTTGGGAAGTTGCAATGTCATCTCGTATTCCAACAAAAGCCTCAAAAGAAGCCTTCAGGGTCAAGAAATAGTTAGCATAATAAGGACAAATAGGTAAGTATCAATCCAACAACTCAACTTCATGCATAACACATATAACAAGTTAGCAACAGCAACAACAACAACAACAAACAACAAGTGGTATGTCCCGCCAAGCAAGATTTAGAAGGGTAAAATGTACGCAACCATACCCAAGATGAGGTTGTTTTCTTTGGACCCTCAGCCTGAAGAACCAAACACCCAAATATACAAGCACACAAAAGACTGCAAAGCAAGATTTCAAATCGAACACGTCGAAAACAAGCAAATGAAGATGCACAGAACGAGAAAGTAATAAGAGGGAAACCCAAAGAGTGAGAAAAAGAACATTAAAAAGAGCACCATATCAACAACAAACGAGCATAACCCAAATGCTACGTCATCTAAATAACGGAACTACCAATACAAATTCTTCGTCGCCGCTCAACTGGATCAATAGCTAAGTCTTTACCAATTTATTAAGGTTCTGTAGGATGGTTTCTCTACAACTCATTTTTGGCGTGCCCTTCTTTTCCACTTGTTAGTATTTACATATTTTCACAAATATGACCAACCATTGTAATCGCCTTTCTCTCATATTATCTTTCAACATAAGCCACTTTGAGTTTTTATCTGATCACCTCATTCTGGATTCTATTCAAAATAGATTGACTATAGATCTATCAAAGCTTCCCCATCTCCGCCACCGTTATCCGGTGGATGTGCTGACGTTTAACCGGCCAACAATCCGAGCCGTAAAATACAACACTAGACGGTCTTCTAGAAGTACAATAATACTTTCCTTTCAGTTTAGCGGGAGACTTTATATCACACATGATTCCTGACTAATTTTTCACTTGTATCATTCTGCTTTATTTTGATGGGTGATATTTTTGTCTATATCCTTGTTCTCTTGCATAATGGAACCCGGTACTTGAAACTTGCCTTTTATGAGAAGCTTTAAGTTTTCAACTCTAGTCCAAACTTGTTATGCGTGCTAAGAGGGTTAAACTTGCATTGCCGCATATTCAGGGCCCTACCTTTGTGCCATCAACAAACATAATATTATCTGAAAAAAGCTTGCACCGGGAATATAATCTATAGAGTTTATTTTAAAGATTTGATTGCTTAAATATCGATCCTGCCTTACATCCACAATTGCGCTCAAGAAATTCAAACAATCATTACAAGATGAATGACTGAACTCAGCAAATTTACCTTGTATCCAAATAGTTCATCTTCATAAGTTTCATATGGGCCGATTGTAATGTCCAACTTTGAATCCTGTAAGTACAATAATAAGAGAGTCAAGTGTAGCGCAAGAGGGCACTAATTATCCAGGCAAGAAAGTTAGGAATCTAAACTATAAAAGCATAGCCAAATGAATTATCAAATTAACAACCAAGGAAAACCAATACGAACTTCCAATCAAGGGAAATTAAAGGCAGTAACAACCTAGGATAAACTTAACATACGCAATTTTTGTTCAATTGAAGGATATTAGTCAATTCATTTCATTTATCCAATCTAGATAGAAGTTTATTCAACGTAGATAATAGCTCACCAAACAATAAAATATGTTCTTTTTTCCTACAAAATGTAAATTTCCAAGCTTTTCGAAGTACAATATTGCTCACTGCATTAAGCTCACTTTCATATAAGGAAGTCTAGAATATTAGAATCATCTACTTGTCAATGCTAACACTCATAATCTTTTCTGTGGATTTAAACCTCAGTTAACCAGCACAACCCAGATAAATAAGAAAATTAGAACTATATCCAGAATAAAATCCCACTCAGGCCAGACTTCCTACTGGGCGGTGGTTGTTTTTGTTGTTGTCTTTATTGTTGTATCCAGTACAAAAGCATTGATCTTTCAAACTTTGACAAAAGCTACATGCAAACATGAGCTTAGCAAGTAAGCGAAGTTTAACTTTCCTAAATGCTGGCTTGAGAAGCTTAAGCTTAGGAATTTCTACAAAAGCCCAACTCGGCAATTGTAACTGAAATTGAGTCAAGTTTAAATCGGATTGTACAACAATACAGGGTGATTTTTACTATAAAAAACTAACAAAAAGGGTAACAAAACAAAACAGACTATCAAAGCATACTACTACAATGCTAAGGAAAATTAAAGAGAGCCTATTCAATACACACATTGACGTGATGAACAAAATTTTCATATTTGAAATAACCACTTCAATGAGACATAAACTGATAAAAGTATGATAACAACATGCTTAATCAGATATGAAAGGACTGACCAACTCCAGCCAGGCGATGTCAGATTCAAAATAGTCATTGGAGAGAAAAGCATCAGCTTTTGCTTTCAGCAGCTTCTTCAAGCTTCATTAAGAAATATAAAAATACTCAGTTTTTTTAAGTTGAATCAAGAAGGATGTTCGAATTCAAAAGCATGAAAGTGGCTTAGTCATCATACAAAAGCAACTGACCTAAGTGAGTCGGTCAAGTCAGCAGATTTATTCAGGTATTCAGATGCTTTTGAAAGATAAGATTTATACTCCTCAGAGTAAGGTATTATATGAAGATCTGACGCATTTGGAACCAGGTTCGAACCAACTTGGCAATTGGAGCTAGACGCAACTTGGAATGTAGTCCATTCCGGCTCATCAGGCCTTCTAATAACACTGAAATATCCAGTGGCTGCTTTTTTATCATTATCACTGAGAGTGTCCTTCCATAATTCAAATTCCTAGAAAAGCATTGCCATGATTGCCAAATCAACGGGCAAGAAACAATGCAAAAGATAAGCAATCTCTTATTTGTTGAGATATAGATACGAACAATCATTTCAAACACCACCACAAGAAGTTCAATCTTTACAAAGAAATTGGGACCAATATTTTTTTACGATAACAGATCCACACAGACACAGACACAAACTCACAAAGCCTCTCAAGAATTTCAGTTCACCATAGCAGGACTTTTATTCCTTTAAAAAAGCAAGATGATGATGGAACAATTACGAAACAACAATTTGATGGAACCTGCATTGAGATTGCTAAGGCTACAGCAAATGTATGAAGAGCAAACAGATAGATTTATCCCTTATGTTTTTTTGGTAATCTCAAACACGTTAAACTTATAGACATCATGTATAAGACATGCAGACAGCACCTCTAGAAGCCATATCAAGAGTGCATAAAATAAAACAAACATAATATGCACAGATATGGAAATACCTACATCACATATTCACCAAAGATATACCAGATGTTTACGTACCATATACATACATGCCTATGTACTTATGTAGGCAAGTATATATATATATATATATATATATATATATATAAAATAGGGACTGTATCAGTTGGCGCTGGAAGAAAAGAATATAAAAAGCATAGCCTTCAGTCTATTATATTATAAAATTTTATCAGTATGTACATAAATACGTTATGATCGGTCAGGGTCTCAAGCTATAACCCTTTATCCCTTTCCTTAGGATAGAGGATGACATCCTTATAATAAATTATGTAATTAAGTGCAGAGTCCTGGTAGACATGTTTCTCTTGTGATATTTGTAAACAGATCCCAAGAAGGGTAAATCAAAATAGACATGGGATAAACTTATGAATTACAAAAACCAATAGCACCCAGCATTCTGCTAGAGTGGTTTCAAGTTCAGGTATTTGTACTCTTGTACAAGTGCCATGTTAGTGGTGGAAGTGATGATGTTATACATACCTTTTTGTCCATATCTGGAGGATAAAAGGTGGCACAAGGTGGTTTTACAGTTGGAAATGCAGCTTTGTACTCAACACCCTTCCAGTTAGGAACAGGAACAGTTGCATTTTTAGCCAATCTCACAGACGAATCTGCTGTTGTCAGAAATGCCGAGTTTTCATCAAGCACCGACCTGTGTTAGAATCTAAATATCAAAATGACAGAATAGTATTCCTTATTGCAGGACAATAAATGAAGTTGGGTGTAAGTGACCCTAATTCCTTAGTCCCGCTACATTGATTTCAGAATAGTATTTCTTATTTCATCAACCACATGGTTTTGTGTCTTGTCAAGAAGCCCTGGTGCATAGATGAACAGTTTTGTGTCTTGTCAACCACATGGTTTTGTGCTATTTCCTATAGAGCCTATTTTGCATAGATGAACAGTTGTACTAGCCAAGAAATAACAACTGAGATGCTGCATTGTAGCCACTTTTCTCGGAAGTTTACTATTGTCAGATTTAGGAAACCGTGAAGTATTGATTTGCCTACTACAAAAATATGTAAGAAGCCAACAAATTATATTGATTTTTCAGATTTAAACGTTATGGGTTCGACATCAGAAATAATTCTGCTTATCCACTATTAATAATACCTTATAGATATGACTATGATACACTATATGTTGGCGAAGAAAAACTTCTGAGAAGAAAAAAGTCAGATGAAAATAAAGAGAATGGAGACAACCCTTTCAATCATCTTCGAATTCACCACTAAAAGCAGACACTTGAAAAATTGAAAATCAACCCCCATCCTGGTTTTGTACAACATGTATGTCCTAATTTTCTCGAATTCTCTCTTGTAGTCTTCCCCAGGGAATAGTGAACATACTAATTATATATGTGTTTTTAGTTCACTAGCTAGCATCAGTTTGAAACTCAACCAACTTCAACTAAAACGAAATAACCGCTAAGGATTAGATTTCTAGACACAAGCTTCATGTGTTCATCTTCACAGGATGGTAACTCCCACAACCCACAACCCATTAGAACATGAAAAATAAAAAGGCTAAAATCCATGAGACAAAATGCTATTAACTTTTCAAATAGCACCCACTAAAATCATTTAGTACTACAAAAACTACACTGCCAAGATTAAAAAAACCAATTGGGAGAGGGGCCAACCAAGTTGAGATGCATATGCTTTTGAGTGATGCATATGCTTTTGAGTGAAATTGGTTGAAGAAATTACCAAGGACCTTTGTTGACGCAATAATACGCCCACTTTAACTCATCAAGCTTGGAGACGTGATTATGCTCTTTCAACCAATCCTTAACTAGTAGATTGCTGTACCAGAGCTGAAATGCCATTTTGAAGATTATGAGATGTAACCAAATAGTGAAGTTCTATAAAAAATTCAACCAAAGATCACATGAATAAAAGCACCAAGCATATGGAAAACCTGCTGATGGAAGATCTCATCAACAACTTTGGATGCTTTCACAACGTAGATCAAGGCTTCCTGGTCTGCCTCAGAAAGTTGGGCTAACTGAATGACAAAGAAAGATGCTAAAAAATTGAATGACCAGAGTGCTCATTTTTTGCAATTCAGCTGCTACAATTGTTACTTATTCCACTGCACATTCATGCAGCATAAAAAAGCAAAATCAAGATGTATTGTAACTTACTTTTGCCACAATTTCAGAAAAAGCATTGTTTTTCCAATTTTCACAAAAATATTTTTACATCCAACTGGGATAAAAACATCCAACAAATCAACAAATAGATAATTTGACAATATTAGAAACAATTAAACTTTGCATAACCCAAGTGTCCTAGAGGGTCCAACACAAGGCTGTTGTACTAGGTTCATTTTAAGATTCTGCGTCATAAATTATGGGAAAGAGGTTACAATAGATTGCCTCTTAGAATGTCAAAAGACATATCCATAGCAAGGTTTTCTATGCCGAGCAGCCGGGTTTGAAAACTCAGATCCCGGCACGTATCGATGGTGCCGGGCTAATATACATTTATATGTTATTTTATAAAATAAAAATTCAAATTTAACTTAAAAATTGAAATATAAGATTTTTTGGCATATGCCGTGCTGATATACATTTATATGTTATTTTTTAAAAAAATAAAATAAAAATTCAAAATTAACTTAAAATTTGAAATATAAGATTTTTTGACATATACCGTGCCAGTTCGTGCCGTGCCGTGCCGACAACTGCTCAAACAAGCACGTGCCATCCCGCACAGGTTGTGCCGACCGATACCTAAAACCATGACCTATAGACACAAACTATTGCACTGTAGGTTGCTACAGAGGTAGATACTTATGTCAGTTTATCGCAAACATAACAAATAATAACCACAACGAAGTTGGACTAGTCAGCAGTATGGCCCCACATGCTTTAATTCATTCTTTGCCACAGAAATCCATTGATAAGGTGGTTGATGACATTTTAAATTTGGAAACGAATCACATATTAACTGGCTCAGGCTGCTGTTCAGCAAATATTTATAGAAAGTGCAGAATTTAACAGAGCATGCTACAAGCGTTTTTAAGAAAGCATAGTGGCTTAAGAGAATATTTCAGCATCCAGGAGACGCTTTCTTATCTCATGCGAGTCGACTTTGTATCTAAGAAAGGCTAAGCTCATGGAGAACTCTATTAGCACAAATTACCCAATTCTGAGTGAATAATAGGAAAGTTCTCAATTACGAGGATCAAAATCTACAATTTCATGTTTGGCAAACCAGATTTGTATATTCAGGGATATAACGAGCTAAGATGGGCCCCAGATTTCCAGCAATATGGATAAAGAGTTGTGCTCCCAACTTCGCAAGGTTTCTCAGTCTTACATGGTATTTCACCTGAGTAGCCCGAGTTGGGTTACCTCCATCCATCCCTTCTCGCTTCCGTTTGTTTTTCACAACTAAGATTACGAACCCTTGCACCCAGTAGACTTTTGATTGATAATTTCATAAGCATCTTTTCTCCCATTTCTCAAACTAGTATAAGACCCGTGCAATGCACGGACTATCTGTATGAATTTTTATTTATTTTTAAATAATTTATCATAATTTTTTTTATTTTATAATAAAGTGATAAATTTTATTTAAAACAGTTGAAATGCTAAATATTTGGCACTTACAATAAAAATTCTATTTTATAAATAATGATTATATATTTGTAATTTACATTAAAAGAAAACTGTTTATAGGTCCTCATGCCGTAGATGATGTGATGATGTAATATCCACCGTGTCGCTGCAAATTCTTCAGTTCTTCATCTTATCCACAATCATCAATAATTTCTACACTCTCTTGCAGATTTTAGAAAATTTCATGGTACACAATATTCTTTGTATATTCTTGAAATATATTGTCGTCATTCTCAATAAGTATTTTCAATTCTTTTTGTGATTTGACCCGTAAAATGGCAACATATAATTGTCAATGAGTAAAAATTGATTTTGATAGGTACAACTCCACTTCTTTTAGTGTTTGTCTTTGACTTTTGTTTACCGTCATTGCAAAGCATATTTTTATAGGAAATTGTCTACGTCTTAATAGGAAATGCCACTTTGTCTCTGTTGGAGACATAATTATTCTTGGTATCAAAACTTTTGCGCCAATATTTGTTCCTGTAATTATTTTCTCGATCACCCATTTTGCTAGTCCTTATAGATGATAGGTGAGTATATATTAACTTCATCCTCTATCTGTTTGTATCTGTCTAGTAGTTCTTCATACACTTCCTGAAGACTTAAAAAGGCAGCATTTTCCTTTAATATCTCCGAGTAGTTGACATCTTTAATGGTAATCTTGTGAACAACCGATAACGCCTCAATCGCTGCTTCACAGGCTATACATTCAGATTCTTTTAATGAGAAACGCTTTTCACCGAAGAAGTTCAATGTTTCGTTCTCCTTTGTTCTAAATGTCATACAAGTAAGGAAGAAACCGTCTTTCATCTCATAGCTGAATATTATTTTTTTAGTAATTCAATCTTTTTGGTTATCTTCTTCAAAATGTGTTTGAAGTTGATGGAGATAATAACTTGGGATGTTGACATTTGAACCTTTTTTTTTAGCAGAAGGTGTTAGAAGAAATGCATATCACAGTTTAACAAAGTATGCCGCGGAGATTTCAATAGTTAATAAGAGGAAAAAGTTGGAGTAAACATTTTATCAGATATAAGATATACATGAACTTGAATATAGGTATGTTGATAACATACCTGAACAGCCGAACGATCAATATAGCTTAACAATTATTAGGATTGGGAGGAAATCGTTCCGAAGAAATAGTAATAACTGCCATATATAGAGGCGAATGGTTGCATCCTTTAATGAACATATACATCTTTTCATGAGGTGAATGATTGCATCTTTTCATGAACATATGCATCATTTCATGAGCATATGCATCCCTTGGAGATTAGACATTATTTTATAGCACCGCTTTAGGATGGACATGTGGCAGCAAAACAGGGATATAGCTCCGCTTTACATTATTGTAGATAGATATCTATTTTCAGTTCTCCTTCGGATGTTTGCCAAGCTTGTCCTATTTTTTCTCTCTAAAATATCTAGAATTTCTTTGCTATTTTTTCTCTCTGAAATAGTAATAACTGCCATATATAGAGGCGAATGGTTGCATCCTTTAATGAACATATGCATCTTTTCATGAGGTGAATGATTGCATCTTTTCATGAACATATGCATCATTTCATGAGCATATGCATCCCTTGGAGATTAGACACACTATTTTATAGCACCGCTTTAGGATGGACATGTGGCAGCAAAACAGGGATATAGCTCCGATTTACATTATTGTAGATAGATATCTATTTTCAGTTCTCCTTCGGATGTTTGCCAAGCTTGTCCTATTTTTTCTCTCTAAAATATCTAGAATTTCTTTGCTATTTGACAACTTTTTATGAGCCACAAAGTCAGTCAATGAGGACAACAGCGTCACCAACACAATTGGTGATATCGTCTCCCACCCTAATCTATGTCGTTAAGTTGACTTCTTTTTTTTTTGGAAAAAAAGTATTTAAACAGCGCATGGGCTTTCACCAAATTGCTTTGATGTTCCTGTACTTCAAATGTGCACTTCATCCCCTTAAATTTACGAATTCAGTCTATAATGCGCTATTTTCCCTAACTTTACGAATTCAGTCCTAATGCCCTTTGTTTGCAACGAACTCTAATTATACATACATGGTAATGCTAGTTAGATGCAGACCTACCAACGATATTTATAATATCTTTTTACCTTTTGTATTCATTTAGTTTCAACCATAGAAATGGCAAAGTTGTCTTTGACTATCAAAAGGAAAGAACTTTCTAACAGACATGCAAATAGAAAAAAGAATGCAAAATTAGCAACATGCATGTTAGTCACCACATCAATTGGTAGCGCCATATGCGATGAACATTAATATTTGTTAAAACATCATAGACTAAATTTGGAAAGTTCAGGAGCACAGCAACATTAAGCACATCGTTAGAAGTAGATGTCATCAGAACATATTTGATGAAAGTTTAGGGACCATTTAGTTACTTAATTGCCTTATTTGGCTTTTTCTTCTATATATTTGTATTTGTTTTGTGTTTGGAGTACTAATGAGTTTGGATGTAAGGATTCCTATTTGCTTGCAAAACGGAGCTAGCTTTTTCGAGCAAATGCAAATGTGAAAATGCACGAATCTATAATAGCAATAACCCAATATAATGAAACCATTAATTAAGATACAACAACAACCTAGTGATAAGTCTTAGTGTGTCTAGGCAAGGACGTAAGCAGCCATACATCGAGGTGGCTGTTTTTATTAGAGCCCTCGGCATGAATAACCAAAAACCAAGCACACAACCACACCAGTACACAAGCACAGAAATCCATAGAGCACAACTACAAATCACGCATCCAAAAGCAAGCAAAGAGAAAATGCGGACATTCCTAAATCCTCCAAACAACAGTATCACTAATACGAATTCTTCGCTGCCACAACCCGATCTATAGCTAAATATTCATGAAAGCCGAAAAAGGTAATGTACTGTCAGATGATCCCTCTGCAACTTCTTTTTAGCCTCCTCATCTCCTTTTCCACTCCTTATTAACCCTTCACATCTTCTAAAGGTGCGTTATTGATCTCTGTATCACCTGTCCAAGCCAATTACAACCGCCTTTTCCTCGTCTTCAATAGAAGCAAACTAGAGATTTCACCTTATCACTTCATTATCAATTCTATCTAAAAACACAATAAAACTTGTATTACTCCAATAATGTACAGAGGTGGGCCCATCCTAGTATAAGGATGGAAGGCCAAAGGAAACAAGCCAAAGAAAAAAAAGGAAGCAAATAAAATAAAAAATCCTATGGCAGAGAATTAGGATGATTCCTAATCTCTCATTAATGTTCCTAGAATATGTTTCTTGACAAGACATAAGTTTCTTCCTTTCTAGCACTAACACCAATATTCTAGCAAATTACTAGCAGATTCCTTTTTTCCAACACTATCTTTGATAAAGTGAATAGTAGATTAATCGCATCAAACGTTGGTGTTTAACCGGCAAACATTCAGCACCCTAAAATGTAGCTGGTCTTATGGTAGTACAATAATACTTTTTTCAGATTAAGGAAAACTTTCTATTGCACATGATCTCTGACGCCATTATCTACTTATACCATCCTAATTTGTTCGATAGCTGATATCCCTTTTCTATTTCACCAATTTCCTATAGAATGAAACACAAGTAGGGGCTGTTTACTTCGCGCGGAACTGGTGGATCTCGTGGAACTCGGAACTCAGAACACAGTTTCGCTGTTTACTTCGCCGCGGGAACTCGCGGAACTCAGAGTTCCGCGAGTATATAATAATTTGAGTTCGCCCACTTCGCAGCTTTTAGCTGCGAAGTGGGCGAACTCGTTTTGTCTTCCGCGCGTGAGTTCTGTTGTGTTCTCGCGATTTCTTCTCCTTCCTCTGGTAGCCATTGTAGTCAATGGTTGAAATACTTGTACAATGTGTATTTTTTTTTATTTTTTTATTTTTTATTTTTTTCATGCGATCCTTAATAGTTCACTGTTGGCGGTGAATACATGTATATGTAATAATAAACTTTTTGTAAATTTTTATTCAATACAAAATCTTTGTATTCAATATTTGTGTTCAAAATTTAGAATTTATCTCTTATAATTTTTAATATTCAAGAATATAAAATTTATTTGATATATATTTAATACATATAAAATAAAAAAATATATAATATAACATATCCTGTGTAATATAATATATAAATCTAAGATATTAAATGAGAGATACATACAAAAGATAGGATATAATATATAATTTAATATAAATATTTAAATATAAATTTAAAATAAATATATTATATTTTTTATGTCTCAGTTTACTTCCAATTCCAAATAAACAAAAAAAATTATCTTTCAGCCCTCACTTCCAACCCCAAGTAAACAAAGAAACTATCTTTCAGCCTCTACTTCACAATCCCAAGTAAACAGAGAAACTCAAAACACCACTTCTCACCCACTTCTCAGTTCTCATAGTTCACCCACTTCCTACTTCTCACTTCTCACTTCTCAGACTTCCGCGCGAAGTAAACAGCCCCGTACTTGAAACTCGCATTCAATAGGATACATTTGGTCCCCAACTTTTAGCTCAAATCTGCCATGCGGATGAATAAGGTTAAATTTGCAATGACATCAACGTCTAGTATACCATTATATTGAAATATATGAATGCATTTGAAATGTAGATAAATGGCACTTTATTGTTATATTGGTCGAATGATATTTTTGTAAGTGTTCGTGGGAGAGAGATGAATTGATCTGTTATTACTAGTATTGGTTGTCATTAATCAAGAGTATTAATAAACTATTTACTTTTATTAAAATAAATAAACTAAATTTTAACAAATACTAACTAGATAATAGTCTTTTCTCTTCTCCAAAAGAGGAAGTTCCAAACAAAATAAAATCTAAATAAAAAAAAAGAACAAGAAAAAGAAAAATCCAAGCAGGCATTTAGAATAACTTGGCATCATATTCCAAACAGGCTATCTATCTTATTTCTCAACTCGATAATTGTACTCAACACTCCGTCTTATTTTTCCAGATGACAATCTGATAATTGATTCCACTCTCCATTAACCACCATTTGATCTTGTATATGCCATTCTCCTGCATTCTCCAATTGATTCTAATCTTCCTTCTCAGACAAACTCCCGTTTCCTAAACGGCCCCTTAGAGTTAAATCTATGTGCTACCTTCTTGTATAGGTAAGAGATGTTGTTTCATGCTTAGAACAGAATTTAGTTATACCTCTACAATTGGTTTATAGATAATATTTAGCATACAAAACTTTATCAGCAATTGAAGCATTTTGTGTAGCTATCAGATCTCTCAAGAATGCATAATTTGCCAATAAGTCGTCAAAATAATATGACCTGATATAGCTAATCCAAACTTGCAAGCTAAGAAAACCATTTGAACATGTAAACTACAGTTGAAGCTTTGAAAAATGCAAATGAACCTAAACAAGAAAGCGTCAAAGCTAGCGGAAAATAGAAGCTAGATATGAGCTAATTCATTGTCGGTTGTTCTTGGACAACAAAATCTTAAACAACTACCAAAGAGTCCTAGGTTACACTGACGTTGAAGAAGTATCAGCCACAGGATATCTAATGGGTGCCAAACAGCAGCAATATTAACGAACGAGAAAAGAGTGAAGTGCACAACACGTTTTTGGTAGAAGATGGATTCAAGGAAGCTTAATCTTCTCCCCAAACAAAGGTAAATAATATGTACTAAGAAAAAATTTAGTGATGATTTAATTATTACCTCTGCATCTAAGCTAACTGGCACATATCGAGCAAGTTTCTTTTGCAAAGACAATGACTGAGCCTCTGCATTGATGGTATACCTGCAAACTTTACATTCAAATTAAATTGCAGAAACGATGCACCAGTTACCAGCAAATATGCACATCTAAAATCGATCTTGAGTATGACATCACTCAATATAAACCAAGTAATTACAAAGAAATAAAGCTATCCAATTCAAAAGTCAAGAATGAAACATCCAGCTATATATATATATATATATATATATATATATATATATATATATGGTCGCATTAGCAACCGTTGGATCGAACTACTTGAACGAGATTAACGGTCCAAATCTTTTAAGATATGATTTGAACTATTGATTAAGATAAAATCTGGATCGATTTCGATTAAGTTGTTTGATCCAACGGTTGCTAATGCGACCTTACAGATCTTATTCTCAACTCAACCTGAGAATAGCCTCTCTCTCTCTCTCTCTCTCTCTCTCTCTCTCTCTGTATATATATATATATATATATATATATATATATATATAGAGAGAGAGAGAGAGAGAGAGAGAGATGCTAATCTCCACTCGACAAGAGCATGGCTCGCTCCTATCGACTCCGCAGCCGTCGGATCGCGACGATCCAACGGCTGAGATCACGCGCGTGTTTTGTAAGAGCTCGGATCGGTTTCAGCCGTCGGATCGCCTCACGCGCATGTTTTTGAAAAGCTCGGGTCGGATTTCAGCCGTCGGATCGCCACGATCCGACGGCTATGGACTCGACAGGAGCGAGCCGAGCTCCTGCCGAGTGGAGATTAGTCTATTTCTAGATATATATATATATATGTGTGTGTGTGTGTGTGTGTGTGTGTGTGTAAAGGATCACCAAATACATGCAGAAATTCAGCTAGACTAATTGAGATGTCAAGTGTAAACTGCCCCTTGCATATCTTTGCAAGTTTGCAAAGATAAGATGTGTTAAGAGAAGTTTACATCTCGATAAGAGTAGGACCCACATAAGGAACAGTTAATATTGCACTATAAGTATCCCAAAATAAAGCTGGCTGTTAGACAGAACAGAAAGATCTTTGTTTCTCTTTGTGATTTTGCAGCTGTTTCCACAAATACTGAAGCAGCTCAAAAGTTCTTACTCAAGGTAAAAGCACAACGGCGCTAATATACCACCAATCACTATGTAGTATACCTTTGTTCAATAATATTAAATAGCTGGCCATATTGTCCATTTACATCATATGGAACATATTCCTTGTCATCATTTGCAAGCAACTTTCTGTACTCAGCCCAAGAAATATACTTGACAGATGATACTTCACTTTCCTGCGAAGCGATGAATAATCTTCAGCAGATAACAATACTATAACAAAAGACTCATCAGCAACACTCAAAGAAATCAAATACTGATATAACATAGGAATAGCAGGATGTCTACTGCTATAGAGTTGAGAATGATCAAAAGCCAATTCAGAAGATAGTAAAGAAGATCACATAAAAGTAAGGAATTAAGTATTTGTAAATAGCACAATTTACTAACCATATGATATAGTAATGTGCTGCTCACCAATTATCCCCTATTGTGTACACTGACTTTGCTAGAAAACATTTGCGGATTAAGCGTCTGTGATATAGTTTTTTTTTCCCTAAGATTCATTCACCGCCACATATCCTGCTTACCATATCGCCCTTTTTTTAGAAGAGCCCCATTTTACCTTTCTTCTCGGCATGTAGGTACCAATAGTAAATATCCAACATGATCATGATGGACTTGGTATTAATAAAATAGTATAACAATCCATAGCTTCCCCTTAATATGTACCAATACATATATCAAGCATGTGCATTGAATAATAGGGTTATGCTACTTCACAGGCCCTTAGTGACATGTCGAATTATATTGACAAATGAGCAAGGGCTGTAAACAGGATTAAAAAAAAAAGATGTTTAACCTATGATATCTTGAAAAAAAGATAAACAAATAAAAGACAGAAGCTACAAGAGATGTAAAACAATTACCTGAAGAGTGAAGGCCTCAAAAGGTATAGGTGATAAAGTAGTAATTAGATAGACATCGTTAAATTCATTGTTGATGTAAGTACCCTCATTTATAACACTGCATTAAAGAAAGCAACAAAAGCTCTTACACAGGAAACCAGTATATTAACAGGAGGGAACATTTATAGTTAACCAGCAATTACATCCAGCATAACTAGTGATCTGTCAAGATTGCTTAAATGAACGAATTCTTTCAGCTAGACAGAGACCTGACCAGTTGAAATTAGAAATTAGGAGTATATTACCTTTATAATAGTCTCCATTCCTCAGTGAGGTGTGCCTGTAGCTAAATAATTAATAATAATTACAACTTCTTTCCCATATGCTATGTTCCAACCAACTGGCGTTGTGCAAACTCTTGATATGAGAAAAAGGACGATTCAACTTCAACCTAGGAAAGAAAGTTGTAGCCATTGACGCAAAACTATGACAGTGTTCTAGAGTTACTAAACCTAATATGGTAAATGGTCAAGTCTAGTATCTTGACCAAGTAGACGAGCCCAAATTATGCAACTACTGCACCTTTGATTTGCATCCAGCATCAAGAAACCAGTTTTCTGAAGTCAGAATTATATGCAACAAACCAAAGAACCCAGCCTGAATAGGACTTATCGATACTTGCTACATGCCTCAGACATCTTGGCACTAGCAATTCGTACCTCAGCTACAGCTTTATGCTAAACAGGTTTTCTTTATTCTAGGAATCAAGAAATTGTTTAACTTCAAGTGCTGCTGATTTTGTGATAGATCTCTCTGCTTGACTACCAACTCATAGGCAACAGCAATGCTTTCTTTTACTCTATTTTAACAGTAATGCCGAATTTACGAGATATTCTTCTATTACAAAGAGAATCTAAATATCAATAACACATTGTCAGCAAGATCATAATAACAAATAAATCATGGATTTCTACTCAAAGAAGGCAAAGATAAGAATATGGGAAGGCAACAAAATATACCAACCATTCTTGTAGAAAAACAAATAGCAGCTCAAAAGCATCTAGTGGAAGGCATATTCCCAGCTCTTCATGGAGTTCCCTCCTAGTAGCCATAAAACCAGCAATCAAACACAAAACATAATTAGACGTGTTCAAAGGAGCTGCAACAACTCAAACTGCTAAGGTTTGTGGCTCAGATTCCTGGTTACCAAGCAACAATCATAGTCCAGAAGATTAAAGTTACAAAGGATACCAAAAGAGGAGAGAAATTAAAGAAAACAAGGAGTAGGCAATCATCGACTAAGTAGATTGCACAAATCCATGTTCCACCAACCACGGAGTCTAGCCTTTCAGCCTAGCCAGACACGTGTTACCCTCCATGACATACAGGAGAAACATTTCCCACATTCTTGCAGAAAACACTTGTGGGAGTTGACCCTGGGAGCCTCCACTTCATGAGACGAAACCCACCAGCCGTCCCAGGAACCATGGGCTACTTATATTATAATATGACATAGTACCTAGCTGTGTAGAGCGAGGAGTCGCCGGCAGCAATGTGGCCGGCGCTGGAAATATCCCACTGACCAGGCCACGAGTCCTTGCAATCTGCCCGGCGCTGCAGCAGCAACTCTTGAGTGCTCTCGGAGTAAATCCAGACGTGCACCGCGCGGTGGTAATCCCCATCCCTGTGCACGAGGCTCCTATAATGGATTCGAAAAACAAGAGTTATCAAATGAGATTAGAAGAGTTTGATCGGGTATAGATATGATGGAGTAAATTGATTGATACTCTTAGATGAATTAATAGAGAGTATGTGTGCCTGGGTTTGGAGACGCCAGTTTTGTCGCCGGAGCTGGTGAGAACATCGAGGACTTCTTCGTGCACCGGTGCTGTCGCCATTGCCGGAGACTAGAGAGGAAGAAATCAAACCTGATAATGTGTGTAAAATAAGCGGGCTCGTGAGCAAGATACAGGTTCCCCTGATCCCCTCATTCAATGGTAAAGCAACCTCGACTCTGACTCTGATATAAAACTCAGCTAAAAATCTCAAACGTTATTGCATAATTTTTGAGAGTATTTATATATAAAAAATAAATAAATTTTAATATAATTTTTATTTTTTTATTTTTATTTTTTAAAAAAAATATGTCAAATGGTAATTTTTTTAAAAATTATTTAAATTCTTTTTTTAATCATCGTAATTTATTAATTCAGAATTCATATTATCCATATTTTATTAACCAAAAAAATGCCAACTTATTACAAAAATTGAAACTGAAAATTGTAAATGAATTAACTAGAATATAGCTCAAATCTCTAGCAGAGGTAAATAATAACTTTGTCATATGGCACTTCTAGAACGTTAGGAATATGCCACGTATCAAAAATTTTATTAGTTATTTTACATTTTAAGATTATGCATCTTTATATTCTTTTTAACTATTTATCTTAGAATAAAAAAGTTTTAGCTAAAACGTCTAATAAATTAAAACATTTATTAGTACTAAATGTTTTTTAACTAAATGTCTAATAAAAAGGTTTTAACTAAAATGTCTAATAAATTTATTAGTACTTAACTTTTACGTACTAATAAATTAAGTAAAGTTTCGAAAAACTTAGAACAAATGAATAAGTCTAACAAAATTAAAAATATAATAAAACTACTATTCACAATTTTTTATTCATTTATATATTTAATTGTTATTTATAATATCAATTTAAATTTACCTTAAGTTATATTAATATACATTATTATACTTGAATTTTATTAATTTGTTAAGTTATTATATTGATCAAATAATTTTAATTTTAAATTATATTATATTAGATTAATTTATATTTTAATAGTCCCATGGTTAAGAACTAGTTCTCAAAATAAGCAAAATGCAACCTTGCTTCTGCCTTTACAAGTAGCAAATTACAAATAGTAATGCAGGAAGAAACAAAAGATCCCTAATCTTCCAGTTCAAACATTTCATTAATTCACATTCACAATCTTCTGTGCGTCCTAATGAAGTTGGTTGTTATAAGAGCGATAACACTTGAACACACGGAAGCTCCAGCCACGAACAACGCCGACGATCCGACGAGCAGCACCTTCAACTGTCTCGTATTCGCGAAAATGGCGGAAGCAGCAGCTGCAACTGCGAGCGCGGCAAAGACATTCTTCCATGCCTGGTAAGATTTAACCACACTCCTACAACCTTTACAATGCACCACATGTCTGTAGTACCTATTAGCCGGGTTGGGGGCGTGCTGAGTACCGACACCTCCTTTCGCAGGAAATGAAGCCGATAACCCAGCCACCATCCCCGCGGGAGCATGCTCGATGACAGCCGGCTTTTCCGGCAATGAAATTGAAGAGTGCCCGAAGTAGTAAGGCATCCCATGGCCAACTTTGTCCATCCATTTTCGGTATTCTGCAACCCAAGTATCAGAAGACCTCAGATTCAGATAGAGTTCCTTGGTCGGCTTATTCTCGCTCATAAGAACTTCGTTCTGGGAAGATAAGAACCCCATGTCCTGCTCGAAAACTTTGCATGCGTTCTGATGGAAGTACCAGTTCGGGATGACTTTCGAGACGAACGACCCTGTGGTAGACCCGAACCTTACTAAGAGCATAGATTTCCCCTGTCCGGATGGCCGGCAGAGGAACAATGCAGAGAAGTATTGTTTCTGGCCCTTCTTGTCAACGAACTCTATACTGTTAGATAACACACAGGGGGCTTGGAAACGCGTGAAGTTCTTAAGCGTGGGGCGGTCGGCACGGTGCCAGAATCCAGAGAAGCCACGGCCAGTACGCTCGGCAACTTGGAAGACGAGCGCCTGCAATACATCATATTATAAATGATCACTTTAGCAAGTACTTCAGCGATTTCTTTTTATTGTTGTATGTGTCGATACACAGCCTGAACCGTAAGGCACGTGCCTGTTTCAGCAGTTATCGGCATTATGCATGTTCCGATAGTTATTGGCAAAACACATGCCAAAAACCTTATATTTTAATTTTTAAAATACATTTTTTTGTTGTACTTTTGTTAAAAAAAATATATCTGCATGGCACCATCGGCACGATCGGAACATATGCCGAGATTTGAGTTTAATGAAACTCGGCTCGGCTCGGCATTGAAAACCATGGCTTCTTCTATAGAAATGTCTTACCTGTGCATCCTCACGCTTGGCAGTCCAGTCAGTGCGGTCGTGAGAGATAGGGACATGGGCAGGATCCATTAGGTTCTCAAGAAGGATGGAATGATCATAGGGGAGCTCGTGTATGGTGGAGTTGTCCATGAATCCTGGCCGAGCATAATGTTCGAACCACGGGAGCTTGCCCGAGTCCGGCGGAGTCTTGTCCGACATCCAGACCCATACCACGCCCTGCGACTCTTTTACTTGGTATGTTTTCGCGCATGCAGTCTTCGGTATTTTCGCTCCCTCTGGCAGCTGAAACACAAGTTATTTGCCAAATCCGTGTCAGACCAGAAAGTCACTGTTTTTTCCAGTAATGAAAAATCAAAATGCAAGAGCTCCCAATTTTCACCCAAAAAACTAGTGTCTTAACCAAAATTAAAATGCAAGATCTCCCAAAACTTGTCCAAATATTGTGCTGCTTTGCATATATTGGTTTTTTAGCACTCTAAAGTAAACTAGCTGATGTTTGTTTGTCCCAACCGAAAACCGATTAAGTACTCATAGCATCTTTATTTTTAGTAACATTTGGTTCTATACATGCATGATTTGGGTGATATTTAAGTCAAGTCTTGCATGTCCTAGCATTTTTATTTCGGAGTAATTTTGGGGTAATTTTTGGGATGTGTTGTTCCACAGCAGTATATTTAACTGCAATATATTAAAACCTGAGGGATCTTGACGCATTTGCCTTCGCCTTCGAATTGCCAGCCATGGTAGAGGCATTCGAGTTTCCCATCCACTATCTGACCTTCAGAGAGCTTCGCCAATCTATCGAACACATCAAATTAGTAAATCACCAAAAGTATATCTTTTTTGAGATTACAAAAAAGAGAAAAAAAAATCCCTAAATGGTCCACTTTTTTTAATCCGACGTAATAGATAACACAGACATATATTTCACCAACTGATAAATCTTAGACTTTCAGTCTAGGAAGTCCCGAAAGCCCGCATTATACTCTACAGGATACAAAAAAGAAAAAAAAAATCACTTCATGATGTGGAATAGCCACCGTCCAACTAAATGTCATGTGCATTAATCACCAAAGTATATACAACAACTAGTTTTGCGTCCGAGCGATATACGGATATTAGTCATATATATATATATATATAACAATAGTAATAATAATAATATTGAAAATTTAATTTCTTATAATTTTTATATTATAATTTTATATAAATTTGATAGTTATTTTATTAACATATTATATTTTATTCGTTATATGTTATTAGAGTAAGAACAAATGCTACATGCTAAACATAAAAAATATTTGAGGAATGGCGTGAAATAATGGTGAATATATATATATAATAATAATACTGAAAATTTAATTTCTTATAATTTTATATAAATTTGATAGTTATTTTATTAACATATTATATTTTATTCGTTATATGTTATTAGAGTAACAACAAATACTACATGCCAAACATAAAAATTATTTGAGGAATGGCATGAAATGATGGTGAATATATATATATATATATATATATATATATATATATATATATATATATATATATATATATATATATATATAATAATTATATTATATATTATGAAATATTTATATTTATAAATGTAATTTTATTTATATATAAAAAAATATATATTAATATAATTATATTATATATTATGTAATATTTATTTTTATAAATATAATTTTATTTATATATAAAAAATTTGATTAAATAAAATTACATTTATAAATATAAATATTTCATAATATATAATATAATTATTATATATATATATATATAGATACATACATACATACATATATACATATATGTATGTATGTATATATATATATATATATATATATATATATATCATTTTTATAAATTATTTATTTTTAATATTAGATTTTTATAGTCTTTAAATAAGTTATATAACTTTACAAATTCCTATCAATTAATGTAAATGCTACATTGCTTTTTTAGAATAAGGACAAATACCACATGGCACATCAAAAACTATTTGAAATGCCACGTGGCGCAACTACTTTGATTGGAGAGTTATATATATATATATATATATATATATTGCCGCTCCCAACTTGAACACGCAGTTGGTCACCAAGTTCAATTTGAGCATCAAATAATGATTATAATTCACTTTCGAGCAACACAAATTTCAGGATAAGGTTTGAGAGCTCTTGATTTTTATACATACATCTCAAAGTTCTTGAACTCCATGCTGCTCAGAAGTGACCAACTACATATCTGATTGTCAAATTTCTGCATACTATTACTTTTCGGGTTAAAATTTGGGACAAATTTTGGATGCTCTAGTATTAAATACTTATTATTATGCATATAACATGTAATAATTTAGATAATACGGGCCTTCGCACAAAAAGTCGGGATTTTGTGTTGGTGAAACATCGTAAATGTCATTCGTGAGTTTATCTATGGTGGCACAAAATTGAACCTATTATGAGCATATATTTTAATAGTAATCCAAAAAACATAATTCCAAATTTACTTTGTTCAGTTTTTAAGAAAAAAAGAAAAAGGAAAAAGAATCATGACTATTCAAAATTGAACAGAGGTCACCTGTGAGGGCAGCGATCTTCGTAGCATCGGAGAACGCCGGCGCCATCTCTGTAGAGAACAAGCTGTTTATGAAATACGGTGAGACCAATCGGAGCATCGTGGGGGACTTCGGCGGCTAAGTAGAGAGGATACCACTCTTCTCTCCAATCATACTCCGCTCTTTCGTCCTTCTTCGTCTGATCCTGCTCTGCGTCTCTCGGGATCAGGACTCCTTGATGATCCACCGGACCTTCCACTACAGCTGCCAAACATACTGCTGCGCTTGATCTTCTTCTTCCATCGTTCCTGAGAGAAGTTGGTGAATTTGTTGAGTTGATCGGTGGAAACGAAGAAGATGATGAGGGGAGGTTATGGTGGAGAGTGAGCGAGCAGAGAGATGACAGATGGAGAGCCATCTAAGGTCACAAATTACCACTATTTCTCTGATGAATGAATGTATATATTGTATCTCTAGCGAAGATTGAAGAAGATATAAAATAAATATAAAAGGCATTTTTGGCGAATCGGGCCCCCCCTTAATTGGTTATTGGCAAATAGCGCTCCCCTAATTAATTTTGGCCAAATCGCGCTCCTTTACGTTGAAAAATGACAAAAATATCCTTATCTTAGTTTTTCGATCATAACTTTTTATATAATACTCCAAATAAGCTGAAATCGGTCCCGTTGGAAAGATAATTTAATTATCTTTCTAATGGGACCAATTTCACTCAATTTAGAGCTCTGTACGAGAAGTTATGTAAAAAATACCGAATCAGCGTCAAACTGCTATGGTATTTGACAGCGTTTCGGTATTTTTAGTATAACTTTTAGTAGAGAGCTCCAAATGAGATGAAACTAGTCCCATTGGAAAGAGGACTCAAATAGCTTTCCAACAAGTATAAAATCAACACTAGGAGATATCAGCGAACACCTGCGAACACCTGCGAACACCCGCGAACACCTGCGAACACTTACGAACGCTTTTCTACATAACTTTTTATATAGTACTCCAAATGAGATGAAATCGGTCCCGTTGGAAAGATATTTGAATTATCTTTCCAATGGAATTAGTTCCACAGCATTTGGAGATAGGTACGAAAAGTTATGTCAAAAAAACCGAACTAATATCAAGCTGCTACGGTATTGGACAGCATGTCGGTATTTGTGGTATAGCCTTTAGTAGAGAGCTCCAAATGAGATGAAACTAGTCCCATTGGAAAGAGGACTCAAATATCTTTTCAACAAGATCTTTTCAACAAGTAAAATAACAGAGAAAAATCAGAGACACCTGCGAACTTGCAGACAACACTTTGCGAACGCTTTCACATATTTTGTATAGTACTCCAAACACGAGTTTGGAAATATTTTCAATATTCATCTCAAAATATGCGTACAAACAAAAAAATGTAGAAAGCGTTCGTGTTCGCAGTGTTCGCGGTGTTCGCGGTGTTCGCGGGTGTTCGCAGGTGTTCGCTGATATGTCCTAGTGTTGATTTTATACTTGTTGGAAAGCTATTTGAGTTTCTTTCAATGGGACTAGTTTCATCTCATTTGGAGCTCTCTACTAAAAGCTATACCACAAATACCGACATGCTGTCCAATACCGTAGCAGCTTGACATTAGTTCGGTATTTTTGACATAACTTTTCGTACGTATCTCCAAATGCTGTGAAACTAGTTCCATTGGAAAGATAATTCAAATATATTTCCAACGGGACCAATTTCATCTCATTTGGAGTACTATACAAAAAGTTATGTAGAAAAGCGTTCGCAAGTGTTCGCAGGTGTTCGCGGGTGTTCGCAGGTGTTCGCGGTGTTCGCAGGTGTTCGCTGATATGTCCTAGTGTTGATTTTATACTTGTTGGAAAGCTATTTGAGTCCTCTTTCAAATGGGACTAGTTTCATCTCATTTGGAGCTCTCTACTAAAAGCTATACACAAATACCGACATGCTGTCCAATACCGTAGCAGCTTGACATTAGTTCGGTTTTTTTGACATAACTTTTCGTACCTATCTCCAAATGCTGTGAAACTAGTTCCATTGGAAAGATAATTCAAATATCTTTCCAACGGACCAATTTCAGCTCATTTGGAGTACTATACAAAAAGTTATGTAGAAAAGCGTTCGCAAGTGTTCGCAGGTGTTCGCGGGTGTTCGCAGGTGTTCGCTGATATGTCCTAGTGTTGATTTTATACTTGTTGGAAAGCTATTTGAGTCCTCTTTCCAATGGGACTAGTTTCATCTCATTTGGAGCTCTCTACTAAAAGTTATACCACAAATACCGACATGCTGTCCAATACCGTAGCAGCTTGATATTAGTTCGGTTTTTTTGACATAACTTTTCGTACCTATCTCCAAATGCTGTGGAACTAATTCCATTGGAAATATAATTTAAATATATTTCCAACAGGACTAATTTCATCTCATTTGGATTACTATACAAAATGTTATGTAGAAAAGCGTTCGCAAGTGTTCGCAGGTGTTCGCGGGTGTTCGCAGGTGTTCGCAGGTGTTCGCTGATATGTCCTAGTGTTGATTTTATACTTGTTGGAAAGCTATTTGAGTCCTCTTTCCAATGGGACTAGTTTCATCTGATTTGGAGCTCTCTACTAAAAGCTATACCACAAATACCGACATGCTGTCCAATACCGTAGCAGCTTGACATTAGTTCGGTTTTTTTGACATAACTTTTCGTACCTATCTCCAAATGCTGTGAAACTAGTTCCATTGGAAAGATAATTCAAATATATTCCAACGGGACCAATTTCATCTCATTTGGAGTACTATACAAAAAGTTATGTAGAAAAGCGTTCGCAAGTGTTCGCAAGTGTTCGCGGGTGTTCGCAGGTGTTCGCAGGTGTTCGCTGATATGTCCTAGTGTTGATTTTATACTTGTTGGAAATCTATTTGAGTCCTCTTTCCAATGGGACTAGTTTCATCTCATTTGGAGCTCTCTACTAAAGGCTATACCACAAATACCGACATGCTGTCCAATACCGTAGCAGCTTGATATTAGTTCGGTTTTTTTGACATAACTTTTCGTACCTATCTCCAAATGCTGTGGAACTAATTCCATTGGAAATATAATTTAAATATATTTCCAACAGGACTAATTTCATCTCATTTGGATTACTATACAAAATGTTATGTAGAAAAGCGTTCGCAAGTGTTCGCAGGTGTTCGCGGGTGTTCGCAGGTGTTCGCAGGTGTTCGCTGACATGTCCTAGTGTTAATTTTATATTTGTTGGAAAACTATTTGAGTTATCTTTCCAATGGGACTAGTTTCATCTCATTTGGAGCTCTCTACTAAAAGTTATACTAAAAATACCGAAACGCTGTCAAATACCATAGCAGTTTGACGCTGATTCGGTATTTTTTACATAACTTCTCGTACAGAGCTCTAAATTGAGTGAAATTGGTCCCATTGGAAAAATAATTAAATTATCTTTCCAACGGAACCGATTTCAGCTCATTTGGAGTATTATACAAAAAGTTATGATCGAAAAACTAAGACAAGGGTATTTTTGTCATTTTCCAGCGTAAATGGGCGCGATTTGGCCAAAATTAATTAGGGGGGCGCTATTCGCCAATAACCAATTAAGGGGGGGCCCGATTCGCCAAAAATGCCAATATAAAATATTTTTTGAGATATAAAATATTTTTTGAGATATCGAGATAAAACTCTATCAGCCGTCGAAAATGAAATATTTTTTGAGATATCGAGATAAAACCCTATCAGCCGTCGAAAATGGCAAAACTCCGGATGTTGAGCGACACGTAGATCAAGTTTCTCAATCCGTAAAGTCTTTAATATCACGCAATGGGTAAACTCCGGATGACCCTGACTCCAGCTCTATCGAGACGACAACTCATACCCTAAAACTTGTACGACGGCTTACCGCCTTAGCAAACAGGAAATATTACTCCCGGTGCTTCCCAGCATTCCGGCAAAAAACTATGCAGGCACGGCCTTAAGTGTGCAAGGCTGCCCCACTTTCATTTGCCGCGCGGGGCTAAAATAATAAATTATTGTATTTAAGATTACAACTATTATGCATGAGTTTTTTTAAGGATCAGCATATTTTTTGGAGTTAAGACGCTGTCAATCATTACCAGCCGATTGTTGAAAAACATTTTACTCTAGGAGCACTTTATTGTACGCGAGAGAGTGCACATGCATTGGGCATAGCTCATCTTATTGCATATTTTTTTAATATCTTTATTGGATGGTCAAGTTTAATTCACTCAAATATAATATTCAAACTAAATAAGACACCAAAAATAAATATTTTTACTTTTTCTGTAACTATTTTGTTGATTCTCTCTATATCTTCTTTATATAGTAAGTTACTAAATTTTTAATCTAAAAATTACAGTTTCTATTTTATTTTTTTAGACGTAAGTCAGACAAATTTTTATTTTTTCAGTTTTTATTTGCCAATCTATGGGAGGGAGTCAATGAGGTTGATCCCAACACTGCTTTTGCTCTCTTCATGACCACACAAATGGCAGAAGATATAATGGAGCATAGGTGTTGATTTCTAGCGTGTTTGAATGTCACTACTCGCTTTGAAGTGTAAGGATGGATCCACGTGATCCAACATGCAGCACAAATTTATACAGAATCTTCTAGAATTATATTAATATTCATATTTTTCAATAATTATTTTCATATTTTTTAGGGTCTTTTTCAAGAAGAAAATCGGATAATACATGAAGAAATGCAATTCCATGTTCAAAAAGTGGCCCTATAAAAGGATGCACTACACAGTATTAGTATGAATCAGGACTAAATTCGACACCGGAGCAAGAGTAAGTCTAGTATCTATGAGCTAAGACAGATGACCAATATGAGCCTGGTTCATGAAAGAGTTGGCTGAATGCTGGCTTAGATTTAATTCACGTAGAAAGTTAAAGTGAAAATTTAACATGCTCGAAAAATCTATGTAAATAGCTACTGAAAACTTCGAACTTATTCTTTCTGATATGCGACATTTTATTCGATATGAAAGTACTAGAAAATATAGACATTAACATATGAAGATTTTAAATATTTTTTCTACCATTAAGTGTTGACTCAGTTAATTAGTAAAATTGGATATGTATTTAAAGGATCTTTGTAAAAGCTTAAGTATCCGAGCACGGACTATATATTTGTTGGGAAGACAATTATCAAAATTATTCTATTTTCGCTCGAAATTAGTATGTGGGAGTGGGATACTCGTGGGAAAAATAACAAAAACAGAAATTCTTAGAAAGGGAGAACACATGCGATGTAGTTACATGTTGGGCCGCAGAAGTGCAAAGAAGCCCAATGAAGAACTTTAAAGATACAATCTACTATCAATTAGCAATTATTTCTCTACAATATTTATAGAATTATTTCACTAGATATAACTTTTTAACCATATTTCTTAAATATAATTTTCAGACATATTTTTTCTTCCGATATGTCATTAAATACTAGTATATATCTATCACAACCTTTAAAAATTTTTTTAAAAAAAATTAAAAAAAAAAAATCGTATCTCGTATTACAGCAACCGAGACTTGAACTTGTTGGTGATATTAAGCGTTCATGTCAAATTGAGCTACCACAGGAAGCAGCATATCATATAACATCAACTCAAAGAGAGATTACCTCTCTTTTCTTTTATTTTCTTTCTTTTTTTTTTTTTTTTTGCCTATGAAGCTTAATTTTTATTTGTACTTTGATAGAAAATAAGGCGGTACGTTAAGGGTGTGTTTGGAATGGGTGTAAGGGTAGACATTACTTGGATTAAGAGTTACATCCGTGCAGTAGTATGCATTACCACTGTTTTTATCACCCTGATTTGAGGTAAAACACCACCCTCAAAAAAAAAAGACATCGCGCTGAGCACAACCCGCCGGTACTGTCGTCTCCGTTCTCCAATCACCCCCTCGCGTCGTCATCGTTGCCGTCGAGCACCCCACACGCTCGCCGTCAACGATCACTCGCTGCTCCGGCGAGGATTCCTATCGCCTTGTCGTCGTCCTCGCGCGCGGAGGTACCTTCCAGCGGCTTCTAGAAGCATCGAGTCATCGAGATAGCCCAGATGTTCTATGGCGAGTCGATCAAGTAGTTTACGCGAGCGGCGAGTGAATAAACACGAGATCGAGCGGGATCTGCAGCGGCTACAAAGGTATAATGATGCAGAGAAGAAGAGGGAGAGAGAGAGAGGATAAGAATCGATGAGACCGTAGCAGCTTTGGCCGACAAGGCGGCGGAGCTCGGAGCTAAGGAAGACGGCATCGGAGCGGGCGGAGGACTCGATGGAGCGGTAACCGGCGGAGATAGCGTCAGAGGCGGTAACGCGTTACCCACCTCCGTCAACTGTGGATAATATTTACCGGATTGGTAAGTGTTACCTCTATTCCAAATAGGGGTAAAAAATGATAAATGTTATTTGGGTGATATTTATCACCCTTTTATTTCCGTTCCAAACGGGACCTAAATTCCTTTTAACTCACGTCCGAGCTTTAAATTATGAACCCTGCAATTATGATGTGGCACAAGTTACCATTAATAAGACCCATCACTTCAATTTTCTCCGTCACTGTCACTGCATGCCTCAACTAAATGCTGCATTCAAAAAGACTCCTCTTCATCACCTTCCAAATAAATGAAGGTGAGTGACTATATATATATATATAATATATATATATATATTGCAAGAATTTATTATCAGCTCATATATTTTATTAGAATATGTACCTTTTCAATTATTAAATCACACAGACACAGACACAGACACACACATATATATATATATATATAAGAATAATTTTAATTTTTTTTTGGGCTAATAACATATCAGCCCATTGTTTATAAACGCCCAAGTCAGCCCTCCATTTTAAAAAACGGTCGTTTCAGCCTCCCAAATACTGTTTGGAATTTTTTCGGACGAAAATATCTCTGTACTTGTTAACAGTTTGGACGCTAAAAATATCTATTTAGAAGTATTTTTTGGAAAAAAATTTAACATCAAAATTGTAGATCTCGACCGGTAATCTGCTGAACAGTTCGGACGCCGAAAAAACTAATTTAGAAGTGTTTTTTGGAAAAAAATTTAATATTAAAATTGTATATCTAGTCGAGATCTACAATTTTCATGTTGAAATTTTTTCCAAAAAATACTTTTAGATAGGTGTTTTAGGCATCCGACAGTCAGGAATATTTTCGTTCGAAAAAAAATTAAACAGTAAATGGGGAGCTGAATGGGCGTTTTTTGAAATGGGGGGCTGATTTGGAATGGAAACTTAAAATGGGAACTGATATGTCATTATCTTTTTTTTTTAAATAGGTCTTATTTGATAGAGTTGTCCAAAGTACACACTTTTATATTGGACAAAATTCCTAATTTTTGAGCATGGGATAGACATCCACATCAGCTCATCAGATTGGATATAAATTAGAGATAAAAATTTAGAGAAACAAAACATTTTGGATAACAGGATAAGCTCTTCACTCACTAATGTAGTAGCATCCCACCAACTTACTATTTCATTAAAGAGCCACCCATCACTTCAGACAAAAACACACTCAACTCCATAAAAGCATCATGGAGAATATCGCCAAGGGTGCTTGGTACGGTTAGCTGGGACTTCTATCTCATAAGCAGTCTCAAGATCTAATCCCGCTGTCACTTGCAAAATTGTGAGAATTTACTCTTCTTTCTATCCCGTAGTGGATGACACGAGTTTTCAACAGAAAAGTTAAACATTCTCAGTTGGTAGAATATAGACAGGTGATATTCATAATTTTATTTGTTACAGTAATCGTATAAAATAATTTAGTTAGACGCGGTATCTTTCTAATTATAATCTCAAAGAAAGTAGGGTTTTCTCGACTCAATTTACAACACTACATGTTGATAATTCATAATACAATCTTCACTTTTAATGATATAAACTTCACTTTCGGAAAACTATTATACTTTAAATCACAAAACTAGTGTACATTGCTAACAGAACTAACATATCTCGATCAAAATATCGATGTCTAATATTACGGAACACTAGCAGCAATATTATATTACACCACTAACAACATTATGCTAAGTGCATCTAACACTTAATTCCAATAAGGCCTGAAAGAACAATTATATTTGTTGAGGACAGAATTGAAAGATGTTTGAGAAGTAATAGCTGATTTATTATTCAGCCATAGTATTGGGCACTCTATGTGTACTATACATATAGTACGGAGCATAGTTAAATTTTAGTACATAAATAGTTTTCACATTTTAAATAACTCCATTGTGATATTTTATTTGAAGTTCAAACAATCGAAAATGACTAACATGAGCCTAAGTTACTATCGAGTATATATATATATATATAAAGGCTATTCTCAGTGATCTGAGAATAGTCTTAATAAGCTAACATCTCAACCATTGATCTCCTTCATTTGACGGCTGATATTTAATTTTATCACTTAACAGCTGAGATGTTAACTTATTAACGGCTATTCTCAGGTCGAGCTGAAAATAGCATATATATATATATATATATATATATATATATATATATATATATATATATATATATATATATATATACACAGAGAGAGAGAGAGAGAGAGAGTGAGAGAGTCTAATCTCAACAGGAGATTAGGCGTTTTTGTCGATTTCGCAGGCGTCGTATCGTACGAAAAATACGTGCGTGATTTCAGCCGTCGAATCGCGATGATCCGACGGCTGCGGGTTGACAGAAGCAGACTAATTTTCTGTCGAGTGGAGATTACCTCCTATATATATATATATGCAGGGACACTCACAATTTGTCTTCAGTGGATAGAATTAGATTTATGTGTATCTTTTATTTGATGGAAGCAAAGAAGCAAAAGCTGCTGATACTTGTGCTATTTTTCCTTTCATCTACTTGTTATATTTGTTGTTCTTCACAAGGCCCATTATCCCCAGATTTTTACTCCATTTCATGCCCAAATGCTGAGCTGCTAGTGGGTGCCGTCGTGCGGGCGGCGGCGAACTCCGACTTCACCATCCCCGGCAAACTCCTCCGCCTCCTTTTTCATGATTGCATTGTTCAGGTATATAACCTAATTTACAGTCACCAGTACAAATTACAGCCGCACCATTTTTCATATTGTTTGTAAATATGAAAAATGAAGTAGTTTTCGGACAGTGTATCAGTTTTTGATGCAATTTAGTTTCATTGGTGATAGATTTTGTAGCATTTTAATCTCGCTACTTTCAAATCTAGTAAGCCGGTTATGAGCAGAGTCTTTTTCACGATAATCTAAAAAAAAAAAAAAATCCTGTGTCTCGTGTAATTGCTGATGAAGTCATGGGAGACACTTGTGTGGCGTAATGGCATGTATTAGCGAAGAATAATGGCAGCTCCTACAGCCCTAATTCAATCTTAACCATACGTTGTGCATCGGGATGTGTACCACACGTCATCTGGATGTGCAGTGTATGATTCAGATTAATTCAGGACATTGCTAATATTATTTTGATCTTGCAAGCAAGTATTGCTCTGTAAATAGCAAATTTCAACTATTAAGTGTCACTATGGTTTTCCCCAATCACCGGTTCTTGTAGTAATCGCAAGTGGAATGATGCCAGAACCATGTGTGCTGGATTTGAAAAGTCGGTAGTTAAAATGTTGTAAATATCAACCACTACATAGAAAGTAGGAATCAATGATCCTATTTTGCTGAATTGAAACTGTTGTACATTGGCAAGTAATTCTAAATATTTCCTACATTTTTTCTCGAAATCAATTAAGTTTAGTTCTAAGCAGTGCATGCCAGATTTTGAACAGAAGTTTAGGGGTTTTATGTCAAAAAATCTCATTCATTGTAAAAGTTGAACAAATCAACATCTTAAATAAAAACGCTAAGTTATCCTCTTGGAACACTATTTAGCTCGTCCGGAACACTTTATTAGCTCGCAGGAATACTAAGATAGTTTATCCGGAATATGTCAGCCGAACACGATACAAATGCTGGCAAGTGACTGCACTAGCCGTCTGGAATACTAAACTAGTCGTCTGGAACACTTTTGAGTTTCCGACTAGGTTTTTTTTTTTTTTCTTTTTTTTAATAAAAAATTGAAACGGCAGGGGTTGATTTGTACGAGTTTTGAAAATCATGTGTTTTCTTGATATTTTTCCATTTAGTTTTTCAAAGTTGGCCTTCTTGTTCACAAAAGAAGTTGCATGTACTTTCTGTTTACTACCATATTGCAAATATGGCTTTGTGATTTGCTACTTGAGTAGGAGAAGTGCAGGGATGTGATGCTTCGGTGCTCATCGAAGGAAATTCAACGGAGAGGTTTGATCCGGCGAACAACTCGCTCGGTGGATTCGAAGTTGTGGAGTCTGCAAAGAGATTGTTGGAAGAACTTTGCCCTGGGACTGTATCTTGTGCCGATATACTTGTTCTTGCGGCAAGAGACGCGGTTGCATTGGTAAGCAAATTTTACTAGTAGACTAGTAGTTGCAAAAAAAAAAAATCAATTTGTATCAACATTGTCGGTGCCGAGCCACGCTGACTTCCGGTGAACTCAGATAATAGCATATGTACATTGTACTGATGCTAGCGTCCCACTGGTGCCTATATATATTTATTTGTTATTTTTCGAAAGTAAAAATAAGAATTTAAAATTCATATATAAGGTCTTTTGAGTTATTATATGATTAGTGTAATTTATATTTTCTAGTAATTGGTAGATTTATGGCAACTTATTTCTGAGTTATTACGTGATTATTGTAATTTATATTATATCAATTCTATGAATGCGATGTTCAGGGGCAAAGCCCGCAATATAAGCAGTTAAAAGACAGGTTGGAGCTGCGATGTTGCAACATTCGCAGTCCTTTTTTAAAAAAATATAAAAAAAAATAACAAGTGAATATAGTATTTCAGTCTTTCAATCTAACTTTGGACATATAATAAGATTCTCATTAACAACGAGGCATAATATTTTCATTAGTAAATGTAAAATATGCTACCTTTAAGATTTACTCTTCTATCTTATAATGTCTGATACAGTACAAACCAATCTAATATTTTATTTATTTTATATTTTAGACCGGAGGACCATCGAGCAAAGTTGCTTTAGGGCGGAGGGACGGGTTTGTTTCTGCTGCGCTAAACGTAAGGCCTAACATGGTGGACACAAGCTTCACCGTCGACCAAATGGCTCAACGCTTCTCTTCTAAGGGCTTGTCTTTAGACGATCTCGTCATCCTATCAGGTAAACAAACTGCTGACATTCCATGTTACTTCGTTTTATCAATCGTTGAGTGCTCCTATCATTTGTGTATAAAGATGTCTGATGCATATGCAACCATGGTTTATAGGATCACAATCATCACACACAAATTTTTTTGGGTTTTTGTCAAAAAAACCCCAACTTTGTAAAAATTTATCAAGTAAGCCCCTGAGTTTTTTTTGAAAAATTGTAGACCACTCCAAAAACGTATGTATAATATTTATTGAAAAATTTTGAATACCAAAGAAAAAAAGATTACGGTGTGCTCTACAACTTTTGTATTAAATTTTTTCTTTTTTTAAATATTTCTAAATGAGGATTTAAATTTTTTGTAACCAGTAAATACTTCTGAATAATAAAATACCTAATCAAAAGTGTTTTTTTTTTTTAAAAAAAAAAAGGTAATTCAATAGAAAAGTTGCCGAGCACATCAATTTTTTTTATTGTTTGTATTTAGAATTTTTCCAAAACATGCCTATATATAGATATGTATGTGTGTGTGTTTTGGCTTGATTTAGTAATCATCAGAAAAATCTTGGTTTATATTGAAGGAAGATGTAAAATGAGGACCTGATTTGACATTATTCCATTTTTTTTTTTTGTAAGAGAAGCCTTTATTTTGGTCCATATCCTTTATGTTTTTGTACATTACAGGAGCACACACAATAGGCTTGTCTCACTGCAACTCATTCAAGGAGCGCTTCCAGAGACGCCAAGATGGAGAATTAGACCGAGTAGACGGCTCGCTCGACAGGACTTATGCAATGGAGCTCAGCAACACATGCTCGACCCTCGATGCCAATACCAACGTGACGGTCAGCAACGATCCAGTTACGGCATTCCTTTTTGACAATCAGTACTATCAAAATCTCCTAGAAGGCAAGGGCCTGTTCCGATCAGATTCGATCCTTCTCTCGGATCCAAGAACAAAGGCCAAGGTTGAGGAACTGGCACGGAACCGAGACTTGTTCTTTACGGAATGGGCGGACTCGTTCTTGAGGCTCACCAGTATTGGAGTCAGGACTGGAGATGAAGGTGAGATTCGAGCAGTTTGTGGATCTGTTAACAGTTGATAAATTGATCATTTTGTGCTGCATAAAATGTGAATAAATAGAACCTTGTGTTGAGAGCTTCCTTGTTATTCTGTTTGTAATGAATTGTTCAATTTGTTTGTTTTTTGTCGATATTTTAGCATTTTTTAGAGTATTTCTTAGAAATAAATTATTAATTATAAACTAAATTAACCTGACAAGAATTATTTGCTTGTTCATGGTGTGGTTTCTTGTGTACACGGAGCAGTGCTCCATCTAAGGACAATGCACTGATGCATTACCATGGTATATTGTAAAGAGAAATACTTTAAGATGCAGTTAAAATGCACCTATTCCAAGATCGAATCTGGCATCATAGTATCCCATGATGCTAAACATGGTCTTGGGATGGGTATATTTTAGGGAAATTGCATATCAGCCTCCTATTTTCAGGGGCCGGCACAAATCAGTCCATATAAATAAAAAAACGTCCGACGTGGCAGCACACCGGCCAATCAGTCTCTAAAAATGGGAAAACATCCGACATGGCAACACGTGGTGCTATGTCGGGCGTTTTTCTCGTTTTCAGAGGCTGATTTATAAGTTTCCAGAAAACGGAGGCTGATATGTATGTAATTCTCCCTATATTTTTGGATTTGTGCTATTTTCATATCTTAATTTTTATATAATAATAGAGATGAAGTTAAAGCATTAGATACAAACACAATAAGCTGGTGATACATTTGACAAAAATATGGGATAAAATTTTAAAAGAGAGATAGCAGAACAAAGGAAGTATATATTGGTATAATATGCAATTTTACGCACAAATAGTGGCGCATATAACAGATGAAGAGTGTGGACCTCTAATTTATAATAATTCTGATACAATTATAATCATATGTTGTGTACCACAATAATCTGAGGATGCACAAATTGTAGTTTTGATTATATCAATAACCCTTATAGTTCTAATGAGAAGTAGTGCTCTCAAAATTATCTTCCGAAAATTTTGTGGAGTGAGACCCATAAATGATCCCAAAAATAAGAAAAACCTGTATTTTGAGGTGCAAGACTACGGTTTTTAATCTTCCTATCGACTTTTGTTATAACAAGCATATTTGTTGGCTGGATTGTTCGACCGGTAACGTGGGTGACTTTTTTTTTTAAAAAAAAGTTTATTTTGCCAACAAAATTATTGTGGAGAATATTCGGAGAGATAAAGAATATGCAACATTACTAATTAGTAATCCCAGCTCACACAAATTACTTCACCAAGAGTGGATATGAAGTATAGATGTTTCTAATCCAAGAATATGAGAATAGATATAAAAAGTTGAATATAGTTAAGCAGTGTAAATAATACAAGTATTTAGAATTTTATTATTTAACATATGCTTTTCAAATTAAAATTTTATTTAATATTATTTAAAAATTTTATACCTAATACTTGTGTACAAGGCTAGTATTATACATTTCTCTTTAGGTAAAATAGCATATCAGCCCCTCATTTCGCAATCATAAGCAATCTGCCCCGCATTTCAATTGCAAATTAGCTTTAATCTTGATATTTGTATTAGGAGCATTTTAACTATTATATAATATTTTTCTAAAAAGTTCTGAATATAAAAAAAAATTTGATGCGATTTATAATTTTTATATTCAAAATTTTTTAAAAAAATTATTTTTAAATTAGTATTTCGATGATTCAGATGTTAGTGGACTTAAAACTTAATCCGATAAACTGTTAAAATTTTAGAGTCTCAAATACATACTTAAAAGTATTTTTTTTGAAAAAATTTTAAATACAAAAAAAATAAAAATATTTTGATGCGATCTACAACTTTTATATTCAAAATTTTTACAAAATATATTTTTAATAAATATTTTAGCATGTTAAGAATAACAAATTATAAATAACATTTATAAACTAAATTTTGAGGTAGGAATTGATACGTAACTCTCGCTTTCTTTTTCACCATTTTCTTTGTTTTATCATGAAATTGACTGCCTTATCCTAGCAGATAATGCTATTGACTTTGATGTGAATGGGATTATGGGAGGGTTGGGTTTTGGAGATGGGATGTGATGTTAAGTGGAAATATGATCACAATAATAATAAGGTACAAACGGTCCTTAACCACCCATTTTAAAATAATTTTTCTTTTAAAAAAAAAGAAAATGGCATACCACTACATAATAAAATTTTCAACAATATTTGTGAATAGAAGATTTTTTAGAAAATATTTATAAATAGATATTTTAAATTTCTAACTCTTTTAATCAAAATGAATTTTAGAACCTCATAGCATTTTTAAAAAAATACATATAGTAATTATAAAGCATACTAAAATTTATTTTTTCATACTTTTGAATTTGTTTAAAGAAATATTGTATATAACTTATGTCTTCAAATATAATTTTATTTCTCCACATTCAGAGAGAGAATATATATATATATATATATATATATATATAGTAAAGATTGTAAATATTTTGGAAGAGATCTTAAGCACCCTTGCAGTGGCTAGCAACATTGTTATGATACCGCTAGTTGCTTTACTATAACATTAATTTGAGATTTTTTAATTATCAGGGTAAATAGTTGACCGTATAAGTGTAAATTTATAAATAATATCGACTTATATTTTAAATAATAAAAAAATTTCAGCATTTTAATATAAACAAGTCAAGAAAAGCACCAGAGACTAGTACTAAATATTGAATGAAGATTATTTTACTATATCTAATAATAGTAATAATAGTAATAATATCTGGTATTTATTGTAGAAACATTATATCTCATTTTTTAATTAAAATGTAGACAGATCCATAAATTTATATTATTCTCCATAAATATAGAGATGGTACACTTTCGTGCAATTTGAGTTGGTGTCTATCAGATTGAACCCACAATTATTCTTATAGATAAGATCAAATGGTGGAGCCCATCTTAAGCAATTTATTACATATTTTTCCATTTTATTTGGTGCTTCATGAATTGGCTTCCATTTTCATATCAATTCTAGAAACTTCATGGGCCTCTAAATTATGGATAAAAACATATATATAATAGATTTCGACAAGCATATCTAAGATTTTCGGTAGATCGCCGCCGTAAAAAAAAGAAAAGTCTAATTATCATCCTATTTATGAGTGTGCATCATTATAGTAGTGCGGTTCATGAGTTTCCGAAAGATGCATGGACAGCCAAAGAAGACATGAATAGATATATTGCGACTTTTTAGTCGTGGCGGCATCAAATCATCAATCCATAAATATTTTTAGAGTTTTCTCGAAAAACACAGTGACTTGTAAAGCTATGTCAAATATTTCTTTTGAAATTTTTTTTTTTTTAAAATCACTTCAAAATATATGGGGGAGTATTTTTTTAAAAAGCAACTTGAATAAGAAAAATAAATGTTAACATGCTTTACAATTTTATATTCAATTTTTTTTAAAACAAATATTTCGAAATAGTTATTTTGATGTATGATGATTTTATAACCAGTAAAAATTTCATAATCTTCAAACAACTATTTGAAATGCTTTTTGAAAAAAATTTAATACAAAAACTACATAGAACATCAAAATATATTTTTAATATTTAAAATTTTTTAAAATATATTTATAATATGACTTTGATTTAATAATTATCAAAAAACATAAAAAATTTATTTAAAACAACGATACAAATATATTATTATTATTATTATCCCAATACTTTTATGCATGCATATCTCTTGCTCTCCCTCCCTACACCTATTTTTTGCACTAACGTTCGAAACACATACTAACTTGTATTTTTTTAAAAAACTTCTAAAATAAAAATTATAGATTTTGATGTTATTTACAATTTTTATGTTGAATTTTTTTTTTTAAAATGCTTCTAAATTGGTGTTTTATGCTCCAAAGTTAACGGGTACAATGGGTTCAGGACGGGTTTTAAAAACTATTTTAAAACTCGTTAACTTTGGAGCCTAAAACACTAATTTAAAAATATTTTTTGAAAATTTTTTTAAGATAAAAGTTGTAGATAACATCGAAATATACAATTTTTATGTTGGAATTTTTTGAAAAGATATAAGTTGATATATGTTTCGACGTGGGCGCAGAAGTGGATGTAAGGAGGGGGGAGCAGGGGATCTGCATCCTTAAATTGCTAAACTAGAATGGTTCTATTTTGTAGGTATACTTGGCAATCTAGAAACTTCTTTACATCCTCTTCTAGAAAATTATATAAACAACATTATATTTCGAGATAAGGTGAAAATGACGATATATTATTGGACGCTCGAAGTGGACGATGACTGGGAATCAACAATTCATAGTCGATATTAGTATGGATTCGGGCCTAACAGGATGCCTCCGAAGACTATGAATAGTGGTTGAGGTGGCGACCGGTTTAGACCGATTTGGATCAACGGAGCCTATGTTGTGGTTGATAGGCTCCAAAAACAGATCAACTTAGTGACCAACTCTGTTTGATACTTAACAATAAACCACACAATCTTCTATTTATAAGCAGCGTCATGTTAGTCCCTTGTAAAAACAAGCTCCCACATATATCAATACTGCGAGAACTATGCTTCCATGCCGAAAAATCAAAGGTCATCCTTACCGTCCAAACGGCACTTGAAATGTGGAAAAAGCTTATTTAGATCTCCCATATTGGCCTCTTTAGTGTTTGAAATCAGCGCCAAGACCTTCGATCCTTCGATCTCTGACCTTTAGCAATAAATATGGAATAGACGCCATGCAAAAAGAAAAATATGTCCACAAAAAAGAGCTAGGTACTGAGCGACAGAAGAGAGACATTTTCTTTGCAACCCTTTGTCTTAGTTTGAGGAATCTCTAAGTGTCTTTTTTCTCATAACTCACAACAAACTCTTTAATAATCACCATTTTTAGAGTTTACCGTCTTTACTTCCGTAGACGTAAGTCAAGCTATCGACGCGAAAGACTTTACTGTTCGGCGAGAGCTCCGAACTCAACCCACATATCAGTTCGAAATAGGCTACATCATCCGTGGAGTTGGAAATCAGGTAACTTGGAATTTTGCACATATAATCGGAAAGCGCAAAGAAACATGTAGTGGCCTTGAAATATTTCCGTGGAGTTAATTATTAAAGGAAAGAAAATGCATCTTTTCTACAAAACAAGCACTTCTTTTTATTAACTGTTCAAAGATACAAATTTATTCATATTACACGAACCATTCATATCAATCTAGAATGCAATGGTATAGATATGTATTGGTCTCTTATTTGCCTCCGCCATCACCGTAGCCAGATCCTTCGCCATAGCCTTCACCGTAGCCGTCACCGTAGCCCTCGTCGGACCCCGAGCCACGGCCAGCTCCATAACCTGAGCCATGTCCGGCTCCATAACCTGAACCATGGCCTGAACCATAGCCTGAGCCACGACCTGATCCATAGCCCGAGCCAGACCCTTGGCCTTGGCCTCGGCCCGAACCTGATCCGTAGCCTTGCCCACCGCCTGAACCTGATCCATGGCCTTGTCCGCCGCCTGAACCCGATCCGTAGCCTTGCCCACCTCCTGAACCTGATCCATGGCCTTGCCCGCCGCCTGAACCCGACCCGTAGCCTTGCCCACCTCCTGAACCGGATCCATAGCCTTCCCCACCACCTGAACCCGATCCTGAACCTGAACCGACACCAGACCCGGCAGAAGAACCAGCACCAGATCCATCACCTGTCCCAGCAGAAGATCCAGCACCGGAGCCGGCATACGAACCAGCTCCGGAGCCAGAAGAAGCTGAGCCAGACCCGGACCCAGAAGCGGAACTAGAGCCAGAGCCAGAGGCAGCACCGGACCCAGACCCAGATCCGGATGCACTACCGCCTCCTAGACCAATGCCAACTCCTCCTCCAAGACCGATCGAAACTCCTCCGCCGCCGAGCCCGAGCCCGAGACCACCAAGGTTCAAGCTCAAGTCTTTTTGCCTAACCAAGTTAGGGTCCTTAGGTTGTTCATGAACCTTGCTCTTGTTTACCACCATTAAGACTCTACTCTCCACCACCCCCAAGAAAAAAGATGAAACAAGGAGAGTGAGAATTGCTGGATCCTTGAGATGTGTCATTCCCTGAACTTCTGATGACCAATTCACCTTTCAATTGAAAACCCTAATTAGACTTGGACTTGAAATGCATGCAAGTACAATGGTGATTGGAGAAACAAAGAAAAAGTCTATTTATAGAGCTTGAAAAGGCAAATTTAAGTGGGTAATTAGTAAAATAAATAAATTAATTAATTAAGTTGTGGAGGAGAGAGAGTTTTATAAAATAGTGGAGAAGAGGATGATGATATGGGTTGACTATTGTTGTTGCTGTGACGCGTTAGTAGCATCGCCGGGCCGGCGACCGACGATATTTCGAAAAGTTAGAGCACTAACGGAGTTTGATTGATCGCATATGCATTGGTCAAAACGTGGGTGGTGTTGAATATATGTGCATGTAAAGATTCTTAGGAAAATTGCGTTTCAGCCCCCCTAAGTTTGGGGTCGCGCGATTCAGCCCACCGAAACGCCACGTGGCGGCACGCGCGCGCCGCCACGTCGGCGGGAAAACGCGTTTCGGGGGGCTGAAAAGTCGAAAATGGGAAACGGTGGGGCTGAAACGCAATTTTCCCAAGATTCTTCCAAGAATTTTTCAACTTATAATTTGGTGAGAAATTAAGCTCACTTATGTTTTTGGTTTCTCTTTCCATATTTTTAGGTAATGAGACCAAACCTGCTTTATTCTTTATTTTGAGCAAAACTAAAAATCCAAACCCCAATATATATATATATATAAGCTCGAATAGTGCGCTGTGCCGAATATTTTCCTATTAGTTAATGATCGAAACTTTTGTTTTGATTACTAGTAACCAAGCCTCCTAATTTGGTTTTGAGCACTCCTACATTACTTATTTATAAATACCTCAAAAAAATCGATAAATTTTTAGCTGAATGTTTTTAGAAAATATCAAACATATATTGAAATACCAACTTGAGCTATCTGCTTGACATATTTTAATTTCTTTTAGATAAACTTTAAACTGTAAAATTTATAATGTAGTCAAATATTGTCTTTTCTAGTTAATTTTATTTCTAAAAGAAATTTTGAAAAGAGCCACTGCATCAGTATTTGATATTGCTATTCCGTGTGTCCTAATTTATTTTTAAAGGTAACGAGACAAAACAATTCATGCAATGTATATTATGTTATTCCACTTAACACAATTTTTAATACAATCCGTTAGAAAATAGCCAGGAAGGGAAATCCGATCGTATATTATCTGTGAGTACAAGCACGTACTTACCATAAATTTTGGAACTATTTTATAAAATTCAAAATCTATCCACAATACAGCAGATGGGATTCAAACTTTTAGATGATGGTTTATAAACTATCCATCTCGCCAGTCGAGCTACGCACCAGAGACAAGAGAAACAAAAATCTACATTCCCTTCTCTTTTCAGTACACCCACTTCATGGGTTGGGCATAGAATGCATTTCAAAGTGTCAGCATAGAGGTAGTTGGTGAGAAAGGTGAGATGAAAAAAAGAGAGTATTAAAACATAAAAAGAAAAAAAAGAAAAAAAATGATAATATTACTATAAAAAATGCAAGCCATAGACCACCAAAACACACATATTCCCCATCCAAATGGATCCTATCTCCCATGAAATGATATCCACCAACCCCAACAACACTAATAAAACTCCTTGTTAGTACATCATCAAAAGACATGAAAATTTGGCATGATTTTCATAAAGTTCTCCAAATAATGGACCTATCTTCTTTTAGAAAGTGAAGGCATGCAGTGGATGCTTTGACAACCTATGCAATCCAACTAACCCTAACTCTTTATCACCATATTCATTCATGTTCTTTGTCTTATGCTTTGGCCAATTAATGCTCGCCATTCAAATGCATTATGATCGGTTGTAGCTTGTTGAACAACTTACATGTTTATCACCTAAAAAGCAACTCGAACGTGGTATATTGCAGAGCAAACTAAATTTAACTTTTCTTAGGGACCCAAGTATTACGTGAAGCTGGAGCTAAGGCACTACCCGTATAAGGCACCATATAGTTCCTTCAAGATGAAACTTTTATCCCGGGAGTGATCCGACACACGCGAGGTGGAGCAGGTGCGCGTATCCGCTAACACAGCATATTTTGTATGCACCTGACAGTGCGGGGAGTTAAACCTGATGTAAGGAGGCTACTTGAGGCCCACCCTTCCACTGCGACATCTCCTCACCCCTGTAATTTAACTTATTAGTTGTATTTTGCAAAAGAAAGTTCGGGAATAATTGACCTATCTTCTTTTAGAAAGTGAAGGCATACAGTCGATGCTTTTTCCCGTGATCCCCACATATTCATCCATGCTCATTCTCTTATACTTGGGCCAATTAATGCCCGCCATTCAAATACATTAAGATTGGAATCGATCGCAGCTTGTTGAACGGCTTGCGCTTCTATCACCAAAAACAACTTAAACGTGGTATATCACAGAGCAAACTAAATTTAACTTATCATTTGTATTTTGCAAAACAAATTGTTCGATAATTTGTATATAAATTTAGATTACAGACATCGCATGGTACTAACCTGTTATATAAGATAGTATACAATCACTAGCCAAATAAATTAAATATAGTTATCAGCACGATCAAATACACCTGGTATATGCAAAAAATAGGAATGACAAAAGAGGTTGCTCCACTTCCACCCGTATATGTACGTATACTAACACCTTACTCAGTTATAGCTTATTGAGCAGCTTGTAGGTTTATCACCAAAAAAGCAATTCATTCGTTATAGATCATGGAGCAAACTAAATTTATTTACTAGTTATATTTTCTAAAATAGATTATTCAGCTACTTGCAATTTAAATTTAGATCGCAGATAACATAGTTGGTGATTGGTACTCACCCATTAGATCCAACAATCCGCTACAATCAAACACACCCGTATATGCATAATATAGAGACGATAATAGAGGTTGTTTCGCCCGTGATATTCACCTGTACCATTTCATTAATCCGCCTTACGCCGATATCCGATCTGCACAAAAGAAATAAGAAAAACTTCTTTAAAATAAAACAGATTATCACTCAATATATATTTTCACCAATGGAAATATCTAATTGAAAATAGAGAGAGTTTGGTGCAAATTAGTCCACAATTGCAGCCTCGTCCACAACCCTAGTGAGTAGTGAGTGATTAATTAGGGTTTGGCTCCAATGTCATTTATGCTCCTTAGCTGTTTTGGGCTAGTACTTCTTGGTTGCCTGGATTCAATATCCTTTTTTTAACCTAAATCTGTCCTACAAATCATATAGTGACATATGTCTTTATTATATTCTCTCTCCATAATAACTTATTATTATTTCTGTAATTTTAGTAACTTATTTAGGCATATGTTTGCAAATATAACATTTTAAAAAAAAAAAATTATATAAACAAAAAATATTTGGAAAGAGAAGATTTGGGACATATGTGTCATTACCTGATTTTTGGAGTAGGTTTGTGGTAGAAATACGGGCAGCGAATCCATATTCTAATAGAAACATGAAGTAGTCACTTTTCTTATTTATTGAATAAAGCAACATTCTCATAGTCTTCAGCTTTCCATTCAATATATATATATATATATATATATATATATATATATATAGTTTTACGTTTTTCAATTTCTCACCAAATACAAAAAAGTGTGGATAAATTAAACATCATTAATATATAATAATAATTATTATTAATTAGTACTTTTATATTATTTAATACTCGTATATTATTACTAATAAGGTATGCTCTATAATTAAGATATTATATCGAGTATAACGGTCACTTTCCTTTTTTATTTTTGAAAAGAGAAGTTGTTAACATATTATCAAATACTGTTAAATTTATTAACATTTAACGGTAAATTTTAGTGAAATAAAATCAGTACATGATAAAATCAAGAAGCAATGTAAGCAACAAAAATACAAAGAAAAAAAAAAATTCCTAGAAACTTTTAGAAGCCTGAAGTTGATTCATGCAGACCTCCGTAAAATAATAATTCCAAATAGCTTTTTTCTACTACTTTTTCTCCAATAACATACATCTATATATCTTGCATAAGAATATTATCGGATACATTGAATTATAGATCATCATCATAAAAGAAATCATCACTGTCGCCAAACGAATCGCTCATATAGTATCGTTACTGGTGGTGGAGTTAATATTAAATGATAATTACTAACAATTTATTATTTTTAAAATTGTTTAATAGTGACTTATTATTACTAATAAGTTTGTACTCTATAAGTAGGATATTATTACTGATATATCTATACTAACATATTATTAAATGTTAGTAAATTTATTAACATTTAATAGCAGCAAAATGTAATTATAAACCTAATATTTTATTAAATAATAATTATTTTTGGATTATATTTTATAAACCAACTACTTTTATTCACTATGTGTTTGAAAACAAAGAAGATCAATCCGATCTTCTTTCTTTCACACTTTTCAATCCACTTCCTTCCTACTTTATTTTTGCTTGTCCCAAGTCAACAACCTATTAGGGTTGAAATAATATAAGAAAACTGCAGTGCAATTTATGTAAAAATAGTTTTTTTTTTTGAAAAATTTTTTAACATAAAAAATATAAAAGTCGTAATTTCATTTAAATCTAAAATTTTCATGTTGAATATTTCTAAATAGGTGTTTTGGTGCGTTAAAATGATGATTTATAAATAGATATATTTTCGTGCTAATAAAAAAATTAGATGAGTACGATGAAAAGAAAAAATTGGTAAAAAATCGCAATGTAAAGGAAAAAAAAGGACTAACTTGTAATTTTTTAAATTTATATTTATACGAAGCAAAATCAGATCTAAACTTGGTAGCTGTCTAATTGGCTAATTATTAAAAGATATCATATGCTCATATTGGTCGGCCGAAAACCCTATTATGTGTTCTAGGCCAGACACTTGATCTTGGCAGTAATGGTCCCAAAGCACAACCACCTACAAACTTGGACCGTATAATGTGCCTCGGTAAAGTAACCGTATAATGTGCCTCGGTAAAGTAACCCAACGTGGCCCGTTAGGTAAACGTGTTCCACATAATCGCATAAACTTGTTTAATCGATGGTCCCACTTCGCAGATATCCTAGTCTAACAGATCACGGCCGTACAATCCCCATCTCACGGTGGATGATGAAATCGGATGTTCTTGTTGAAAAGAGAGAAGACGATTCAGCTGCGCCGCGGCCCCCACTTTTAGCCGTCGTCGTCGTTAGCAACAATTCGTATGCAATCAGGTCGAAACTTTCGCTCCGATTACTAGGCCGACTACTTGGCATTGCCTTTCGATTACGAACTTTTATTTTATATATGGTCATTGTAACTCTCACTTTACTAAAATGGAAGGTCATGATCGTAAGTAATTACCATAATATATCCAAATTTTTAAAAAATCCTCCAGCTAAGATCACCTTTAAATCACCTTTTACGGCATTTAAGTTGCTAATTTAACTGTCAATACAACTATTGTTTATCTTACATGGCAATTGACATGATAATCAAAGTATTTATAATAATTGATATGATTATTATATCAGCAGCTATATAAAATATGTGATTATATTTACAGCTCAAACTCTAAATACAAATTCAATGACAAGGTCAGGACTTAGGAGAGAGATTTTTTGAAAGTTTATAGTTAATATTTCAAAATTTAGAGTTATGAGGCATATTTTAGTGAATTTATATAATAAAATGCTGACATCTGTATATAAGTCATAATCTAAAGTAGATACATAACATGCGTGAGCCTATACATAGATTTTTATCACTCAGAATTTTATCAAATAAATTGAAGAATAAACAGACTTATAGAAGCACCCTTAAAAATTTCTTCCTAGACAATTAGAAATTACTGTTAAAACATTCCCTCCCAAATAGGACTACCTGTTTTTAAGGACAAAAAAGAAAACGTTCGAACAACAAATTCGGACTGTTGTAGTCGTAGTATAAAATTAAACAAATAATGATGCTGACCTATTTACTCTTGTCAGACCGACCGTTCGGCCGATTACTGGGCCGATTACTCACAGTAATTTCTACGTAAATTTGACTTGTCCATTATCGGCTGAGCTGGTCGGACTATCCTCGTGGACGTTTAAATGTTTGTTGAACTCATTTGCAACAAATCGAAGCAGAGATGTTGGAGTTGAACAGAAAACGCAACTCCAAGTCCTTCGTCTTCTCTTCTTCGTCTTCTTCTTCTTCTTCGTTTGAATAATTATATAACAAATCATAATTTCTTCGTGGCGAACAACGATCGGAAATCGATTTGATATAGCTGAATTTTGTTATCGGTATGTAATTTCTCTCTTCTTCTTTTTTTCTTTTTTCTTTTTTTTTTTTTGTTGTTGTAATGATCGAGTATTCGTTATCTATTAGAATTTTATTACGAGTACCGGATTTTTTTCTTTTTTTGGACAGTGGAACTATTATGTAGGAGAATAATGATTAGATGTTCTTGATTTATGATTTACTCTGTTGTTGTTTATTTAATTAATCTTTGACCTGAATAGTCATGTTTTCGGAAATTATGAGCCGCTAAATTCGCTTATGGATCTGAAAATTGCTTGATTTTAACTAAGCATTGAAAATTTTGGTATTTGCTGAAAATTGTAATCATGAATTTGTATTTAATATGTATGGAGTTTCAAACTTTCTATCATAATACTGGTGATCATGATCTAAAGGTCTGATCTTTTACTTGTGCTAGATTGCAAAAAAAAAAAAATTAAATATGTTTGTTTGTTCAAATTTATTTTATTCTAATGATAGTTTGAATATAAACGCTTGAACTTTTTTACTTTATTTGTAGGTGAAGTATATGAGTTAGGTGGTCTAAGCTGTGAAAATGAGGCGAACATTGATTCGAGCTCTGCGGATCACTTCTGAACTTCACCAAGGAGATTTTTTAGTTAGTGGTTCAGAACAATGTCAAAAAGTTCAAAGTGTTATTTACCAAACCACTGATGTTTCAAGCAGACCGTCCCGCGCTAGCAGTGCGAGCAAATTCTCGACCTTTTCAATGCTTTCAAGGGCACTCTCCATCCAGCCACACAGAGATTTGGTCGAAGGTTCTCTGTTCATTTTGTCTTTCACAAATTTAGTTGATCCTTATTATGGCGTTCTTCAGCATATATGGTTATTCAATCATAATCTACATGTTTTCTCCAATTGTAATTGATTGCCAAGACAATGCTGAAGTTGCACATTTCAATTTGTTTTTTCTTTTTTTTTTTCGAATTTAGATTCTTCATCAACTGGAGTTGGGAAAGCTGGTCCGTTGCGAGAGTATGAACGGAGAATTGAATCTGGGGAGCTCCTTGATGGCGATGACTGCCAAGTAAGAATGCCGATTAAAGGGAGGATGTTGTTGTTACTTTTTCCTGTCTAATTTAAGATAAGCTTGTTGAATTTATTTTTGCAGCTTGACACTCTCCAATTATTACAACGACTGTATGATCAGCTTATTGAGAATGAAGATAATTGCAGATTAGATAGATATAAAGCATCTGGAAAAGCTGGAAGGTAAATGCATAATCTGATGTATGATGTTACATGCAGTTTCTTCTATTTTTTATTTTTTTTAATCTTGTATTTGGTTTGGTTAATCTGTTAACTGGTGTTTTGTCCAGGAGTCGCTGGTTATGGTCCCGTCTAATTCTTCAATCTTCATCCTATTCATCTGTTAAAGGACTTTATCTTTACGGTGGAGTTGGCACTGGGAAGACGATGCTCATGGATTTATTCTATGACCAACTGTAAGTGTAAATTTAGATACATGTCATGTGACATGAATCATAAGTATCCGGCATACTTGACCAAGCCTCTCAATTCATTTGCTTTATGTAGTCCGTGCACGTGGAGGAAGAAAAGAATACACTTCCATGATTTCATGTTGAATGTTCATAGCCGTCTCCAGGTATAATCTAAGTGTACCATCAGCTTACAGTATATATATATATATATATATATATATAAGCCATTCTTATTTGCTATTGGTGCAGAAGCACAAGGGCTTAGCAGATCCGCTTGAGGTTGTTGCAGGAGAGATTTCAGACGAGTCAATTTTGTTGTGTCTGGATGAATTCATGGTATATTTTAGTTAATGCGAGCACGTTCCTCCGTTCTTATCATGGATATTCGATGATATGATTACTTGTGAGATCTATAATAGTCGTAATCCGTAGGTGACAGATGTTGCTGATGCTATGATACTAAATCGTCTTTTTGGTCATTTGTTCAGCAAAGGTGTGGTATGTGTTTCAATACATCCTTTTCCTTTCTTACATGCTTGTTGCACTTCAACCTTTGTGTTATGGTATCATTCTTATTTGTTATTCAAAGCATATATAAATCTTTCTTTTTACGTCTGCTGGTATCAGTAGATTCTAGTTGCCACTTCAAATCGTGCTCCGGAGAGTCTTTATGAAGGTGGCTTGCAAAGGGATCTTTTCCTCCCCTTTATTGATACTTTAAAGGTATTTACATCATTTCTCCCTGGCTTGCTCCACTCCTGCTCCCTAACCAACATCCTTTAACTAGAGCTTTTTATCTGTTTCTGCAGGAGAGGTGTGTTGTTCATGAAATTGGTTCATCGACAGACTATAGGAAAAGAAACGCTGTAAGAACTTTGTTTATTTACTATTTAAAGCATGCTTGATAGTATAGTAGTTTTAAGGATAGGAAGGTTTAATTTGTTTTACAGAATGTTTCGGTAAAACGGAGGTTGTAAGCATATGGATATGGTTAGATAGTTGGGGCTTTTGGAACAGTTCCCTATGTAAAGTGGGAGTATTAACACTAGCATCAAAAGTTAGTCGGATACCGATAATGTGTTAGCTTCTAAATACTATGTCTCTTCTAAATACTGCAACCAAACACGCCGACTTTGTGCAAGCTCTTTTAGTTGCATTTATATGATTTCACCTTCCCAACTTACTTTTTGGTATGCTTTTGACATCTAATTTTCTTTGCATAGGTTGAACAAGGCAATTACTTCATAGAGAAGGAATACTCGGGTATTCTTAAACAAAAGTTCTATCAATTAATTGGAAAAGAGAGAGCCGGTTCGCATGCTGTAGAAGTTGTCATGGGAAGGAAATTGCAGGTGAGTTTCTATATTAGATGTAGGTATAAGTACAACAACAACATCCCAGTCATGAGTCCCGTGCAGTGGGTGCTGGGAAGATTAGATGTACGAAGCCTATGTCCCGAAGGAGGGTTTTTCTATAGGACAAAATGTAGGTATAAGTATCTTTAATAATTCCTATCTTTTCACATTTTCCCTCTCTTTGCAGGTTCCACTAGGAGCTAATGGATGTGCTTACTTTCATTTTGAAGATCTTTGTGACCGGCCACTTGGAGCTGCCGATTATTTTGGATTATTCAGTAAGTCAGGCCAATCTTAATAGTTTTACGAAAAAGAACTTAAGATTGTTCACCAGCTGCATTTGCCTATTGTCCATTTTGTTCGATGTTTGTATTCCGTGGAGTCTGCAGAAGCCTTCGCCTCCAAGGAGGGTCAGGGGATGCTAAATGGATTCATCAATTCAAGAGAAGATTGTGTCATGGATCATTGGCTGGGGTTGTGTTTTGGCGAGCTCAATTTTAAAGTAAAAACATAGATATAAAGAACTTTAAAAGTGACGAAGAATAAGAAAGCAGTTTGGAATAGTTAACAAACTCCTATAGGAATTTTTTATGCTGTATCTCGCCTTCGTTATTTACTTTTCGCATTTCTAGTTACTCCAGGTTTAGTTGCATCTTCGTTATTGTTATCATGGTGTTGTAGCAATTTCTAGAAATTAGACCTTGAGGAAGCCCTTAATAGCCGGAGATACATTAGGCCAAACTGGGGTTTAGGGTTCCCTTTGTCCGTTTATGGACTAAGGAATTCGTGGAGCAAGAGCATGAATCCTGAAGATCTCCAGATCTTTGTTTTGTAGGTAGGCAAGTAAGTAGTAGAAAAAGTGCACGTTTTTTGGGATTAAATGAATAGAAATCTAGCAAATGTAAGTCCCTAAAATTAGTTAAGGTGTGTCAGATTCGGGGGAGTGAATTGTAACCGAAGGAAGTTTGCGGATTTTTTATGTTTATTTTTAAATTTTTTTAGAACTGACTTGAGTGTGTGCTAAACCGGCCACTTTGCACCCACATCTGGTACTTTAGCTGCTGGGGCACCATTGGCTTTTGGCCCTTGGTAGTTCTCATTTTGTTGGATGTGATTGTGGTTTGGATCATTATGCTTCTTTGACAGGATTCATGATGTTCTTTGCATGCATGCCAGTTTCATTATATCGTTAGATCTTATGCACGATACCTTAAAAACAGAATCCTATCTTTTGCAGTTAATTAATGTTGATTATGCCTTATTTATGCATTGCAGAAAAATTTCATACACTGGCATTGGAAGGTGTGCCCAAATTCGGCATCCACAACCGCCCAGCAGCATGGCGGTTTGTCACTTTGGTTGATGTATGTTACAAAATCTATTTCTGTCAATCTGTACCTTCTTAGATGAATTGTTTCATGGAAAACTGACAGCATGTTTATAGACCTTGTTATTCTAATGTAAAAAACTACTCACCCCCAACAAACCACACATAACCAATCTTCACCACACACGCACCTTGTGATCCGCACAATTTCATCGTGATCTGCAAAAAAAATCAAAATTATAGATATACCCATCGTGATGTGTGGTCTTGATTGTGCCACGTCAGCATGTGTGGTTTTTTGTGTGGTTTCTTGGAGGTGCATAGCAAAGCCTTGACTGGACGTGCTAGAATGTAGGCTTTCATTCGGCCTCTATGCATATACAAACTTTTGTAAGCTAAGATTCTGTGAACTAATAATACGAATGCTAAGAAAACGTTCTCACGTTGTGGATGGAGCTACGTATCGCGAAGGTTGTTGTCCGCCACACATGCCGTGGGTCAGGACCTACCTCCTCGGTGAAGCTAAGGCATGGGCCATCTATGGGTTTACCCATCACGTGATACCGAAGGCTCTATAGGTTGATGGACTCGGTCTACTTGTAGCTCAGGAACCATGGTGCGGTGAAGCTCATGCCCTGTGGAGTTCTGGCGGTTGATGGCGGGGTTTCACCTTGATATCTCAAAAAAGAAGAAAATTTCTCATTCACCTTTCTACCTTATCCGATTTCTCATTATTTTCATGAGATCCTTGCGACTAATCTTCTATCAAAATAGGGACAACAAACTATCATGTTATAAATTGTCGCAAGCTCACTAGTTCTGAATTGTTTAACGAGTCTTGTGTGACAGATTTAGCGCGAGCGACTGACCTCGGCCATTTGAGATTTTCTTATGCAGGTGATGTATGAGAATAGAGCCAGATTGCTTTGCACAGCAGAGGCGTCTCCCTTGGAATTGTTCGAAAGAATCGTCACCGTGGCAGATGCCCAAAAGATTTCCCCGAGATCCCAGTCGAGGTCTCTGAAAAAGGATGAGCTTGACCTTTGTGTTGATAACGAGTTAGGATTTTCCAAAGACCGCACGATTAGCAGGTAAGGGCTATTTGAATTAAGCACGGTCAACCTTTTTTTCCTAACATATTCCCATGGTTTTACGTGCCGTCGAAACGGCTTGTACCGGACCGCACTTGCCTGTTCTGAGATTTATCATTACGGTATGGTCGGCAAAAGACGTGCCGAATTTGGAATTTTTTGTTTTAATTTTGAAAAACTATAATTAATGTGTATTGGCATGGTCGGCACGTGCTGCAATCCGAGTTCACCGAAACTCGGCTCAGGACGACACTGAAAACCTGCATATTCCAGTAAAGTAGCTTTGTGATTATTTGTGATCATCTGAATGATACACGATACATAAACCATTAAGTATAAAACATTAGCATACTCTCGAAGATTATTGAACATTCAGCCTTGTCCACCTCTCAGGTTACAGGAGATGAACAGCAGAGAATACTTGGAGCATCATGAAGCTAGCTTGAGGGAGAGGAATAAACAGGAAATATTGGAGAATGGTGCTTTGCAAGCAAGCTAGTAATTGTTGTAAATTGATATAAAAATCCTTCTTTTATGTGAATATAACCTACAAAATAAGTTCATCTATGCATTCGAAGAGTGTCAGCGATAATCTTGTCATAATGTTTTCGGGGCTCATTTCGAAGAACTTGTCCAATAGCTTTAAATTGCTTCTTTTTCATTCCTTTCCAATCTTTTTGTGTTCTATCTTTTCCAAACTTCTGGGTGTGTATATATATATATATATATATATATATATATATATATATATACACACACACCTCTAATGCCGGCGAGCATAGGGTGGTTGGCTGGATTTTCTGCAAGAAGATTACCTCTTATGCAGTTCATAGATGATGATACGAGACTTTGAGTCTGTACAGACTGAAAGATTGTAATTTTTCCATTGGTGAAATATGGACTAAATACATCATATGTGACTGACTATTGACATGCCTGATAAGGCTTCTGCATGGTGACGCAAGTTGCCTAATTTTTGTCTTATTAAGTGAAGATTTCAGACTCTGCAAATAGTGTCTATAAAGATGTGAAGAATTTATCTCATCGTTAACTTCTAATATTAGCTCTCTCTCTCTCTCTCTCTCTCTCTCTCTTAGTGTCTATAAGGATATGAAGAATTTATCTCATCGTTAACTTCTATATTAGCTGTCTCTCTCTCTCTCTCTCTCTCTCTCTCTCTCTCAAAAGAAAGAAAAAAAAGATAGATTAGCTGAATTTATAAAGGAACAACAGGTCATGGCAGAAAGTAAAGACTTAGGAGTTCTCCAGGGAGCAGCTGCTAAACAATCGACAAATAAATTGGTTTTGTCGAATACAAAAAAAAAAAGAAAAAGAAAGAAAGAACTTTTTTTTTTTAATTAAATCTGGCTAGCATAAAATATAAAAATGTGTAGAATTATTCTCTCCGTATTCCATAAAACATTGTACGGATCTTCAAGTGTGGGACTTCTCGAACAGTGAAATATAGGAGGTCAATCTATATATTTATATGTTACGACAGACGTATAAAATTAAATTGATTAATTATAAATTTTACGATAATCTTAAAAAAACAAGGAAAGAAATTACCTCTTAGTAGACTACATAAACTCGTGTTATTTTTATAATTACTATATATATATATATATATATATATTTTATGCGTAAAATTTAGCAAGTGTACTAGCCGTTTAAATAATATAATGTGAGTAAATTATCGTTCTCTCGAAATTTAAATTTGTTGAGTACCAATCTAAATTTAATCCTGATTTTATTTAACCACTGAAAGTAAAAAACTAATAAACGTCTTCAAATTTATCAAAAATATAAGGTACATAAAATATACTCGCTGCGATAATCTAAATTTTTTAATTTTTTTATTGTGTAGCATGCATAATATCATTAATTTAATTCTCAATTATTATTTAATATTATATCTCGAGCTATATTAAAACTTATTTACCTATAATATCACTATGCAAATTGATAGAAAGAAATGATATAATTCTTAGATACTTTATTTTGCTATATGAATTGCATGTGAATATTTCTATTCTACACCACTTCATAGTATGTTTTAGTAGAAATATTATTTATGATTTATTTTTCAACTGATCAAAATTATTAAATCATTTTGAAGGTGGCCAAATCACTCATTTGCATTAAAAATTATGAAATATATGATATTAAATCAAATTACATTCTAAATAATTCTAATAAAACACTTTTCAGCCACCTTCTCGGCATGTATGTTTACTGTTGTGGCCTCCTATTTAAATCTCAATTAATCCAAGCCCTTGATTGGTTGCTTGTTTTCTCTATCCCAATCCTAGCCGTTGAATTTTGTTTCTTGTTTTGCTTCCTTATTTGCATGTGTTGTATAGCTTAAATTGCAGCAAATTCCATTTTCAGATATATATATATATGAAATAAAACTTTAGAAAATTTTGAATAAAGAAATTAAACTTTGTTGTGATGTACAACTTTTTGTTTTTAATTTTTTTTTTAAATATGCCTCTGAACAGCGGTTAAGGCTCCAAGTTTTACTGATTATAAAAATTTTGGAGGCTCGGAGAATCAAAATATCTATATAAAAATATATTTTTTTAAAAAAATTAAACATAAAAACAGTGAAGCATACCAAAATATACTTTTTTCCTATTTAAATTTTTCTGAAAATTACTTATATATTTTGGAGTAATATTGTTAGTTTTCTAAAATACCAGACTTATTTAACAAAGTTTTACAAAGCAGCTTCCCCCTCCCCCCCCAAAAAAAAACCTTTTTTTATCTTACAATATTATATATATATATATATATATATATAATTTATTTATTTATTTATTTTTATTTTTTGCCTGAAAGCAGTAAAAGCAGCATAAGGGATCCACTCTTTCCAGAAAGCATAAAATTTTTTTAGTAGCATTATTTGTGGTGGATCACACGCTGGATGTAATGATTCTTATTGCTATAAAATTGCATCGTAAATATAATAATCGCCTTAGCTGGTGAAGCAGGTTTTATTAATAATGTAAAAGATCAGATGCATGAATGAGTTTTAAAGCAATGTGATGTGGAATTTTTTTTTTTCTAATTTAAAATGATTTTTAATTAAAAATTGTATTTTTTTTAAATTATTTTTTAACTATATGCTTTTCTACTGCTTGAAATTTATAAGATACTATATTATTTTGTGATAAGTCCTACTATGACAGAATCTATGGAAAAATAAAATGTACCGAAATATGTCTGGAAGAGGTTGTTTCGATAGGCTCCTTAACCCGAGAAAGCAAAATTCATGACACGCGATTATACAGACACATGAGTGTGGCGGAACATAAAATCAAACAGAGTATGCCCAATATAAGCACTGGACGATGTCGAGGCAATGACTTTATGAGGCTATTTTATCCATCCTGAAAACCAACACTTAAGCACATAAACATACATCCAAAATGCCCGAGTAACAGCAATTCAGGGCTTAATGATAAAATGTACGCAATTATACTTCGGAAGAAGCTGTTTTCTTAAAACCATCTGCTTAATAAACCAACACCTAAGCATACGAACACACAATTATGCATGCAAAAATGTTGACTAACATAGCAACTTAGTGTCAACTAACGCCATAGAATCATCTAGGGTGGCACATCTCTTGGGATGGGTTTACCTATTACGACGATGATTCAGAGGGACTGGTTACGGGCAGAATTTCTCCCGCAATAATATTTTTTTTTTTAAAAAAAACATAAAATTATTGTTGTGCTTAATGATAACCACACATGCTCAAAAGATGCCTCTTTCTTTCTAGGAAGCAACCACACGTTTGGCAATGATACTACATTGTTTCATAAGATGAGGAATTTTGTAATTAAATAAAGTATAAGTTGTGAGTTACAACCTCAGCTTTCATTGGAGTGGTTGTTGATGGGGGCATGTGTTTATTGGCTCATTTCTTCCCAAAGCAAGGACAAGTAGGGACCTCATATTCATGCTTATGTTAAAAAATAGTCATGGGTCGCCACGGCGCCTAGGACGGATAATGGAGGTGGAACCTCATTAAGCAGAGGTCTCGAATTCGAATACAGCGAGTGTCATCTGGGACTCTTCTGTTGGTGAAACATATATCTATGTCATCTATGGATTTATCTATTATGATGACCACACAAGCTAGGCCGGTTGATAGAGCTTTTTCATGATAATCTTAGAAGGAAATATCTTTTTTGAGCACCTGAGTTTTTCCCTGGAACTAAAGTTCTACTCATGACAATCCTCGATGTGGCTCGATTCAGGAGGTTACTCCTAACCGGAAATCCGAGCAACAGCGTGAAAGGTGCACATTTAGAAAGCACGGACACTCCAAAATTTTGCCCAGTACAGTGTCCGTGCAGTGTCCGACACGGACACGTGTCGGACACGCCAGAGAAGTGTCCGAAAATTAAAAATAAAAAAAATATTCTGGACACGCGTGTCGGACACACCAGACGGAAGTGTCTGACGCGTGTGTTCGAATTTTTATTGGTGTGTTTTATTAAAAAAAAACTTTATTTTGTTTTTTTATTGTTAAAAAAGTATATATATACTAATTATAAATAGCAGTAGGTAATATAATATAGTTATATACTCAAATATTATATTTTTTATTTTTGTTGATATAATTAGATTTTTTTGTTTAAATTTGTTTTAAAAATGTAAAGTATTAATATTAACATGTATTTTATTATTAAATGTTATTATACTTTCATATATTCAAATACTTAAATCAGTTATTTTTTAATTATTTATATTTTTATTGCCGTAACCGAGCCGTACCCGTATCCTACTTTTTAAAAAATTATCGTGTCCCGTGTCCATGCCGTGTCGTGTCTCCATATCCGTGTTCGTGTCCGTGAAAATCCTTGGTGCACATGCTTCTTACCACCAACACAGTATTGACTCTGACGGCAGGGGGTCGAAAAAGTTCTGAGCCCCGCTCTCATCCACTGTGATATCTCGTCACCCAATCACCTACCCCAAGTTATGAGTCCCCACATTTCCATCCCCATGGGTGTATTCTAAATCTTGAAGGCTATCAACATATTCTCATAGCTGTCATCTAATTTTTTTAAATTCAAGATATTCCATCAAAGGTAGCAAAAAGCACTTGAATAGCAACCTAAAAGGGGTACATGGATGTGGCCCAGGCACTCACTATTCTTGCTATATATGTATATGTGAAGGAGGAGCTCTAACAAAAACACTAACTACTTCAATGGATTTAGATATCAAGGATGCAGCTCCAGAACAAGCTGTGGATCTTCTCTCAGAAGCATGGTGCAGATCTGCTATCCAAGTTCTTCAGCCACCAATGATAAACATGAATTGTGGAAGCAAGTTTGTTTATGATGACAGAAACACTGCTTCCTTGGTGAGTGAGTGCTTAAATTTTATAAATTTTATGGGGTTTTTAGGGTAAAATCATTGGTTTGCAAAGTTTCCCGAGTACTGTAAATATTTTTTTTAAAAAAAATTCATTGCAGAATCAGCCAACTGCATATATTTATAAGTATTTTTAAAAAAAAAAAATCAATACAAGAAAAATAGATTCTTGTGTACTCTACAATTTTTATATTAAAATAACTTCTAAACGAGTATTTTTTTGGCTTTAAATATTTTCTAGTCAATAAAGACTTTGAAAACCCAAAACACCAATTTAAAAGCATGTCTTAAAATTTAGAATGAACAAATTATAGAGCACAATAAAATCTATTTTATATAATAATTTTTTTCAAAAATACTTATACATATATATTTTAGACTAATATAAAAACTAGTAGAAAAAATATGGATTTACTTAGAAGGACGGTATAATGCACGGCTTATTTGTAATCATCCCAAATTTTAAGTCTTTGTTGTGACTGAATGTTGGTGTCATATATAGAAAAGCAAAAGGAGCTTGAAACTGGATGAATCAGATACCACATCAAAACCCCAATGGAAAGTTGATGATCTGAAGGTAATTTGCTACTGAGGCTTTCTTTTCCAACAAAGTCTAATGATCTATCAGTTCTACACACTGTTTTACGCGCGCGGCATGCTCGATGCTGCCCGGCACGTGCTGGATCCGAAAAACCTTGGCTCTATGACGGGGTTTTGTTTTTCTTGCAGTCTTGGTTATGGATTCAGCAGGCAATACATCCCGAAGTAAATTATGAGCTTCCCTCAAGAAAGAGATTGGTAATGAGTTACAACATGACTTATATAAGATATTGCCTGCTATATTTATTATTTACATACTGTGTAGCGGCCAAACGGCCAGAGTTCGAAATGTGAAAATCACTTCCTACACAAAGAAGGTTATGGTGGCATACATTAGGCATGAACTTGTCCGTTCTCTTTTCCGAGTTTTCGCGTACATGCACGGGAGCCCTTATGCTACCCGGAAGTCCCTTTCTTACTTGTCTTATTTTGATATATCGTAAGTTTGTAACTGCATGCAACCTTATACATGGAAACATACATACATGCATATATATATATATATATATATATATATATATATTATATATATTATATACATACATGCATATATATATATATATATATATATATATTTACAAAATTATGACTTGATGAATGCCTGCATCTAAAGTAGATCTAAATACTTCTATCTCTTAGATATCAACTAGTCTTATATGCATGCACAATTTTTATCGTTTTGCATACCATAAGTTCATAACAGCATTTTTATCATGATTTTAATTTATATTCTACACATAACAAGTCACAAAACCATGACTAAGATGAATGAACAAAATAAATAAATTTCCTATTACCATGTCAATGAAAACAGAAAACAAAATATTGAGCAACATCATTACGACAACAACAACAACCAGGCCGAACGGGATATGTGAAAGACGTAAACAGCCATGTCCCAAACAAAGCTACTTCTATTAGAACCTTCGGCATAAAAATTTACACCCAAATGCGTGAGTAAAAAAATTCAGAAAGACACGATTAAGCAAGAACATCACAACTAAGCATGTCCGAAACAGGCAGGACAAGAACAAAGGAAAACAAGGACACTGAAAAATAAAAATAATAAAATGAAATAATAGAAAATTTGTTTTCAACATCCTAAAATGAATAAAAAAATGATTGTATTATACTCACCCAAAAAATTACATAATAAATCACATATCATACGTGGCTAGCAACATCAGGACTATATATCACAATAGGTATAGTTGTAATTCTGATAATTTGTACATATCACTAGATAAATGTACAGATTACGAGACGACTGTGTGGTGGAGATTAATTGTATGTATTTAATGTGTGGTAAACAGTTCTCTGCTAAAACTAGAAGGAAAGGAATATTTTCCATTAAAGGATGGTTAAAAGAGTGGAAACAGGAGCAGAAGGAGCAGCAGAGATTACAGAGAGCGGAGGTGCATGCAGCTATCTCGGTTGCAGGAGTTGCTGCTGCGCTCGCAGCAATTGCTGCTGAAAATTCATCGCCAAACAAAACTAGGCCTTCCAAAGACGTTGCTGTAGCCACCGCTGCAGCAATCGTAGCAGCACAGTGTGCAAGGGCTGCAGAATCCGTCGGTGCTGATCCCGAGAAACTAGCTTCAGCTATCGATGCGGCCGCAGCGGCCACGGATGCCAGCAACATCATCACCCTGGCGGCTGCAGCAGCTACATGTATGATCTTATTTCCCCCTTTTTTTGTTGTTGGTTTTATAAAACATTCTAAAATTCTTTCGTCAATTTTTATACGATCGTTATAAAGAATAAAATTAAAATAGCACCGATTTTTTTTTCACCAATCGAAAATTTCAAATTTTTAGTTTGGATAAGCACGAAAATTCGACAAATCACATCCATGTGGTTTTTGTAAAATTCGAAAATGAGGTATTCATTTTATAAGGGAAAAGCAGAAACCATCTGATATTTTCCTTATCTAATATGATTATTAGAAACCGATAATATAAGTATTGACAAAAGTAATATGTAAGGGGTTTTCTTTTTTATTATTATTATTTTTATTTTTTTTGGAGATGTTGAACCTCGCCAAGCCCATATAGTTTTAGCACTGACCATAGCTACTTTCACCTCCCCACCTGGCTCAACCCAAAAGGAACAAAAGTTACATTTAAGTTCACCAAAGTACACTTAATATCGTTTAGTAATATTGCATATATTCTGCAAGTGTCACCTATAAGATTGTAAAAATTTATCTCCTCTGCATTTCATAGAAAATAATACGGGCTTTCGAACCTGTTCAAAGATTGTAACTCCTCGGTTGGTGAAATATTGGTCAATGTCGTTTATAGATTTGTCTAATTACTTAAGTTTCTCTGATAATCTTGAAGAAAACCTGTAATAATATAAAGTTTAAACACATAAGGGTAGTGTTAAAAACTGAAATTTATTCATTCTTTCAGCTCTCAAGGGTGCAGCAACACTGAGACAAAGACCAGCTCAAAGAGACAAGGGAAAGAGCACAATAAACACCTTACCATTCAATGAATTTGATTTTGACTTCAGAAAAGGCATTGCATCACTTGCAAAAGGAGATGAGTTTCTTATGGAAACACCAAAAGGTACACTTTTTTCAACATATTATGTTTTTTTTAAGACCTTGATATATTTCTCGGACTAAGACTCTACCATCAACTATCATCATCTGATTCTCCAAAGAGGGTATTCCTGTTCCATGAAAATACCGTCACGAGTGAGGGGCACACATCTGTGTATCCGCCAGTATAATATTCGTAAATATACAACTATCGCACGGAAAGTCAAAAATCCGGATGGTGAGGAATCCTGAACCCTGAACCCCGTGCGACACTCTGTCATCCAAGTAATATATTATGTTAAATATCATGTCCATACTGGTCCTCCTCAAAAGCAAAAAATAAAAGCTTTAGATTAATTTAAAAGTTCAAATATAAGACCTTGGCACGTACCGTGCAGGTTTGTACTGAGTTAATAACTACCATGATAGACACGTGTTGCCAAGCATAGACCAGTTGTAGTACAATACTTAATCTACCTGCTAGCAACTATTTTCTTTAATTATGAGGGATATAAACAGAGCTGTCAACCAATATAAACACGTGCTTTGACAAATTAGCCCTACTTTACATTTTTTTTCAAATTCATCCCTCCATTACAAATCAGCCTATGCTTTTACTAACGCTAATTTGGACGTTAAGAATTAAATGAGACTTATTTGTAAAATGCTAAGCATGCATAGTTTAGTAATATAATTTTTTTTTCTTTTAATCCCTTATTACACTTGTCTATTATTCCACATGATTGTTTGAGCAGGATGGAAGTCAAGATGGGTTTCTATCATCCTTCATAAACAAGCAAAGGTTGTGTTAAGAACTAAGAAGACCAATGCTTTGATGGTCTTCACAAAGGCAAAAGAAAGTAAGCCTTTTCCTCAATAAATGCTTGTTTCACACTACTCTTGATATATGATCCCAACCTCTGGAGTTTATGGTAATACGGTACAAACGACTTCCTAACACCCTTTTCGAGATAAATTTTGGAAATGTTTGAATGCTGAAAAAATAAATTTTGATTTGATTTACAACTTTAAATTTTAATTTTTTTAAAAAATACTTCAAAATAGATGTTTTAAGGTTTTAAAGTGTTAGCGGGTTTAAAATAACTTTTAAACCCTCCGAAGGTTTGGAGCCCAAAAACATCTAATTTGAAGAACTTTAGAAACAAGTTGTATAAAAATCCTTTTTTTTTAGGTGTTTACAATTTTCAAAATAAATTGTTCGGAAGAAGTATTTTGAGGGTCCTTTGTATTGTATTACCATACACTCGAGCATACCGGATCAACAACCAACTGCTCTTAGGCCGCATCTAACATACATGTCCTCCAGGTATTATATATGACCTTGACACAATTTCACCAGAGGAGCATATGGAAGATAGAGATATGGCCTATTTCATTGTCATTGGAACAAGTCAAGGGAAGATGAAGCTCAAAATCAAAGATTATGGTCATTATAGAACATGGGTTTTGACCATAAATCATATGCTAATGCTTTCCACAACTTTTGCCAAATACTGAACCACTATTGTAAACTATGTGTATATAGTTAATAATTCACACTGTGTCTTTTACATTTTGAGTAAATGATAACTCAACCACTGCTTTTCAATCATCTTTCAATTCAGCCCTGATAAAAAATATTGTCCAAATCAGTTCTAAGTTGAAAACTTTCGTATGATCAGGCGGCTGGGATAGTGTCGATTGTGGTATATTATAGTGTTACTAACAATGATAGTAGTGTTCGCGGGGGGGTGTTATGAGCTAGCAATATTAGCAATGTATGTAATGTTGCAAAATAATGTATGATAATATTATGAAATTAAAATTTATATCATTGTGAAGTGAAGTTAGCGTTGCAGTTGATGGATTGATTTGAGAGAGACAACACATATAAGGGGCTGATTAAACAAAACCCGTTTTTGGTTAAATGATAATCAGTCCATATTTTTCAAACCTCCTCCAATTCGGGCTCTGACAAAAAAATTAAAAATAAATTAATAAAATTGTTCAAAGCTTTTTACAAGAAACTTTTGAATGTTTCAGGCGGCTAGTATATAGTAGTAATTGATAGTGTTTCTAGCAGGTGTTGACATGATTAAATTATATTGCCTATTAAGATCTTATAGGACCTACTTTTACTATTTAATTAATTATTTATTTTAGAATATAGCGCCTATTAAGATTTTTTTCAATTTAGGTAAAATTTGAATCACATATTGTTAGAATTTTAGTAAAATGAGTAAAATATTCTGCATTAAAACCTTAAAACCTTGACAAGATTAAATTATGTAGTCAAGTAGATAATTACTAACCCCCCACAGTGCTTAAAATATTAGTAAAACAAAAGATTATTATGAGGTTTGTTCGATGTAATTGTTTATTTCTCATTTCTATTTCTCAATAAACCTTTTGACTGGTAATATTATAAAATAGAATCTTACGGTACTAACTTAGCTTCGTAGTTCATAACTATCATATTTTTTTATCGCAATAATATAACACACTGCTACTAACATTAATATAGCTCGTTTATAATATTTCACGCTCAATACTATGGTACATTGCTAATAATTTTATATATAGTTAATGTGCACTATTTTTTATCGAAATGTATAATAAAATTTGAACTCGACGGTTAAAAAGAAATACGATAGTATACTAGTACTACATTGGTCACCTGGAGTATTCAGAAGTTTATCACAAGGGATTGATCAAACCAGTTTTTAATTCTTTTTATTTATTTTTTTGTGGCAGAGACTAAATTGAAAGAGGTTTGAGTACTTCCTCAAACCGAGTTTCTACGATAAATCGTCTTCTCTAGACTATAGCTACGTACATCTTATCCTTTCTAAATCTTATTTCGGCGTAACTTTGTGACGTAATTATTGTACTAAATTGAAAGAGGTGTAAGATTAATGGCTGATTTATTATTTAACCTGAGAATGAATAAAAATAAAGAAACTCAAGGTTGACAATAAATAGGCGAATAGAAAGCTACCAACCTCGGTTCAGAAGGACTATCAACCTTAGTTAGAAAGCTACCAAATTTGGCACCGTTGGTTAGCATTGCTGGGCGTAGGAAGGATATGAAGGAGGTTTAAACTCCAACACTTAGTTCGGAAGGACTTTATCTTAACGTATTTTAATTTTGTTGGAGATATAGAATAAAAACTGAACTCAATGGTCACGTCTAAATAAAAAAAAAGGGTGTAGAAGCTGATTGAAACTTTCAATCACTTTATCTCTAAAATACTAAAATTATTTTAAAAAATAATAGTACTGTAAATTTGACGTGAATGATTTCGTTATTTCATAAGGTCTGAGAACGTAAAAGCGTCGTTTGAAGCACATTTTTACAATTTAGATTTACAGGTACGTAAAAACGTAAATGCCCAATAAAAATGGAGATGGGATCGTCTGTGGTTTAACCACAGGCGATCCCTGTGTACGCGATCTGGGCTAATCGGTCCAGCACGTATCACGAGATATTTTATTTAAATTTTTCGTTGATTTATTTGACCTAATTTTGTACATTTTTATGAAAAATTATGAACTATAAAGTTATAGATTTTGATGTGATCTACAATTTTGTAGTTCAAAATTTTTCGAAAAAATATCAAACAATGTGTCAAAAAATTTTGATCATCATTTTGACACATTGTTTGATATTGTTTCGAAAAATTTTGAACTACAAAATTGTAGATCACATCAAAATCTACAACTTTGTAGTTCATAACTTTTCATAAAAATATATAAAATTAGGTCAAATAAGTCGACAAAAATTTAAATAAAATATCTCGTAATACGTACTGAACCGATTAACGACCCAGATCACGACCATAGAAAATCGCCCGTCTTAGCACAGGCGATCCCATCTCATAAAAATGGGAACTCCACACAGCAAGGTTGACAATAAATGGGAGGATAACGGCATAGAAAGCTCCCACCTTTCACAGCTGCCCCAAACTTATTTTTTTTATTTTTTTTTTTCTTTATTCTGAATTTTGATTCGAGTAAGAGAGATGATAAGCTCGTCTCGATTTCCTGTCTCCACTATTCCTTCTCCTTCCAATTACAAGTTGGCTGGAACTCCAACTATTTCAAGGTAATAAGTTCAAGAATTTTCTCTTTTTTTTCCTAATCATTTTCGTATAGTTTAGCACCAATTTTGTATTTTTCAGGTATCTTCAAGTAATTCTTGTGATTTTTCTGTTTTGAGATCAAAGGAGTCGTGTTATATTTTTCTTATAATTTCTTGGATGTGGATACTCTCTCAGTCTTTAATTCTTTTTTCAAGTTCCAATTAAAATCAATTTAAATTGCCTTTTAAAAAAATATATATATTTTTTACTAATTTCGTTATTTTATTTGTAATTTATAGTCCTTATTATCCAGAGATTATAACTTGTGTGTGTTTTTATTAATTACGATGGTTCATCTTCAAGATTTGCATCTGTATTAAATATTATTTATCTGATTTCTCAAAAAAAAATTATTATCTCCAGAAAATTTGAATTTTTCTGTATTGGATCTTACAAATTAATTCGCATTCCGTTAAGAGCACAGCTCATAATTCAGAGAAAACCATACGTAAGAAAACACTTGCAGATATTGACTTTTTGCAGTAAACTACTATGAATTCAAAATAAGTTTTCACTAATTTATTTCTAGGAAAAATAAAGAATAAAGTTCCAAACTGCCATTAATTAATTACTCTTACCAAGTTATTCTTTCTTCTTTTTTTTTTTGTTTCTATCTCCCTATAGTTTATTTTTAATATCCAAAAGTTTATTTTAGCAATTTTACATATTCTTTCTTGTGTACAATCAACATTTACCTTCTCTTATTGAAGACGGCAAATTGCATGCCAACAAGTTCGGGTCGAGTTCGAATTTTAATATGACGTATTTGCCTCCTCAAACATGAAATTTTGTTATATTATTATTATTATTATTTTGCAACTGGTATATCGAGTATGTGCTAATATTTTTCCCCCTCTTTGCAGATGGAGACTACGAAGCGAACTTCCTGGAGGTTTTATCATCCAACGAACCACCAAGCAAGCATTCGGTGCTTATGCAAATTCCAATGTATGCATAGAGGATATAGCATGTAATGGTTCTAGATTATTGTTTTAATGATTAAATCGGAGAACTTACTTAATCCTAGATAATAGCTTGTTTCTATGGCCATTATGAAAATCTTTTTTCTTCCAAATATTTATGCTAAAGTAGTTGGATGGATACACAGTCGGCTATCACTTTGTCAACAACATATTATTTTATTTGATGAAAAACAATTGGAATGGTTCTCAAATTGTGCGTGTCATTCTTGCGCATGGGCTATGCTGATCTCTATATTGTTCCAATTTATCGGTTGTGCTAATTATCTCGATTTGTGTGTGTGAAGCACATATTATTTACTTCCGTTGATATTTAGTCTCCCTTCTATGTCATAAATACCCACTTCGTTCTGATGTTTAGGCATACATCCAATTATGTGTATATATATATATATATATATATGTAATCAGTTTTTTAACACTATCTATATAGTTAAGTTGTGATCATCAGTCAATTCTCCAATCTCAAGTCTATGAATCTTCTTTTTCATCCCATTTTATTTAGTTTTTGCTATGTGTTTGGTTTCCTTTCTTTTATTGTAGTAAGTCCTCTTGTTCCTGCTTTTTTTGGTATTCTTTTTGTCACCCGTCACCTTAACGAATGAATTGTTGTTGGGGTCTCTACGTCCTATGTAAGTTTACATATATATAGAGGGAGAGAAAGAGAGAGAGATGTTATTCTCAGCTCGACCTGAGAATAGCCTTAATAAGCTAACATCTCAGCCGTTGATCTCCTTGATCTAACGGCTGAGATTTAATTTTATACTTAACGGAATAACGATTCACGCCGTTAAGTATTTAGCGGCGCCATTAAGTGTTAAAATTAAATCTCAACCGTTAGATCAAGGAGGTCAACGGCTATAATGTTAGTTTATTAAGGCTATTCTCAGGTCGAGCTGAGAAATTGCCTCTCATATATATACATATATATATCTTGTTCACTAGCAGTTATGGGTCTTTAAAGGAGTATGAAGTGGACAAAGTAGACAATTGCTAGTTTTCAGATTGGCAAAACCTGATGATCATCTCAAAGTGATTTTGGGTCCTCTTTTTCTTTTCTTTTTTTTTCTTTTTTTTTGTTTTGTTTTTCTGGGTTGTTTTTGCATGTAAAACCTTTGCTTTCAATGTATGGTGCAGCGATAACATCTTTTTATCCTTTTCTTGCTGAATTCTTTTAAAATGTACTTTCATCGCTTATTTTTACTGCATATGTAGTGACATTTTATGCTTTAATTGTCAGGGCTCTCAGAGAAAGAAAATTAGAGAGATGATAATGGTGGACCCTTTAGAAGCAAAACTCTTGGCTGCCAAGCAGATGCAGGAAATTAAGGCAAAAGAGAGATTGAAAGTAAGTATAATTTCTTTACTTTTTTTTTTCCTGAAATTCTCGTGGAGCAACTCTACATGTAACCTGCCACTTTTTGTGCGACCATCGTAACAAATATTCAACCAACCGAGTAGTGCTTGCCTTTCAGTCTAGACAAGTCTGAACGCTCGTGTAAACTCTCTACGAGATATGTAGTGGATACATTTTTCACATCATTCCAGGTGGCGCTTTTGCGATTTGAACTGGTGGCCTTTATTTCATGAGATGGAAGCCCCGCTGATCTGCCCTAGGTGTCGTGTGTTATTCGTCTGTACATTTCATTGCTTACTTGTTACATAAAATAATATAATACACTGTGACAATGCTTTAATGTGTAGTTGATTGCTACTAGAGTTCAATTTTTGGTCCCAAATTGCTTTAAGTGTGTTCTATTTATCATTTAATCCATTCTATTTTCCATAAAAGTAAATTGCTTGATTCTATTATTAAAAAAAAAGGAAACATGTTTATGTGGCCCCACCATGGGTCAGGTTCCCCCTTATTAATCACCAAAAAAGGGCATTGCTATAACAGCCTCTTATCTACCTTTTCAAATCAATCCCTTAACTAACAACATTAAGTTAACAAATTTCGCTTCTCAAAAATACAAACTTTGATTGGCAACACTATTCACTTCTCAAAAATACAAGCTTTGATTGGCAACACTATCATAATTTATATTACAACACTAACATACCTCACCTGAAACACTAAAATAGCTCTTCCCAAACACTAACATAGCTCACTGAAAACACTAACATAGTTTGTCCAAAACACAATAGCCCAAACACTATGATATAGTGCTTGCAAAACATTGACATACACTAGTCACCTAGAACTGTGGAACACTTATGAGTTCCCGACTAGAGGCTGATTTTTGAAAACGTTTTTTGTTAGGAGCTAATTTTAATAGGTTTGAAAAACAATGGCTGATTTGAAATTATTCCAAAAATTGTTATGTACATCACCATCTTTCCATCTCCTTCCTTCTAAGAGCGAGAGCGAGAGCAAGAGAGAGAGAGAGAGAGAGAGAGAGAGAGAGAGAGAGAGAGAGAGAGAGAGAGAGAGACCACACACACTTCTTTCATCTTTACCCTTGTTGCTATTTGAAGCTAGCAAAGTGATGACCGTCATCTTGTTTTTGTGGTTTACCAACTGATAAAATCTCACACTAAAAGAGACCAAAACCTTGAATATTTGCAATCCCAGCTGTTTTTGTTCATTGTCTAGCAAGCGGATAAGAAATTTTTGCAAATAATTGAAATTAAAACCACTTTTTTATCATGAACAAGTGCACTAGTCAAGAACTCCTTTTAGATTGTGCTCCTTTGTAAGCCGGAAATTATTTTATCTTAGTCATCATAAACTGACAGTATGTTCTTGTCCGAGACATGTAATCATAAACTGACAGTATGTTCTTGTCCGAGACATGTATATCTTAGACGTAATACGCTTTTTCTTTTTATTTTTCTGTATATTACAGAAATAACATGTCTGAAACAGAGACAACGTCGAATTGAAGCCATTAATGGTGCTTGGGCGATGTTTGGTCTCACAGCAGCCTTAGTTGTCGAAGGCCAAACCGGAAAACCTATACTTGCCAGGTCAGTATTACTTGAGTTTTGTAAATACCAAAACTTCTCCCAGTGCCGAGTGGGGCCTAGTTTCGATAAACTAAGTTCCGGCACGTACCGACCATGCAAAAAGTGCCGGTGCCGTCCCAACTGGGCATATATGTATTTATTTGTTACTTTTCATTTGTTTAAAAAAATAAAATTTAAAAAGTAATAAAAAATTCCTATATTAGATCTTTGGCACGGACCATACGATAACTGTCGGAACATAGACATACAGCCCGGCATGTAAATATGCTCCCATGCTAAGTGTTACTATCTTGGCCGAAGTCGACAATCTTATGTTCATAACCGAACTTGATATCTTTCCGAAAAATTTTGGTAACTTTAGCATTCTCCTTTAACTGTGCTTATTGCTTCTTGTCTGTGCAGCTGAGTGGATACTGGGAAGCCATCATTGTATACTTTTCCAGATAACAGATCGATATCTTACTAAGTTCTCAATGCGAACAAAGGAATAGTTCTGGGAAGTATGCTAGAAAGAAATTTTGAGATAGTTATTGATCAGCCCTGTTTTTTTACTTCCTTTCCAAATAAACCTCTGCTTTTTTTTTCTGGTAGTTACTATATTTCCCAGAACACATATATATGTTCTTCTTGAAAATTTTTGAATGCATGAAAAATGATTTTTGGTGTGTCTCTTAAACTGTTGTATTCGAAGTTTTTCTTTAAAAAAAATTAATAGGTGTTTTGAGGCTTCAGATTCTATACTGATTAAAAAAATTGTAGTCTCAAAATATTTATTTAGTAGTATTTTTTAAAATAAAATTTGAATATAAAATTTTTAAAGCGTACTAAATCTTTTTTTTTACGTATTTAGAACTTTTCTAAGAATACTTATTATTTTGGATTGGTGTCATAATTTTATAAAAAAAAAACAAGGGTTTATTTGAAAAAAGTTTTACAAAACAGGGAATGATATAAGAGAACCCAATAATTGTTTTCCCCCTTACATTTGACCCTTGCAGTTTGTCAGAGTTATAACTACCCGAGCATTCTTTTTCATATATTTTCAAAAGAGAATTTTCATGTAATATTGTTCCAAGGCTGCTCTCATTCAGACACAGTATTTCCAGATTTTTTTTTTTTTTTTGGTCACAGACCGCCGAGTTCGGTTTTTATACGTATACCTCGGCCGGAGGTAAACTGGGGTTAAGGCTCAAATCCCTGGTATATCTTAGTAGATTTTTGTTCGAGTGGCTTATAATGACTTCAACTATGTATTAAAGAATCTGGGAACGTCCAAGGGCTCATTTAGTTCTATTTTTATTTTTATTCAAAAAATATGTCAATAAATTGTCCTACATAAAACATATAATATGCATTGAACACAATTTTAACTGTTTAGTAGTTAGGGCTGTCATATACTAGTTTGGACCGAAAAATTGAACCGGTCGGTTCGGTCAGAACGGTACATATAGTTGGCCCTGTCCACGGTCCCAATGTTGGCTTATTTCGGGTTTCGATCCGATCTGATCCAAAATCAAAAACAGGCGGACCGGACCGTGGACCGATTTAGGAGGTCTAATTAAGCACACCTAACACGAAATGATTATAGCCCAGCATAATTTTTGACCAAAATAGTATGAAAATGATCTAATGAAACCCATTTAAAAAGCCTATTTATCAGCTAGAATGTTGTCTAAATCGGTCCAAACTGGTCTAGTTCGGTCCCGCTGTTATGCGATATGGTCATGTTCGGTCCCACTGTTATACCGTCCGGTCCAGATCGATTCTAATTCAGTCCGGTCTGTGGTCCTTCGGATGCTGAGTGTTTAGTCTTCAGTTCGGACCGGTCCGGTTCAAGCCGGATGAACACTCCTATTAGTAGTGACATTTTTTGGTATTAAAAGTTAACTGTAATTTATATATTTTAACAAAATATATAACTCTATAATTTATGATTTTTTGGTCAAATTTAGTCAGAAATTACTAAATTTTGTTAAATAATATCAAACATTATGCAAGAAAATATTAAGAGAACGGTGACGGAGTGATAGTCTGTCTAGCAACTAAAAGATCATGAATTCGCGACATATAAATTATTAACTGTAAAAGCAAAATATAAAGAAATACATTAGACAAAATAATATCCGTCTGCTTGCATCTGCATGGGTATCACTCATTGTGGTACCAGATATTTCCTTCTAATACTTGTAACCACAAAAGTGGGTACAAATTGACCCCAAAATACCCTTCCCGTATACCAGCCTCAAGCAGCAGCATCATATTAAGGCTGGAATTTATAGTTTCTCCAACTCTACAAGCATGAATTTAAGTCATTATAACAAACATTAGATGCTCTTGGCATCTAGAGCCTCAATTAGAAGCAACATCAACAATTTCAACAAGCCACGAACGAAAGAGCGAGACATGAAATATGTAGCATAAAAGATGCATTTTTTTAATATTACTTTGTTTCCAAAATTTAATGACGCATTTGTTCGAAAGGTCTACAACGTTCCTAGAATAATAGTTGGAGGAAGAAGTGACATATTGATAGGTTAAAGAGGGAAAACACCGCAGTTGCTCGTCAATCGACTCTTTTAACATCTATCTTGAACAGTTGGATCATCCTTCATATCACCTCGCACCTACAATCAACTACGAAAGCCGTATTCTTAAGTTAGTGCGGAACTCAAAGTTGATTCTAGCATCAAGCTTTACATGTTTCTATATCCAGATAGATCAACAAATTAAATCAAAAATCATATAAAGATATTTGAATAAGTGGATGAACACTAAATTAAAACAGGAGAGAGAGAGAGAGAGGGGTGCGAGGGGATGCAGAGATGTCAATAGCCTGACCCGGTCACATTGCTCCTTTGAGCCAAAAAAAAAGCAGCTCCACACTGAATGCCTATACAATGTGAGCCGGAGCCCTCCCCCCCTCTCCCAAAAAAAAAATACCCAAAAAAAAACCAAAAAAGGGGGAAAAAGGGATAATTGCATATCAGGCCCCCAAAGTTTACGTCTTGCATTTCAGCCCCCAGAAACGTGTTTCCGCGCTGATGTGGCGTGCCGCCACGTCACGTGTTTTCACATTTCCGGAGGCTGAAACGCGCGACTGTTGCTTTTAGGAGGGGTGATATGCAATTATCCAAAAAAAAAAAAAAAGGAAAGAGAGGCATCCAACTAGCATATAATAAATGTGGCAACTGAAGGAGTAACAACATGATAGATAGATATCACAGCTAGATTGATCATAAACTGATAAGTCGGTCGGATGGTTCTAATACGAAGGAATCGGATTGATATAAACGACGCACATATACTAAAGTACTTGCTGTCCTGGTAGTAATAAACTTGAAAACTGAAAATGCCAATTATTTCTCTTTGGCAAGGTGAGAGCCAACAAGTTCACAGGGCTAAAAGTTCAAACATGCAAAAGCTTCATCATAGCAACTAAACACTCTTGCAAAGCAAGCTCTTCATCATGAAAAAACAAGGAGAACCTTCACTAGATCTACTACATAATGCAGACAAGACGCATACGAAGAACATATACTAGGAATCTATGACCCGAATTCCCATTTTTGCGTCAAAACTTTCGTCTTGCACCCAGCTATAGTTAATCTTATTTAACACTATCCAGGAATTAAAAAGAAATTTCACTACATTTTCATATAACATTAATAATAAATTGATATATCAGTTTTCAAGCATTAATATAACAGCGCATGTTTGCACTTCGCAGCACTGAAAAGTAATTTCCTTTTGCCCATAAGCATGCACACAGTTGCCAAGGCACAAGGCATGCAAAGGGTCTCCAAGAGCCTAGACACAAGGCGCAAAATAAGGGACGCGCCGGATAGAAGGCAAGGCGCACAACATAAAAAAATAAGCAACAAAAGCATCAGCCAGCAGCAATAACAACAACGAGAACAACAAAATGTAAGGAATAAAGTAGAGCAGCACCAGCTAGGATTTCCAGTCCGGTATGCGCCTTTCTAATAGGGAATGGGTTGAGTTCGTAACTTTTCTTCTTCAATTCTTTTTTTTTTCTCTTTTAAGTTGGGTCTCTGCTTTTATTAGGCACAACCGTCATGTCCACACCTCTAAAAGTTTCCTCCAGCGCTTGCCTGAGATGCGCCTTATAAAGGACGTCTTGTCAGGACCAGGCGGGGGCCCTTTCACTGTGCGCCTAGGCACAGGTTTAACAACACTGAGCATTTATAATTACAAGCAAGTCTAGCCTTAACGATCTCGAAATCAGTAGACATCTACCATAACAAACGCTATTAATTTAGACTCAAATCAAGCAACGAAACCTATATGCAGAAGAATGGAAACAATAATCAGAAATTTAAAAAAAAAAAAAAGAACACACACACACACACACACACACAAATAAGGAAGACCAATTTATACCTTATCCGGAACCGACAATGATGTTGTTGATGGGAATAAAAATGAGCTTGACGAAGAACCCGACGAAGCCCATCACCGCGAACCCTATTGCAGTCCTCGCCGCAACCTTCGTGAACTCTACAGATCACAAAATCGGACCCCAATTCGTCAAATTAAGACAAAAAAAATTACCAAAATTCAACGAAATGCAGAAAATTGGAGATCTGTAACGAATATATAATATACCCTTGCGATCGGGCTTGTGGCAGCGCTTGACGAGACGAACGCTGTCTTTGGAGAACTCCCGCAGAGGATCCACCACTGAATCTATCGCGTCCATGGCTGAATCTGTGAGAGCTCGAGCTCGAAATCAAGTTCTTGAGATCGGGATCGAAGAAACTGAAATTTGAGGCAGAAAACAAAATAAATATCGGAACAAAAATGAGTTACGCGTCCTCATTATATAAGTGCATTGTTCTGTAATTTTGCACAATCCAGACTCGAAAATGTATAATTTAGTTGAAGACCATTTATTTAGATTATATGACTGCGAAGTTCAGTTTTTATCCAAATCTCCATCAAAAGTATATTAGTTTTTTTTAATTTATATTTGTTGAAATTTAAGCCGTCAACTATCCTTTATATGACAAACAACAGTCGACGCTAGCACCAATCTTACTAACTAATTTGGACTAATATTGGTTAGTAAACACAATTATTCATCTAAGTAATTAAAACTTTGGATGCTTTCATAATTATATTATGCATTGTCATATATATAATATATATTTCGATATACAGTAACGAACTTATAATTATGCCAAGGCCATTAAAAATTTCTAAAAAATGATATTTTTAAATTTAATTTGGCGACCAACACCTAAGCTTTAAATAGCTAATCTATTTACATTTTTTATGCACGTAGTAAAATTTCACATAACGGAACAAAATTTTGAATGTAAATGTAAAAATTTACGCTGCCATCTAAATATAAAAACATGAAATGTTTTCTTAAGGGAAAATCGAATCTAAATAAAACATTTATTCACAATTACTCGTCATGTTTATTGAGATGCTAGCCAGTTAACCTCACTACGTTTAATATAATGTAGTTTTACTTATGAGTTTTTTATAACAAAATCTTAGCCTTTCACTGAATTTTTGTTTTTCACTTTATTTTTTAGATGACAACATAAATCTTATTTATAATAAATATTAAATTATTTTACTCAATATAGTTTTCTAACTCTAGTCTTTAAACCACGGTTAGAAAATTAAATTTTCTAAATTGGCTTTTTATATCTGTCGTTTGTCAAGGGTGTGGTTATTTTTGGTTAAATAGGGTCTTTTCATGGGGAAAGTAGTTGTAGTAGCCCGATACTGCACAATAGAAGTGCCATGAGATCTTGTGTATTCTGACGAACTGCTGACACAGAGTAGAACCACAATGGAAAGCAGCTTTAGACCGAAATCTATCATTAAAGCTTGGAGTACACGTGGCGAGACAATACTGGAGCGATATTACTGCTCCATTAGACACACAGATCACGCTAGCTATGAGTCATCCTCTCGGCTTCTTACCAATAGAAACATGCCACGTTGTACACGTTATGAGCTGGGCTGCCTGAACAAAAATTGTGGAGGGACTATTAGTGCAATCTCAGTTTTTTTACTAAAACTTTTTTAACAAAATAATTTTGTTAAAAAAAATAAATCACAAAGTAATCATGTTAACCTATTTTATAATTTTGTAAATTATTAATTATTGAAATATTTAAATGAATCATTTTTTTTTGAATATTCAAAAATATTTCTATCCTATATTAAAAAAAAAAAGAGATAAGTAACAATTTATAAACCATCCAGTTTATCCGGTTAAGCTATTTGCGCGAGCATTAAGTGTCTCTTCATCAAGATTTTTTTAATTTCAATAATAGAATAATTATAATTTTTTATTGTCACTACAATATGATTATCTTATATAGTTTCTTCTCCCACCACTCTGTCTATTATTCACTATCTTAAAAATCAGAGCTTTTTGCCAAATAGAATCACAAACTCATAACTTTTCCAACATTAAACATAAAAAATGAAATTTTTTCAATTAGACTGGATGTATCTAAGTGGGAATATCGATAAAACATGTTTATACCGAGAAGTCTTGAAGCAATCTAAAAATGCCCATTGCTACCTCCTCTGCCGGTTATTTTTTTTTTAATCATCATTTTAAATGGTGACTTTATACCAGTAAATATTAGTTTCGTAATTGTCTAATTCAATTCATAAAATATAATTACTAATTTAAAATTTTCTTATATAAGAAAAAGAATTTATAATAAGTGAACGTAAAATAGAATACTTTCTTTAAAAGCCCAAAAATAATCATATTATCAAAAAATGTCTCCGTAAATTCTTCTCATTTCTCGAAAACCAAAATCATCATCGTCTTCTTCTCACAATCAAGTTTTTAGTTTCAATTTCGGTGTGATACAAGTACATGCCCTTAATGGCATGATGTTGTCAACATTTTCAGATAACGAATAATTCTACAATAAAATGATCCTATCGTGTTTAAATAATAATAATAAAAAATTTATAATTATTTTTAAATTTTTTTTCTAAATTAAACTTGTAAATTTTGATGAGATATCCTTTAAAATTTTCGAGTCGAGGCGAATTCGAGCTCAGCCTCTAAAGCTCGTCAAACTCGAGCTCGATGTAAACCAATCGAGCCGAGCTTGAGCTTAGTGTATTCGACTTGAATTCGGCTCTTTTTGACCTCTAACTGTATCTGTGGTTCGCTCAATTTCGCTAGTTCGAGCCAAACACCGCCTCCTTGTTCATATTGTCATCCATTGGCTATAATTCGGTCAATTATTTAGAAAACTCTAATTTATAAAATCAGCTCATACAAATCAATACTTAGGAAAAAAAAAAAAAAAAAACTTATATTTTCATTCCTTTTATACTTTTTTTTTTCCATAAATATGTGTATATTTGGTATATATATCATATCAATATTGATCTGGAAAGTGATTTTGTGAATCTTATCTTATTACTACATTTATAGCTGTTCACGCAACTAACGCCGACCTGAAATATTCACTATTTCCTTCGCTATCCTTTTCAGGGTCGGAAGAAGATTCTGAACAAACCACCTTGGTCCAGAAAAGTGGACCCCACTCACATCCTACGATATGGCTACGTGTCAGCCTGTTAATCCACGTCAGCATCGCAACAAATCAAATAGATTCGATTTTCATGTTCCAAACCCATATCCCGCCAATCAGTCGAATGCGACGATCACGATAATCACGTTCACGCGAGTTGTCGCCTTCCGCGTTTTCGCGAACATTCCTACTCTGATCGCGATCATGAACGAATTCAATTTCACCTTCTTCCTCAGCAATATTCCATGAGCTTCTCTGTGGATTCGAGTGGTGTGCTAAGCGTTGTTAACCAACATTAATGGCGACGGAGAAGGCAGACGAGGAGATGTTCATGGTGGACGACGCGGAGAGCCCGCGTGATGTCGAAGCAGATCGCTCGAGCAGCGGTAACGGAGGTAGCGATGAGGAGGAGGAGGAGGAAGTACCTGCCGAGTCATTTCAATCACGGCAGTGGCCGCAGAGTTACAGGTAACTGTACAAGTGGAACTCATTAAAAGCATTTTTAAAAATTTGGACATGTAATAAGGTCCTTTGATCAAATAAATGACAAAGAATTCGCATGCTGGAAATTGAAAATCATATTGCTGATTAGAACCAATAAAAAAACAAAAAGAAAAACCAGAACTGGAAGCCTATTTTGTTACTCCAAGACAACCTTCGTTTGTTTTCTTTTTCCTTTTTTTTTTTAACATAACCAGTTCTGAAGTTTTACTATCGAATACATAAGTTGTGAGCATATAGTAGTGTGATACAATTTTTTACAACCGAATTGCATATCGCATACTGGATGCCATATAGTGCAGATTATGAAAGCGAAAAAGCAAAACAAAAATCAGAATTGAAAGCATGTATTTATTACTAAAGGACAACCTTGTTTCCACAGAACCAATTTGAGTTTGGTCATGGAATACAAGTAGCTAGTTATTAGATTGTGATAAAAATGGTTTATCAGTTATGTAATACATGCCGCGTTTTGCAATCTCAGGTGTGATTCTATGGTTGTTCGTTGTGTTAGGAACTTAAATGAAGGTTTATGTTTAAGGTGGCTATTGTATATGATATTGGTTTAGATGATAAGTTAGTTGTAGGTGGGGAAGTATAGAATAAAAAAGCGATAAGTAAAGCATGGATGCGAACATGGAGAGGCATACCCTTTCTTATTTGTCCTACTGAACTTGTTAAAAATGTCGTTGATGATAAGCGATCAGAGTGCTTTGTGGAATTTCTTCAGTATGGATTTTGAGGGGTTCAAGAGCATTGCTTGGTGGCATTAGAGCTAGTTTCTCTTCTTCACTCCGTCTAGTCCAGGAGCTAATAAGGGAGCAAAAGTTGGTATCTTTTTATAGTGCAATTATATAATTGTTTAATTTGTAACTGCATAATCAGTTTGCCTATGATTTTATTCTGTCAAGAATTCATACTTCTCCTGTATGATATTTATAGTTGCCATTTGAATCTTGACAGGCAATCTGTTGATTCCTACACAATTACCGCATCACCAAGCTTTGTATTCCTAGGACGTTCCCCATCTATGAGCTACTCGAGTTTTGACTTGGGTGCTCAGAATGGACATGATGCAGGCATGAAGTCGCCTCTGCTTTCTGGTAGTGTCTTGGAGAAACAAGAATCGTATAAGAATATAAGGAAATCTCCAACCAAGGCAGAAGAACCATCTTCATTTCGCGTGCAATACACAAGTGAAGTATACATGAGCCATGGTTGTAGTTTAACGCAGACCGTATTCAATGGTAAGTTTTCTCCATCTGAGGCTAAGATAAGGCCGACTTCTAGTATTTAATGTCATGTTCAAAGTATGTATAGTTTCTGTGACCGCAATGAACATCTTATGGTTCTTTGACAAAACGGTTTGCGTGGGAGTATGAATGGGAATCCATTGGATAATAGTATATAAATGAGAATCTTTGGAAAATGGTGGAGTGTCATGGGGAATAGAATCACATGTTTGGTCATTATTTGGATAATGAGAAGGATAGTTGAGAAACTTTATTTTTGAGTGTTTGGGTCACCATTGCAGAGTGAAGGAAAGATTTTTAGGGGTTTGACAAAGTTGTTCATGAGCCAATTATTTTCATTAAACATTTGTTGTTAATGTTTATTGAAAAGATTCTAAAAACAAAATTCATTAAGAAAAATAGTTAATAGGGATTGATATTTCTTATTTAAATTCACAAATTTCAACTTCAAATTCCCCATGTAATTTAATCCCCTGTTCTTCACATATTCTTGGTGATAGGTGGGGAGCTTAACCAACCAAAATTTTTACTCACATGTGTAGTAAATGCGTAGAGAATATCATTTCTTGTGTTCTTGGCCCCTTCCTCTATGGAGAGTAAAAGGAAAATCAACTTTAGAAACTCTTCCCGAAATCCTCAACTTGTAGTACCCACATACAATTACATTAAACTTGAATGTGTTGTCAAAGACGCAAGGCGTAACTATGGTCTTGGAGCCTAGACGCAAGGCGTAAGATGAGGCGCAAGCTGCGTAGCAGTAGTAGAGTTGATTAAACAATATAATTGTTATTTCGACGTGGTAATGATCGTTACTAATAAGTTAATGTAAACCCATAATACACTCTAAGTTTGTAATCACATATAAGAGCAATAGGTTATAGGTCTTAGTAAATACTAGCATTTTATTCTAGAAGGAATTAATGGGGTGTTTGGTTGGTATTTTAACCGCATGGAATGAAAATCGTAACCACCTATTCCGATTGTAGGTGTTTGGTTGAGAAAATATTGGAATTATAACCGTCTGGAATTGGAATTGGATTCCTATTATTAAGGGAATTCTGATTACCGGATGTCTCCACGGAATAGAATTAGGGAATCCACGTGTAATTTGATTATGATTCCATAATGTACCAAACGTTATACAACTTGTGGTCATTCCCAATCCGATTCCACTGCATTCCAATTCCGATACACATTCCGATTCTAACTTACCAACCAAACGTCACCTAAAAGGAATAGGCAGCAGCGTGGGCAATTTCCTCTCTCTTCTCTTACTCTCTCACTCACAAGCAGGTATACATATCTTTTTTTTCCCCATAACTGGATTAGGGAGGGTTGAAGGCAACACTGGTATCAGTAGCTGAGGATTTCGATGGACCTTGTTTCTCTTTCCCCTTTTTTGTTTTTGAGAGATGCCACTGGCTTAGGGTTTTAAAGACGCACTTGGGCATTGCCTGGGCGTAAGGCGCACGGGCACACAAGGCACGCTAATTTTGAACGTGAGCCTGCTTTGACCCGAGGCACGCGCAAACTTCGTTGGCGGACTTAGGCGCAAGGTGAGGCATGCTTTTACAACTCTGGACTTGATTTTGCCATACATGAGAAAGGGTTTTTGAGCACGGAATCCCCCACTCTCTGTAGGATTCAGCTTTTCCAAACGTGGCCGTAACTCTTTATTACATTATCGTATCTTCGCTGATTCTGAATGTTGGGAATCTCAATACCTCGCCTTCTGGTTTATTTCTGAGTGGAGTTCCTTATCTAATGCAGTGTCTCTTCTTTTGCTCTGTATTTAACTGGACTCCTGCTCTTTCAAACAGGGATCAATGTACTGGCAGGTGTGGGTATTTTATCTACTCCATTCACGATTGAGGAAGCTGGTTGGGCTAGTTTAATACTTCTAGTTCTCTTTGCTGCTGTTTGCTGTTACACTGGTGTCCTCATGAAACATTGCTTTGAGAGCAAAGAAGGCATAATGAGTTACCCAGACATTGGTGAAGCTGCCTTTGGGAGATATGGACGATTTTTCATCTCAGTGAGTTCTCATTGGCGAGTATATATACACATGTAAAGCTGCATAGCATGACCTTTATGGCAAAATCTAAGTCAGTCCTTTTGCATATAACTGTCAACTTCTCAAATGTTTGCAAACATATTAAAAATTTCTTTTCAGTTTTCTTTGATTAACCTTTTATTTGAAATTCTAGTACTTTGCAAAATCAATCTGGTTCCTCTTGTTGCTTTTGCTTCCTATACAAGAGATAGGCTATCCTTGTACAAGTAGCTTGAATTGACTGACCTTTAACCATTAATTAGACACTAAGGGAGATGGAAGTTGCTTTGATTTGTATTATCCAGCTGGTAGGGCCTCTTGTCTTTTTTTTAATGTCTTTATTGTTACTTGTTTCTGCGTGTATGGAAAATATTGTTACAAAAAATTGTTATACATAGTATAAATGTTTTACTATATACACCTCAAAGCTTTTGCAGTCATGCTCTTTTGTTTTAAATTTGGTGCTTGATGAGTATCATGATTTGAAATTTTATGTTTACATTTGATGTTCTTATGTTAATGATGCAGGTTCTTCTGTACACGGAGTTATATGTAAGTGTAAAACAGATTTTGTAAGATCAAGCTGTCTATGAAATGAAGTAATTTCGTCGTGTTTATGAGTCATTCTTTTTATTAATGCAGTCCTATTGTGTGGAGTTCATCATATTAGAAGGAGATAATCTTACAAGGATGTTTCCTGGGACCTCTTTTGATTGGATTGGAATTCATCTTGATTCTCTGCACTTTTTCGGGATACTAACAGCTGTGATTGTCCTGCCAACTGTTTGGTTGCGTGATCTCAGAGTTATTTCTTACCTCTCAGGCATAGTCTATAATATATTTGCATTGTTTTTTTTTCATGGTATTGTGGAATCTGTCTGCTGGAGTCCAAATATTTTTGATCTTTTCTGTCACTGCAGCTGGTGGTGTGCTTGCTACACTGTTAGTTTTCCTATCCGTTCTTTTTGTTGGTGCCACGGAAAGTGTTGGAATGCATCACACTGGTAAACTTGTCAACTGGAGTGGTCTCCCGTTCGCTGTTGGGGTATATGGTTTTTGTTACTCTGGGCATGCTGTTTTCCCAAATATATATCAATCCATGTCTGATCCATCAAAATTCAACAAAGCATTGGTGATATGGTATGAACTATGGAATTTGAATCTAGAAACAAGAAGTTAGATTTTCCTTTGATATTAATAGCAAGCTTTCTAATTATCTGTAAAAAACAGCTTTGCTGTATGTACAGCTATATATGGTTGTATGGCTACTGTTGGATACTTGATGTTCGGTGAAGGTACTCTATCTCAGATTACACTAAATTTGCCAAAGAACATTATTGCCTCCAAAGTTGCTTTGTGGACAACGGTAAGTTCTTTAATGTGGGGGTGTATAGTTTGTGTCACACATTTGTTGTCCTAATAAATTCTTGTGTAAAATTTCTTGGCAGGTGATCAATCCCTTTACCAAGTATCCTTTTTTTCTTTTAAGACCTTCATTTCTTTGACAATTGTTGTTTATTTTCTTATGCAGATGTTTGCTTCATTTAAGTGATTGTTTTTTTGTTGTCTTGGTATGCAAGAAAATTCACACTATAAAGAAATGTTTGTACTGTGAATGTTTTTACAGTACAAAAACAAAAGTTTTTGTATTCTTGTGCTTTTCGGTAGCTGCTTCCTTAGCCACAAACAGATATGCATTATTATTGAATCCAATAGCAAGGAGTTTAGAGGAGTTACTGCCTCTGGGTGCCTCGAATGAAGTATGGTTCTCAATTATTCTAAGGACCACACTGGTGATCTCAACGGTGTGCCTTGCTTTTGTCCTTCCTTTCTTTGGTAAGTAACTAGCTGTCTTTTTTAGTACAAACTTTTTCTCTATGCTTGCATTGGCAAACTTAGTTTGCACAAAGCGGGTGCATGTGCGGGGAAGCGAGCATCTTGAAAGAAATCCTTGAACAGGAGTGGCTATATAAATAAACATTTCATATTATTAAAAAAAAAGAAAGATTCCGCTAAGCGCATGATACGTTTATGCATTTCTAGTGGAATTGTGATCCAAGAGCTTTTCTCCATATGATTTTTAAAAATATATAAAAAAGAAATGCATGGCAAGAGTTTTAGGTGGCCACACGCTTAAATCGTGAGTGGATGCGAGGTTCCCAGGAGCATAGGAATATTCCTGCAACCAAGAGGCAAAAGGCGCAAACTCTATCTACATCGTGTCCCAATTCTAAAATTTTGTATATAGTTGCTGAGGTGGACTTCACAAAGTAATTATATCACAAACACTAACATGAAATCATAGTTATTAATCCACTTGACGCATTTGTTGAAAAAGTTTGTTATCTGCATGTAGGTCCAAAAAGGTATTTATTTTTATACTATCACTTAACCTGCACGTAGGTCCTTAAGAGTATTTGTTTTGATACTATTACTTACCTTCATAGGTTTTTCCTCTGCTGCTAGTCCTTTTTTTTTCTAGTTAAATGGTACCAGAAATAAAATTGAATAACATGTCCATTGTATTGTAAAGGTTATCATGTGAAAGAGTGTTAATGTTTAAAGTTTGTCCGCACTGAACCGGTAAGATGCTGGCATGACTCGCTTGAGCGATTCCTATCCAAGAGTCAGTTAGAAAATCAGTCTAAATTCAGAATCCACAATTAGTGAATCCAAGGAAATTTCCATGAGGACATAATTGGTATAGTAAAATTTTTTGGGATTCCTGAAGATCAATATTGAAATACTATTTTGAGTTTTAAAAGTTATTCTTGGATACCATTGATGCAGAAGAGTTAGTTGAAACTCGGAAACATGAAGTTGCTGTAAATACTCTGTGCGGCGGTTTGAGTAGTTTTGATATATGGAACAATCAAAAGTGCTTACGGTTTGCCATGCTATGCTAGTAAAGCTATTCGGTATATGGGACTAGCCTAGAATTAGTTGCTTACGGTATGCGTTTATGGAGGTCACAACCTTTTGATTTCCTGTGTCGTCTTTAAGCATAGATTTTAAGGTGTCAAGACCATAGTTCGACGTTTCGGTCGGCACGCCTTGTGCCGACCGAAACGTCTCTGTGCCGACAGATGTCGGCACGGCACGGTCGGCACGACCAAATTTCTTTTTTTTTTTTTTTAGTAAGGAAGAATTGTTCATCTCTCCCAAATGAAGAAGATAACGGTGCTCTTTTTTTACGTTCACGCGGCGCGACTGGTATTTCGCACCGCATGGATGCTTTTTTCTTATATTGTGCCGGTGGGCGCGATTCAAAGGTCACACGCTCTTAATTTTTTTTAAGTTTTTCAATTTTCGAAATTGAAAATCCTTTAAAAATATTAAAATACATAATAAAATATAAAAAAAAATATTTTATATCGGCACAGTCGAAACGACACGATCGGCACGGTCGGCACGTCTCGAGTTTGGAGTTTACCGAAACTCGAAACGGCACGGCACAACAAACTTTGGTCAAGACTACATAAAGTTTGAATGTTGTTCGGCAAAAGATGCAGGATATGCCAGATATGAGATTGAGCTTTCAAATGGTTGTCATTTGGACTCTGTTACATCTCAAAAGAATTTGGCAAGTAATTTTACTGTGATTATTCATTATTTCGCACCCAGGTACTAATAAATCACCGATGTGAAACAGATGTATTTGCACAAGGAATGGTGCTTAGTTTTGATTTTATATACTTGTTATATATCACATATCCAAGTAACGTAAATTGACTTTGTTGCCATCTTCTACATTTCAAATAAAATCATATGCTGCCCTTCTACCATAATAATTCAGCCCATGATGGAAAGTTTATTGAATCAATTAACAATTAGAGAAAACGGAGAGGAGACTTAGCACATATCGTGCTTGGGATTAATGATCTGAAGAAAACGGAACATCACCATTGGCATGCATAATTTGAAGATCCAATATTGTTATGAATATTTGTGTGTATAGGACTCGCACCCTATTTGTATGCTTGTACAGATTCCTAAAACCTTATTCATACAATATGACTTTCCCAAAACATTTCAAAATTTTTCATGTGGAACATCTTGTCTAGTGTCTGCAAGTACCCATAGATCAATGATCCATGAGTGAAAAATTAATTTTTTGGAAGAGGGAATACAAAACTATGTGAAGTGGAGGACCCCACGTGGCCAAAGAAGAGGCCAATAGATGATGTGGGCAAATTGAAGTTGTAAATTGCAAAATGTAACTCCACCCAGGAGAAGTCGAAGTTCAATAGGTTATCCCTTCTTCTAGAACATGTAAAAAGTAATGGAAGAGGGTAGACAATATATGTTGAAAGGAGGTATCACAATTAAGTAATACATCTTGAACTAGTAAAATAAAATTATCCAGCTTGTTGTAAGGAGACTTCTCTTTGATTGAAGAAGTTTGATTTGCAAGTTAAGTGTTCGTCCAGTACGGTGGAGCTTTTTTATTTGAATCCTGAAGGTTATGTTTCTGATCTATACAATAAGGTGATTCATGCCTCAGCTATTTATTTTTTATGTATTATAATTTTCCCGGTGTACTAAGCAATCTTTACGAAAACGCTGAGGTTTACTAGTTCTTTAATTACTCCTTTCCTCTTAATGCTATCTTATACTACTTTAAAATGGGATACGTGTATGGGTTGTATGTGTTTTTGTGGTCTTTCCACATATTCTTTCTTTCACTATTCTTCTCCGAGAAAAATTGTGCAGTGAAAACTGCATGGTTGACTTCCTCTTACATTATGTTGCAATTTAGATGCAACCATTGGGTTTGATAATGAAGGATTTTGAGGTCCTTAGCATGAATTCTACCATTAGTAGAGGTCTCGGAATACCTCGATTCGTGTATTTGCGGAAGCTTGATCAATTCTCACTCGTCCTATCTCCCATTGGCGATGCTCTGGTGATTCTACGGTCTCATTGGTGGCACGGTCTCATCAGTGGCAAGGACTCTACAAGAGTTATCTTCTATGTACTCACTAAATCCATGGTAATGCGGCACATGCTTGTATGCATAAGTGGTTTCTCCTAGGATCACTAGTAACGCTATTTATATGCTGTGTAGTGTCCTTGCGCTTGTGCTTGTCTATTGGGCTAGCACCATACGCCGCCCATGGGCCAACAGTTAAAACTTATTCTCTAACTTGCCTTAGTGTTATGCTTAATCGAGTGTAATTCCTAGCATATGGAACTTTGAAGTTGCATCTCAATATAATAAGAACACCTTCTTGAGATCTCTCATTAAGAATGTTGAACATCCGTAATGATAGTGATGCAAAAAAAGCCCGTGATCCGTGGCCTGTATGCAGCCCGGTTCGCCGGGGCTGGCTGTGGGCCGCCCCGCCGTCGCGGCCGTACTGGCCATGCGAGTCGAGCTTAAAAAGTAGACCCCCCCCCAACCAAAAAAACATTTTTTTATTAGTATTACCGCGCAGCAGAGCTGTGTGCTTTGCCGCACTAGCTCTGCCTCGCTGGCAGAGCTCTTAAATGCTCTGCCATAGCATTCATTGCTCTGCTTTGGTAGTGCATTTCTTTTAATTTTTTTAAGTTTAAATTTTTTTTATTTTATAATATATTTATTAGTTAATTATATTATAACTTTTACTTTAATATTTTATATAGATTTGTTTTAATACTGACTTGGCTCGGCAGGCCTCGAGTTTGAGCTGACCCAAGGTTTTACGTGGGCGGGCCGAGCGGGCCCGCCTCGCACAAGTTACAGTGCGAGTCAGCCCGCAGCTCGCGGCTGCGAGCAGCCTGCCTCGAACCGTGCGGGCCGGCCCACACGTTTTGCATCACTACGTAATGAACATCTTCCAAGATATTGGTTACTTCTCTAATTCAATACTATTGGATTTTCATGGTGAATAATTCATCATGTCAATACCTCTTATAACCATTTTACATTGCATCACTAAGTAATGAAGATCTTCCAAGATATTGGTTACTTCTCTAATTCAATACTATTGAATTTTCATGGTGAATAATTCATCACGTCAATGCTCTTATAACCATTTTACATTATGCAACCTGCTAATACGTGATGTGTTTCCATAATTTTTTGTAGGTTTGGTGATGTCTTTGATTGGTTCTCTTCTTAGCATACTTGTGGTAAGTTTTGTCTCTCTTGATAATTGAATTCGTGTATAGTTGTATTCGCATAATATGTTAGACACCACGCTTTGCATATATGTGGCCAGGTTCTTTGTGTACTAGCCTTTACCTAGGTGACCTAGTGGCTGGGGGATGATTTTCCCCCCAACAACCTTGGTACACCTAGGTGCTTCCCATTTTTGAGGAGGATATGTGAAAATTTATCCTCCATCTGAAAAGAGTGGCACGCATGGCGTGCGTCTTTGGTGGAGTTGAGGTCATGGCCACCTGAGATTTTACCGCCATTGGTTCCGAAAGGACACCCACGAGTCGAGGGATTGATGCGGGCGCGGCTCGGGATCATGACGTGTATGTTCGTGTCCCGTGGCTTTAGATTATGTAGGTTGGAGGGTTATTGTTCCAATATCTTTAAAAGAATTCTCTTCATTTACTATACTCGTCCTCTTGTTTTGATTGTTATTAACTTGGTCCAGTAACTTGATGGAGCCAATTTACTATTAACTCATACTTCATCCTCTTGGGGCAAGTATTTTGCATGAAGACAATAGCTAAAAATGCATTCAAGAGCTCTAATTCAACCATGTTTACTTGTTGTATCTGACCTTGAAGTTCAAAACTTTGAAGGAGATGCTTGGCTCAAATTGCTAACTGCTATGCATTCTATGCAGGCAGTAATAATGCCATCTCTCTGCTTCCTGAGAATAGCGAAGAATAAAGCTACACTTTTGCAGGTAACTAGACATTGTACCCTGTAATTCTTAACATTATGACGCAATTCCTGTTGCCGCGAGATTCTTTGCTTAGCACTTTTTTTTTTTATTATTATGTGCATGCTTGTTTTGGGCGCGCTTGATTTATTTCATTGTTTGGGGAACTTTTGTGCTCGTGTGGCTTGGATGTGGCTTCTTCAGGCTTAGTGTCCTACTGAAACAGTCTCATTCAACGCATGGTTTGACGTTTCGGTCGGCACGCTTTGTGCCGACCTAGACGTCTCGGTGCCGCCACTTGGCGGCACCAGAACGATCAAAGCAGCTGTTTTTTCGGCCGTCTCGGCCTGTGCCGACTGTTTCAGTCGGCACGGTCGGCACACTTTTTTTTTTTATTTAAAAAATGAGTATCATCATGTTTATTCGTATGATGGGTGGGTGTATTATATTCAAACAACGCACATGGTAGATTATGTGCTTTAGGTTTCGTTGATCCATTTTATTAACCACACCGACACTCAATGTGGTAATAATTTATGTAATATGTGCTTTGAGTTTTGACAAATGAATGAGACTTCTTCTTGTTATTTAATTTTCATTACCATTTATATAATAAATCTTTTTTTTTTTTGATAATTGTATGATTCGGTACGGTCGGCACGTTTTCGAGATTTGAGTTTACCGAAACTCGAAATGGCACGGCACCATAAACCTTGATTCAACGGATAGCTGCGTACATCTTACCCTCCACGAATTACAAACTTCTTACAGGCTTAGTTATCATTGGGATGTTGTTGTTGTATGGGTAACGAATAACAAACTAATGTTTTTCATGTCCTGTATTACAGGTTGTGTTGAGCATTTCAATTGTGATCTTGGGTGTTGTTAGTGCAATCTTGGGAACATACTCCTCATTATCACAGATTGCAAGCAGTTACTGATTCTGCTCATCGAATGTCCCGTCCTTTTTAAGTATTATCATCCTTTTGATATCTCTTCTGCTCTACTTATCTATCAAGGTACTGCATTAGGTTTATACGCATACTACCTCTAACGCTATTCTGTTAAGCTAAAGAAAATCTGAATGTTAACGCATGTTGCCAAAAAGATTTTCTCTTTCTTTTTGTAATAGACCCATTTATCGGTTGATTATTATCGTAAGAAATTGTAATACGGATAATTACAAAAGTTCATGAAAATTATCCGTCGTATATTTGTTCGCAAATGAGCGTAGCTACAATTATATATGCTTTGTTACCAACTTATGCTCTCTTGTGAAGAAGATATCTATTCCTGTGTAGTATGGATTCCCTTGGTAGTACTATGGACCACTGAAAAAGAGAGAAGTTTTGGCATCAGTCGCTTCGCAGAAATGCCACTTTTCAGAGAATCCTGATAGTCTGATATAATTTGAACTAAACATTAGTATATTATGATATGTACTAGACACATCTTAATGCACTGGTGTGGTTCAGATACCAAAGCTTTTTTGGAGCATTTGATTTATTTCATGCTCTAAGTGTTCCCTTTTATCACATGAAATATATGTTGCAAAATTACTACTTTCATGAAATTCTGATGGCTTAATGTAATCTGAACCACACATGTACTGGGATATATACCGGATATATTTCTATGCACTGTGTGGTTTAGATACAAAAGCTTTTAGAGCATTTGTTTTATTTGATGTTCTAAGTTATTTTTTTTATCACATAAAGTTTATGTTGCAAAAATATTATTTTTTAGGGGAAATTATGAATAAGTACTTCTTTTTTAGAAAAGTTATCTTTTAGCCCTTCCGATTTTTATATTTAATAATAACCCCTTAATTTTAAATTACTTATTTTTTAGCCCTTCTACATGTAAAATTGACACTAATACTTTTAACCGCTTACTAATTTTTTTGCTTAATTTTAGGGTTGCAACTCGATGACCGGCGCGACGATGCAACTCATTGTCTTCCCACTTTTGTTTCTATTATCCATCACTGCGATGCAAATATGAAAAATATGAAACAATTATGTTGACTATGGAAGACGGCGCGGCGGACGATGACTAACAAATAAAAAAAAACAAAATATGAAAAAAAAAATTACATTTGCAATGGCAATGACTGTAGAAAACGGCGTGGCGGACGATGACTATGAATGACGGCGCGGCGAAAAGAAGACATTGGAGAAGAAGATTCAAAATATTAAAATCTCATTAGGAAAGAATAATCGAAAGGGTATTTTCGTCAGAAAAATAATTGAGTTAGTTATTAGGGTTAAAAAAAATAAGAAAACTTAAAAGTAGGAAGTTGTTGTTTTTAAAAACTAAATCTTGAGGGGTTAAAAAATTATTTTTACCAAGTCAAGGGGTCCATCCATAATTTTTCCTATTTTTTATGGGATCTTTATAATCTGATGTAATTTGAACTATAGATATTATGCATCGAAGTATGTACCGGACACAATCCGATGCACTTTGAGAAGTTCATGTACCAAAGCGTTTTAGAGCATCTTATTTGTTTCATGCATGGAATTTATGGTCTCTATGTAGAGTGTTGTTTGGATCCACTTTTTCGGTGCATCATCTGTGACTCTCTGTGGTACTCTACATATTCAGATTCTTACCTTCGTGTTCGTCTACTATTTTTGATGCTTGGATTCGACATCGAGGCGTCAGGTAAGTTTAATTTGATTGAGAAGGTGCAGTAATTTGCTATTTAATATTGAGCAATACTGTTTATTAGAATTATAAGAATTTTGATACAATCAGAATTGTATATAGTGCATCGGAATTTTGTGGTACGCATTTTGATTACATGATTTTTTCGGAAGAATAATATTCTGTTTATTTTATACCATTTTTTCATAATAATGCCATAATAATGTGATCTAAATGACGGTTTTGCCCCAATGAGAATTAAAATGAAAAAGGAAAACAAAATGGTTAGGGTTACATTTGTAATTTAAATCTTAATTTTTTAATTTTTTGTGATTAAATTTCTATCCACTTACTTTCTTTCCATTATGCAAATAAGTTGGATAAAAATTATTTCTCACCATTTTTCTTCTTCTTATTTTTTTGTTTCTTCTATTTATATTTCTTTCACTTTCATTCCTTCCATCCAAACACAAAGCTAACTGTCATTGTACATTATCAAATGCCTATTCATGTTAATTACATCTTCATAGTTATGGAAAAGGTGGTGAAGTTGGCTAATAAGAGGTTCAAACCTACCCACCATGAGAGTTTGCAATTATTGCACATTATCTTGTTCTCATGGATCAAGAAAAAAAAGGCCGGATATTCGGGTGATCTACGTGGCATAAGATGTTTAATGACGAGCCGTACAGAATTTCAATAAATTCAAATTTCGACACAAAGACAAAATTAACATAAGAGTTACAATTCAATCGGCGATACTAAAGCGGTCAGAGGTCAACTTGTCCACTATTGTGTATAAATAGGAATGTGGTACATGTATTTCATTTTTAAGTAAATTACGAGAAGCATTTTCTCACAAATATCTCTTACTCCGGTCACGTAATCATATTGAACATAGAACTTAATTCACGAGCTAGCAAGAAATTTTACAATGTTTCAGATGTAAGTTTAATTATTTACACCAAACTTACTAAATTTATAATTGGATTATTTTGAGAAGAAAATTTGAATTAATTTGTTTATAAAAAAAACTGCAATATTGTACTTCAAAATACTTTTAGAATATTATAAATACGTCAAAATCATTATTATAAATAGAGTATAGATATTAATTTATTTATGTGTACATTTTTATTAATTTATTTAAGGTACTATTTCATTTTTAACAATAAATTTATAATTTTTTTAAAATAATTTATAATCCAATAATTTAAAAACCTATTTATATGAGTTTAATATATTTGGCGAAATGATGGAACTTACTGTAACATTGAAAATTTCCGGCGAGCGGAGGGAGAGTTTAGAAGGAGCGAGCGAAGAAATAGCAAGGAGATAGACGTCGAGGATGTCGGCGGCGGCAGGGTCGAGAGCCGCGGCGCCGTTTTGGCGGGCGGCGGGGATGACGTACATTAGCTACTCCAACATCTGCGCTTCGCTGGTACGATCCTGCCTCAAGGAGCCCTACAAATCTGAGGCCGCCTCTCGCGAGAAGGTCCACTTCTCCGTTTCCAAGTGGACTGCCGGCAAACAAGAGAAACCCAGTGAGTGAGCTAACCCTATCATAATCTTGTTATTAGTTAGCTCTGACTGTCTTATCTTCTTTGTGAAATTGATGTGGTGAATTTTCTTGTGCATTGTGTGTTCTTTTTTTATTTCAATTTTCTCAAGCGGTAGTGGATAAAGAATCAGAATCCTAGCTGTAATTCTATTACGATTAGATCGTGTATTTATCTGATTTGAAATTGATGTGGAAATGTCCTTGTAAATTATGTTCCGAATTAGATGTGATGAAAGATGTGTATTTAATCGAACAGTCGCATTCAATTCCTCACTCGCCTCTTTTGCTGCCTACACCTACACCTAAACAACGGGCAGCCGCATGTGGAGTTTACTGGTGGTTTGCATGATTAGCCACTGTATTTCCCTTGCAAAATTGTGGGCATGTCCTTGCGCAGGTGAAAAGCAGCCGGGCCCAAAGAATCCAAGATTGTTGTTTGCGTAATATTGATGTTTTCTCGATTTTGTTTAAGATTGCAGTGTGCTTAGATGGTAACTGCTGAACAGTTTAATCCAGTGCATAAGCATTGCCATTGGCATGTTGAGTAGCTATTTCCTACCCTCTCTAGGTCTTTGGATGTCAAAAAGATATGCAGCAAAGTTTGTGTCGCCACAAAAATATGCTCATCATTTGGATGTTAGTATGTGTCCTAAAGTTTGTCTTGAATTTGTGTAAAGTTGAGGCAACTATGCAGCTTTATGTGAGTTAAATTACAGTATTTTGGAGTGGACTTCCCTTGGAGGTTCTTATGTTAATCGTTATAATCCTTTTCAACCCAAAGAAAGGTAGAAGTTTTTCTTGGCCAGTAGGTCTCACATAAATGTTTGCTGATTGTAGAGTTAAAAACTTAATGTTTTTACAATATACACGGACTGAAGTTGGAAAGTATGAAGAACCGTGACTATAGTTGCTCGTTAATTCTATGAAATGAGATGCTTAGGGTGGATAAAAGAGAGATGTAATATAACTAATACTGTGTAAACTATCATAGTACATCTGGAGCAGCTGAGATCAACAGATGTTGGACACATACATGCTAGAATTATCTAAACATCTCCTGAAGGCGCAGAAGATTAAGTTGGGAGGACATGCTTGGTTTTTGAGTTTCTTTCTCACTTCTTGTAAGGAAGTAAGTGTTTATTATATAAGTAGAAAATTTTAGATTCCCCTCTCAACTTTTGCATATCTTTGCTTTGTGTTTTTTATATGATAACAAAAACAATGCTAAAGATTTATGGATTTTGGGATACAAGGAGAAGATTGGTTACTTCAATATCCAGAATACTTTTCTTTCCTTGTCGAGAAAAGCTGTAGTTCTACTTCATTGCATTAGCATCTCAACCATCTGCAGCATATGGTTTGCTTTTACTATGCCTTAACATTACACTTTTTCAAGGTAAAAAGAAAATTATATTGAGTTACAGTATTTTATATCTCAAATGGTATCCACACCCACGGATATTGAACTCTGTGGACACTTCTTTTACTGTGTACGTGTCGGGCACATGTCAAAACACTATACTTCTTAGGACACTCCTTGGACAAGTGCGGCATGAGTGTTGCCTCGTTCACTATCAGACTCGTTGATCACTTTATATCATGGTTTTACGTGCCAGACGGCACCAAGTTAAATCATGGTTTCACTATCGGATTATTAATTACTTTATATCATGGTTTTACGTCTCGGTGCTGAGCCGTCCGTACAACCTATGTCGTCTGGCACGGTCAAGTCGTGCCATTCGTGCCGTCCGGCACGGTCATGTCGTGCCAACCGTGCCGGTCGGCACACTTTTTTTTTAACTATGGATTTTATAGAACCTTTTTATCAGCCACCTCGAGACTGTACGTGGCAGTGAATTATATACTATATACTTTTTTATATGTAATTACGACTTTTATATTTAATGTTTTATTAATTTTTTTATTACTTAGATAATTTTAATATTTTAAAAATAGAAAGTTGTATGGATCGGCATGGCACAATTGGTACTGTCGACACATCTCGAGTTTCGGATTTACTAAAACTCGGGTCGGCACGGTACGGTAAACCTTGCTTCATAATGACGTTGTACATTTACAAAGACTTGTTAAAGTTAAACACTATTTTATCTTATAGTAAACTAAACTGCACAAAGTTTGAGATAAATCAATGTGCTCAAATTAAGTTTAAGAAAGTTGATAATCAATTATAACTTGATATGTGATGTTTTAAATGTGAAGAATGTATTGTATGATAAGGCTGTAATGATTTTTAATTAGTTCTTGATCCTAACTGATTATTTCGTCGTCGTATTTTTATGCATGTTTCATTTTAAATAATTAGTCTCGTTTCTGCAGTATTTAAAAATCAAAATTCATTTTCTCTTTAACGAAAACATGCATATGGTTAGTATGAATCTTTTTTTGTGATTTCTGATGACGAATGATCTATTAGCCTTAAGTATATTTGGTTGGTCTTTTTCATAACTTGAGTAATATTATGATGACAAATTTGTGCTAAATGAGGATTGTAAAAAAAATATGGCTATCTTCACGACAACTTTTGTAGTGAATTTTTTTTAAAAGAATACTTCTAAGTAGGTGTTTTATGGCTCATAAGTTTTTATTAGTTATAAAAATTTGAAAGCCTCAAAACATTTTTTTGGAAATAATTTTAAAAAAAAAAAAAGAAAATAGAAAAGTTATAGTGTACCTCTAAAACTTTTCTTTTCATTTCAATTTTTTATTTTTTATGTTTAAAAAAAATATTAATATATATGTGTGTATTTTGTATTTTAGAGTGATTTTGTAAGTTTTTAAAAGAATCAGGAGTTTATTTGACAAAGTTTGCAAAGTTAAGGATTTTTCAGACAAAAAGGCCTAAAATTTTCAGTTGCATTTAGGTTTCTCAACTCATGAAATAGCTGCTACATGCGTTTAAATTGAATGAAGAATCAAGGCGGATGGTTTTTCTTTCCAAGTGACTCATATCAAAGTATCGGCCTCTATGGAAATGTTTCTATTGGCATATAGTTAATGTCTCTAATGAAATATCTGATGTATAAGTATCTCTTTTGGTTGACTGTTTAACATAACTTCTATTTTCTTTTCAGCCATTCGTTCGGACACACCCGACGACTAACAGCTAAAAGCATTGGAGGGACCTCGCATCGCACCGCAGATAACTCCGGATGAGTTTCTCTCTTATTACGGTTTAATTTTGCTGGACATGTTAACTGTTTTCGGCACACGCAGATTGAAATTGCGGAAATAATAGCATGACCTTGCAGGTTAATTCTATTATAGTTTATCTGTTAAGTTTCGCTGTTGCAATACTCTTTTCCTCATGCCAAACAAGAAGTTATCGCATCTGACGTTGCAACAAATCATACATGAATTCTCTCAATTGTAGATTCTTCCAATACATTTTATTGAATGTCTGATTTAAATCATTCAATTCTGATAGTTCAAATTAAAAGAGGCATACAAAAGTAAGTTATTTTTTTCTCGGTAACTTGGGTTGTTTTTCTTTACATCTTCTTTATATAAAAAGTTATTGTATTTTTTTGAATCGTTTTAAACTGAACTATTAATTTTGAGTGAATTAAATCTGACAATTTAATAGAGAGTATTGAAAGAGTTTCAGCAATGAAGATGATTCATGCTCAAATAAATCTTTGTCTATTCTAGGAATGTCTCTCCTGCATGGTATAACAACGACAAGTAAAAATTCTCGCCTGAACAAGGTATGGGGATGGTGAATGTATGCAGTTGAGGTTCTTTCCTGCATGGTAATGTTCAAATGTAATGAAATGCATGAGTTTTAAGTGCTCTAGCAAATAGCATTGTTTTCAAATCGTAGTTTAGGCTCGGTTCAAACCTGTTTGTCGGTCGGGCTTCAAATCGACTCATTCAATAATGAGCTAAAGCAGGGGCGAAAACGATCAAAGTGCCACTAAGTTCTAGCAATGTTCGATTGGTTTAGTACAAGTTCGACGAGTTTCGAAGACTGGATTCAAACTCGACCTGCAAAATCTCGAGTTAGAGCTCGGTTTGATTGTATCTACTGAGTCGAGCTCAAGTGGAATTGAGCTCGCTCAACTTGAGCTTTGAGTGATTACATCAATTAGGACGAGCTCGAGTCTCGAGCTCGAACTATGTAAGTAATTTTGCTGCAATTTTTTTTTTTTTTTTGAATTAAATAGAAAAGTTCGTTTAGAATCGTGAGCCTAACTATCCGAGTAATACGATTTCAGACTCGGATCATTTAATTATTCGAATTCAAATCAGTGCTTGAGTTTGGCAAGATTCAATCCCTATGCAAGCTTAAACGTGTTTGAATTTGAACTATTTATAAGCAGTTCGGCTTGTTTTTACCTTAATCTAAAGCACGAGTTGAGCTTATGTTGATCCACTGGCAAGCTATTCAACTCCACTTTTTTTTTACACCTACTATAAAAAATGTGGTAGGTAGAAGTTAATAGAGAAATTAGTCTGCACGTTTTAAACAATTTTACACTGCAATTTTTTCTGAGACTTTTAAAGAAACTTCTGCTTTTCAAAATTTGAATAAATTAATAATATCTAATATTTTATTTGTTCGTTCTAATATTTTATTTGTTTATTCAGAATATTATATGTATTTAGTGTAACATCTCGTTTACTCGTCAAACATTTTATTTGTTAGTACGGAGCACCGTAATACAAGATAGCAGTACTGTATTTATTCGATCCATCATCATAGTTGTTCGTTTGGAATACCTAGATATATCCATCTAGAATTTTTTTTGATAAAGTTGAAAATACGGGTGCTGGTCTAATCTCTTGTTTACTCGTCGGAAATATTATGTTTACTCAATCTAACACTTGTTTGTCAGTCCAATAATTTTTTTGTTTGTCCGAATTATCGTATTTATTCGTCTAAAACTCCATGATATAAATCGACAACACCAACACTATGTTTGCTCGTCCAAACATCTAGATATATCTAGCCGTAATTGTTTTTTAAAAGGCTGAAAATAAGTTAGCTAATTTGTAGGAAATTTGTAGTGGGGGAATTTTTTACATTATTCCTTGTTTTCCCTTTATCAGAATCTGAGATTTAAAATATGTAAAGTAGAAAATCATGAACACAAAAAATAGTGTAAAAATTTATGAAATTAAGTATCACAGAAAATTAGAGAAAAATTGCAAAGTGACGAAGCATGTTAAGCCAGTTTCCTTAAAGTTAATAAGCTACGAGTGCATATATTAGTGCTAAATTCATGCAATTTCCATTTTCCACACTTTTTCTCTAATCCTAACCTTCCATCTTCGACACCCATCCCACTATGCCCACCCATCCCACTATGCCCATCTCCGCCGTCTATCTTCGTACATATACGCAAAACTGAACACCATAAAATTCGGCTCAAATTTTGGACAAATTAACGGGTCTGATGGTTCAAGCATGAATCGCATCGCACAGCTCAGTACTGCACCTAGCACTAGCAGTCTGAGCTTCCATACGATCATCCATGGCCAGCGCCACCGCCGCCATAGCTCTCGCTACCGCCGCCGTGATCTCCGTCGCCACCGCTCTTCTCTCTGGTACCATTTTCTATCCCCAAAACTGTGTAGCACCTTGGTTCTACCTGCTGATAACTTTACCTTATATATAATATACAACCAAGCTTCTCTGTATTGTCGCAAATCGAGGAGACTGAGCTCCAGAGTTGAGGAGCTAGAGACTTCTCTCGCCGCGGCTCTGCACAAATGCGCCGTCGAGCGCAGCGGCCGCGTCCGATCCCAGCAGGTGCGACAATGAATTCTGAAACACTTGTTAACACAAAATCCATAATTTTATACATATTCTAATCTTGTATTGTAGGAGTTGAGGAATGCATTGGTGCAGCAGGTCACTGCTGCTGCTTCTTGTTCAACGTCGGCATACCCCATGGCCCCTATAGGAACTGTTCACTCCTGCTTCTCTACCAGGTACTTGATCCTCTGCTGTCTAGATCATTTGATATAGGTATAGAAATGTACGATACAAGGATTAAGGTTGCAGGGATTCGAAATATGGTGTCGCAGTTTTAACGCAGTTTCGACCAAGGGGTCGTGTATTCAAAACTATGTATCAGGAGTCTTGAAAAATGGACCAAAATGAAATTAAACTTCATTTTAGGACCATTTATATTTTTTTTGATGATTTTATTACTTTCACTATATTGAATTAATATGTCATTTAAACAAAGTACTCAATGTTTCAAACTATACCTGGTATTGTAAGTAAGACCAAAATTTTTTATTATATAGAGTAAAGTTAAAAGTTTCCAAGAGATTGTAGATCAAGTGACATTTTGTTATATTTCGCTCTAGAAATGGTACACCAAGACAACCTTTACTTGTGCCCATGGCAAGAGCATGTGTGGTATTTGATCAGACTCGTGTGCCTGCTGCAGCTCTTGAAGGTCTCATTGATTATTCACATTGCTGGATCCTATACGTGTTTCATCTTAATACTGATTTGGAGAAGTTGTGGAAAGAACCAGCAAGATCGAAGTTCAAAGCAAAGGTTGGTGCTAGCCTTTGTGTCAGGTTCAGTGTTTATAATATTGATTTTGGTCACTGAGCTCGTTCAGTGTTTATAATATTGATTTTGGTCACTGAGCTCGTTCAGTGTTTATAATATTGATTTTGGTCACTGAGCTCAGGCTTATTTGCTAAAATAGGTCAGAGTGCCAAGACTAAAAGGTGGGAAGATGGGTGTCCTTTCTACAAGATCTCCCCATAGGCCTTGCCCCATTGGTCTTACTGTTGCTAAGGTGAGAACATTTGCTTTTACTTCTCTTTATAAAGTGATATCCTGATGCACTAGCTGTTAAATCTTGTTGGATCAAGTGGATCAACAATAGAAAAGTTCTTGTAAAACAAATCTGTGGATGTGGATTTTTTCTAGCTATTGGTACTTTAGCTGGGCCTGGGGACCTGTTACTAACGAAGATTAATGGTCGATTTTTCTCCCATATTTAACATTTTGGTTTTATACACTAGAATCTACCAAGTACACACGTCTAAAATATTATGCTGCCTTCTAATAACCGGCCTTCGTTGGCAGATTATCTCTCTTACTTACATGGTAATTTTAGGAGCCGTCTGGCTACCTTGACAGTCAGAAGACAACTGTGCTCGAAATTAGACGCGTATGTATAACTGTTTGTAGGAATAGGGAATAGTTACTTCTGTATGGTTTTATCATGTTCTAGTGGGTCCTTTTTTTGAGTGAACATGGCCTTCAAGTACGTGCTGTGACATAGAAGGATCCAGGCAGCCGACTCCACCTTTTGGGAGAAAGGCTTTGTTTGTTTGTGTTTGTGTGTAAATAATGGCTCACGTAATTGATCGTTGGTTTACTATTCCGAAAATTTCAATGATTGATTTTTATGTTAATCTTTAATATTTTACGTTTAATTTGGGCTTTTATATATATACATATATATAATCCACTAATTGGAATCAATTTAAACATCTGTTTTGTAATATTTAGGTGGAAGCAGTTCACAGACATGCACTTTTGCTTTCCGGAGTGGATCTTGTGGATGGAACGGTACTCCTATATCGCCACAGTTTCTAGTGTTGTGCACTCTTCTACTAGTTAGTTCTCATATTTTTACACTTGGCTTGAAAATTTGGCATTATAGTGTACTTATCTAGTGCTATTTATCAACAGCCAGTACTTGATATCAAACCTTACCTACCATATTCTGACTGCATAGCTGGTGCAAGTATTCCAGATTGGGTTAAGGTATTTATGTTAGATATCTAAGATTTTTCCATCATTTGTCTACTGTTACTAAAGAGAATTTAGTGGCATACTTGTAATTTTGACTATTTATTAGGATTAAGTTTCGAATTTTGTTGCTTTGAATTTACGAAATACATTTTTCTAACATAACATGTGGTATGCTTTCATAGAATCAGAAAGAATGTTTACTTGCTAATTTGATTTTTTGCTTTCCAAGTGATTCCAAGTCTGATTTTATGTTTTCCAAGTTATTCCAAGTCCCCTGCAAAGGGGCGCAGGAGAGGGTGAGAGCCCCTAATGCCCGGATCATGCCACACCAAGAGGCACTGTCGGCGAGTCGGGTTGTTTGGGAATGCCTACCAAGGCCAAATATGGGCTAGAGCCCAAGCCAATAATAGTCCTTCTTACCCTTCACAGACCCCGCTCAGGCGAGGCTTTTTTTGGGTTGATGTCATAGTCCTTGCTCCTTACTCCTTAATCCTTACAAACCTCTCTACTTCTTGTTCTGTAGCTAATGGATGGTTTATTTTTATTTTTATTTTTTTTTAATAATTTTTTAATTATTAACCCTTATGAACCGATTAGCTCTTGCTATTTGACTTTTCTTCTTTACTTTATTAACCTTGATATTTGCCCTATTCATGGAATTTCTTCTTTTAGTCTTCTTTCTGGTGTCTTATCATGTATTTTACAGTCTTATCTGTTTGTCTTTTTTGTGATAAAAAAAGGTGAACTATGCAAATAATTATGTCATGGACTAGCATAATGCCGTTCATTCCTGGCCACCCTATGATATTTCCGGTATCATACGTTTACCTTTACGTCTATGATCCTTACAAAAGAAACAGTGGTTGCCTGTCAATTTGGAGTTGGGACTGACTTAAGATGTCTTCAGTCTGATAGTTGTATGTTCTGAGTTGGTTTTGTCAATCAGCCTTAATTGATTCCTTGTGATTTCTTCGACAGGATGAGAATGCTCTGTCTGTAGCTTCCGTAAACTTCTCTGACAGCTTCCTTTCTTCTCTTTCCGGCTGCTGGGATTCTGCTGTAAGTTATTTCAAATCTACACATTTCTATATGAACTTGTCTAAATTATGGGGTTTTGCCCAAAAAAAAAAAACCTTTTTGCAAAACTGAATAAATCAACCACTGGAATGAAAACAGTAAGTAAGCTTTCCATAACACTCTTTTGACTCGCTCGGAACACTGGTTTTGCTCGCCCCAACATTTTGTTTGCATGCTCGGATCACTTCAGCCACACTACAATATAAGCTGGCAATACTACATAATCCGTCTGAAACACTGAACTAAGCATCTGGAACATCTTGGAGTATCGAACCAGAGGTTCTATGAAAAAGTTGAAAAGACACGGGCTGATTTTTAAATTTGTACGAGTTTTAAGAGTAGAGTTTTTTTTTGGCATTATTCCATAAATTATTACTGGTTTCTCTAAAGCTAGTTTACTTACGTAGCTTCCAAAATCACAGCTAACACGAAAACATCGGATTAGGTTTTCAAAGGCATCTTTGTGCACTTCATATATGCATCCTTTATTTTCATCTGATAGACAGAAACATTTGGATCATCTTATATGTATTCATCATGTTCAGTTTTAAAAATATCCTTGTGCGTTTTTTTAAGCATTTATTCATGGGGTTTTGTCAAAAAAAGCCGCTGCTTTGCAAAATTTGAACTAATTAACTCCTCAAATGAAAACACTAAGTTAGCTTCGTAGAACATTTTTTTATTTCGCCCAAAGCACTGTTTTAGCTCGTCAAGAGCACTTTTTAAGCTCATGGGAACACTAAAATAGCTCATCCGGAACATTTAAGTCTAAACACTATGATATGAAAATGCTACATTTAGAACATTTTTTAGTTTTCGACCAGAGGTTTTTTTGGAAAAAGTGTAAAGGAATGGGCTCATTTGTACGAGTTTTGAAAGGTATGGGCTTTTTGGACATTATTCCTTTATTCATGTCATATAACAAATTTTTGTCCTTTCTTTTGGAAGGGTAAACACTCGCTATATAGTTCGACGAATGAGTTCCTAACACTGATCAAGGAGGTGCTTTCCTGGGATATAAGGTCTGTATCCCAACGAAGCCGGCCCCATCATGTGCTTGCGGATCTGTCAGCATACATGAACGGCTGTGATGACAAGAGCGATAAAGATTTTCCATTCGAAGCTTCTTCTGATGGCACAGTTGTATATCACTTAATTCTCGAAGGAATCGATATTTCGTATACAATAAATAGCAGCTACAATATTTTGGTTGAGAAAGCTTCCCTAGTTGATTCCAAAAGATCGAAAAACATTTCTAATAACTTGAACTGGAGAGATGTAATTGAGCGGAAAAAGTGAGCGACATTGACGAATAGATAGTCTGGAACTCAAGTTTTTGTAGTTGAAACTTTTTAATCTCTATTCAGGCAAGATTGTTACTGGGTTGTTGTATGTAAAGTGAACTATAACTTTTTAAATTCATTATTAACAAAACATTGTTGAGTAAATTCAGTTGACCATATAAATCTGATTGGTGTTGGAGTGGAGCATCAGGCAGCTGAATGTTGTTCCAAGGTTAAGGTGAGGACTCTTTTCTGGGCAGGGGTCCATTTTGAAATTATTTGAAATTTCAAAAGTTATCAGATTTAAGGGTGGATGGGTGCCTCATGAACCATCAGTTGTGAGATCGAGTCTTTGTTGTAATGTATGATATGATTTTTTTTCGAATTTGCAGGAATAAATTCTGAAGGTTACGGTAGGAATATGCATGTATCGAATAACTTGTCAGGCGATAATGTACGTTCAGGTTTGTACTTTCTGACAATGTTTCAAGAACTGTGGTTAGAAAATTATGTCCAGTAAAATAATATGATATTTACTGTAGAAAACTCTTTGTCTTGTCATCTAAAAAAAAAGGAAAACACATCTGCCATTAGACTAACAAAGTGATGGTGTCAAAGCAGTTGAGTACTTTCTCCCCAGTGTGTATGAGAGCATAGTTTTATGTGCCGATTAGCACGGCTTGTGATGGACGGTTTATGTCGGTTCGGCATTTATTAGCACAACATATACGTACACATCATATTTGAAAATCTTCATATTAAAATTTTAAATATATTTAACTTTTTTAATTTGGTTTTTGTATATACACACGGCACCATCCGTACGATCAGTTAGTACTATGATATAAATTTATTGAAATTCAATTTCGCTCGGCACTTAAAACCATGATTAGATGGACGAGAATATCACACAAATTAGTGTGGATCAGATTCATTTGACAATTAGGTACACCTTATCACTACTAGTATTTTAGAGATGAGAGTATTAAAAGCAGTAGGAAATTGGTGCCTTCACAGTTATGAGCATTTATAAGCTGTATATCTCCTGCTGCTAGTAGTTTTTAGTTGTGAGACTTCACCTACTATCATTGATGATCCAACAACTATGTTTTTAATAACGAGATGAAATATTTCCTACCACATACTCCAGAATATTTTACTTGCCAGAAATTTTTAAACAATTTTTTAAATCGTGGTAATGAAATAAAATTTCGGACGTGCATTATTTTTGGACACGCAATCAGAGTACGGTCACGCATCTAACACAACATTCTGAAATTTTCTGAAAACTCAAACTTCTATCATGTATTTGTACCATGCATCACTTGAATTTGTGAGTGATGGCTCATAAGACATCTATAATATCAGTCGGATCTAGCCAGAGATGTTACTCCAACAATTCTGCAATTTTGTGCAACTTCATAATGGACAATCCCTTTACATGTCGGTCGGCACGATTTGTACTAATTGCCATATGCCTGTTCTGACAATTATTGATACAGTATGTTTTCAAAAAAATTGTATATGAATTATTAAATAAACTTTAATTTATTTTCTTTTATTTTAAAAAATAAACAAATACGTTTTATTAGGCTGATATATTCAAATATATGAATTTATCGTTACTCGGCTCTGCAAGGTATGAAAAAACCTTGCAATGGGAAGAACAACATCAAAGATTGGTGGTGAAATTTTGGGAAGTAGCTATGCAAAATCTCATCTTCCATAATCAAATGTCATGTAACCTGTCATCAATTTCTAAGCCTCATTTGTAATGGATGGAGTAGATATTTTAAAGTGTTTTTCTCGCAAAAAGTGTGGCAAGTTGCATGCTTTTTTAATGTAATGAGCGATAATATTCATTAATATCATCATAATTTTTAATAGAATTATAATTTTTATATAATATATTAGAATATGTGTATTACAAATATCTAGAATGTGATTTACTTTTACTCTCCTTTGCATTAATAAGGTTAATAAGGTTAGAGTAAACAGTTCAATCTTGATGAGATAAAATCTAACGGCGTCATGGACCATGTGGCCTGATCCGACGGTCCAGATTTCGTCCAAGTAGTTCCAACACCCATATATATTATATTCCAACAATCCAACGGTAGAGATATGATAGATAGATCTTGGGGTAGATCTTCCTCACCAGCCGCGTGAGTACGTAGTGAGTCGTGACCACTGACCTTCCAGAAGTACTTCTGTTCCCACGTGCTCCAATTGCAACTGCCGGTGGCATTCTCGTAATTACGTATTTTCTTCGCCGTCAAAAATGGAAAACATCTGATTCTTCCGAGGTAATCGTTGCGAAATACGTCCGACGAATAACACGTCAGCATCACTAACAAAAGGGAATTTGCATGTCTAGGCACTAACTATTATCTTTTACATAATTTAACATTTTAAAATAAAACATCCGATGAAATCCGCTCAGGGTACAAATGTAAAATGTCATCTGCACTACTTTCAATGGCGGATTCAGAAATCTACAGCAGGATAGGCAGGATTGAATAGCGACGGAAAAAAGCCACGGAGCGACGACGACGGGAAGAAGCCGCGGAGCGACGACGACGGGAAGAAGCCATGGAGTCGGAGCAGCCGAACAACAAGCTTCGAGGAATCTCCGAATCTGGAGGCTGGAGCGACCGTGCGAGAGAGCACAGCGGCGGGTAGCGGCAACGAATTGGATTTGTCGGAAGGATGCGCGGCACATGGACCAAAGAATTAGGGATTTAGAGTTTGAGAAAAAAAAAGACAGAAAGGTGCGGGCAGCAGCAGCTTAAGGAAAAAAAAGAAAAAGAAAAAAAGACGCGCGGCTCGAAGGCGCGACCTTGACCTTCCTCGCCCGTGCCTCTTACCACTGGGCCGATTGCTTTAAAGTGATATTTATTTACCCAATATATTATATATTTATATATTATTATATATATATATAATATATTATATATATATATATATTAGCACTACTATATATATACATATATACACCTGTCCCGAAAACAGGGTAGTCAATTGACTACCCTGCTACAACACTAGATCCACCCCTGACTACTTCTATGTATTTGCATTGCCAATTTTCCACCACCTATTTGCTGTTAGATCAAAAATCTGATCATGTTATCTATCCTAACTTCTATAGACAATAGTATATAGATTTGCATGTATTATCATGGTCAGAAAAATTTGTACAGGATTCCATATTCAACACGTGATATGTTACAAATATCAGGCTGGAACCTGAATGTTAAAATGTCCTGTGTGAAGCTGTTCATAGTTCGGACTCTCTCGTTCGGACTATAGATTGTACGATTTGTTACATTGGAAAGTCCGAATATTTATTAATAAGTACCGGTCACCAGTCTGCCCGCGTAGAAGTTCAAATCAACGGCACTCTTTCTCTTCCCCTTTAGAAAGCAACTTATTAATTTCCCAAAATAATATATAAAAAATCTATCCTTTTCTCTATCACTGCAGGAATCACTCTCTCATTTCTCCTCCATTCTCTCATTCTTCTTCTCTTCGTTCAATAGAACATTGAGGGAGAGATTCACTACTCCAGCAATGGAGAGATCTGCGGCGGGAGTGAGATCAGAGGAATCGAAGATGGTGGCGAGAAGTTCTTTAGTCGATTCTCTTAAGGGTTGTGGTGTTTCTGGATACAATATCGACAAAGAAGAACTCCGGCGCCGGATCACCATGCCGGCTTACCTCCGCGCCGCCGTGGCTGCGGCGGTAAGAAGCAAAGACGTTGCTACTGTCGCTGCCGCTGCCTCTGCCGGAGGAGAAGAGGCACCTGAAGCTCCCATGGTTGTGTTTATTAATTCCAAGAGCGGCGGCCGCCATGGCCCCGAGCTCAAGCTCCGGTTGCAGGAGCTCATGGCTGAGGAACAGGTAATATCTCGGTTTTTTATTTATTTTGTATTAGAGTCGCTCCTCGGATCAAAGGTGGCATAGGTTGTTAGATGGGAGGAGTGACCCTAGAGTCGATCCTAGTTTTTATCTGTGTTATATTGAGCAAAAAAAAAGTATGAGTCGCTCTTAGGAACACTCCTTGGGTCATTCTGTCACTTGTAAATGTTGTAGGAAGAATTATAACCTCTCACTGCTCACTAAGAAGCTTTGGAATGAGCATATATAGTTGGAAAACTTGGACTTTTGTTTAGAATGGCACAGCTGAGGAAGTTATAATTTTTGTTGACATTCACTTTGAGAATTCTTAAGGGTGGATCATGGATTTGCTCATCAGTGGTTTCTAAGAACAAAAATTTGCACATGAAGTTCTGGATTTGTAGAAAATAAAAGACTTAGCGGACGAAATGCGGGTTATGAAACTTAACAACTTTATAAATTAGGATTTTAAAATCTAGTTTCTAGATTTTATTCATTTTTAATTAAACAATATTGGGAAGTGGTTATCCAAAAAGCTTTTTTTTCGGTAAATTAGTTATCTTTTTGAACTGAAAGTCTAGAATATGTCTACCTTCTATCTAAGTGCTGCATTTTGTGTACAATCATCAACTTTTAGTCAATATTACATGAATTCATTAATATCCTTCCAAGTACTTAGTTTTGAGGCAACATGATATGATCTTTATAATGGTATTTGCTATATGACATGCTGAAGAGAGTAAAGATGCTTCTAGACTTACTAGCTGGAATGTTAAAGTGTTCATCACAACTGTATCTGCATAGTTAGTTTTCTAAGTTTGTTTCCGATTGGGTTAGTCAACCAACTTTCCAATGTGGTACTTCTTGATTGTTGGTTTAAATAATTTAGAATTGTCTATGACAATGTGTACGAAGAGCGCTGTAATATGGAAAATTTCCTTTTTTTGATAACCTATTTCTCGGAGAGTTAAACTAGTGTTGCATTGTCTATTATTAATACTTCCTTCTTCCTTTTTATATGTTCAATACATTAGGATTATGTAGATGGTTGACATAGCGAAGACCTCCTGTCGTAATATTTTCTTTTGTATATTAATATAAATGTGATAGTATTCATTTTCTTTTTACAAATAATCCAGGTTTTTGACCTGTCACAAGTAAAGCCTCCGGACTTTGTTCAGTTTGGACTGGCTTGTCTAGAGAAATTGGCATCTCTTGGGGACAATATCGCGAAAATCACCAGGGAAAGGTTGAGGATTATGGTAAGTTGCTCTTCCTGTGTACTTTTTTGCATGCTATTTTCATATTAATAGGCATGCATGCAAAGTACATGTTACTTTGGGTATATGCGCATGTATAATAGTATTGCTGACCAAGCATTTTGTATTGTTTTGGAATAATTTCAAAAAAGCCCTGCTTTTCAAAATATGTAGAAATCAACCCCTGCTTTTTCAACTTTGCAAAACACCCTTGGTCGGAAACTCAAAAGTGTTTCGGACGGCTAGTTGGTGTTGCCAGCACTTGTATCGAAGGTATTACATGCTGGGCGGCATGGAGCCGGAGTCGTGCCGGTCAAACAATTTTCTTTTTTTTAGGTTTGGGTACTGTTCAACAGGTCCCAGCACGAGACGCAACGAGTTAGGTCATGCGTAGGTGCTCATGCGCCTGTGTGTGACCTTCCTTTGTTTTTTTTTTTTAAATTTTAGTTTAGTTTTAGTTTTATTTGTTTTTATTACCTTTGGGATTTGCCAAACTCTGCTCGGCATGGCATGGAAAACCTTGCTTGTATCGTAGTGTTCTTGGCGAGCTGTGTTAATGTTCTCGTGAGCTGCAAAAGTGTTTTAGCAAGCTAACGGGCTAGCTAAAATGTATATAGGGAAGCTAACTTAGTAATTTTTTTGAGGAGTTGATTTGTTTAAGTTTTGCAAAGCAGAGTTTTTTGACAAAACCCCCACTTTTATTTTCTGTTTGCCTTTTCCATTCGAGTAAATATAATTCCCCTAAGGTTTAAAAATTTGCTTTTCTCTTTGAAAGGTTGCTGGAGGTGACGGAACAGTTGGATGGGTGTTGGGAAGTCTCACAGAACTTTATTTGCAAAACAGAGCGCCTGTTCCTCCGACTGCCATCATCCCACTCGGCACAGGCAATGATTTGTCGAGAAGTTTTGGCTGGGTAAAAAGCTCTTTAGGTTTCTCAGATAGACTGTTGGCTCTAGCATTAGATGCTGCTATCTAAACTTTCTGCATTTCTCTAGGGAGGTTCGTTTCCTTTTGCATGGCGGGCAGCTGTTAAGCGTTCTCTACATGGAGCAGCTATCGGTCCCATTTGCCGGCTCGATAGGTGAGAGATAATTTAGTTAAAAGTTTGTAGCTTAGGTTTCACTTTATATAAGAATACTCTTTTTTGCAGTCTAGCTTGATGTTCGATTATATAGTTCCATTGCACTATGGCATTTTTTTTTTTTTTCAATTTGATCTGCATAACTGTAGATGCTTGCCAAACTATTTTTTAATGCATGTTCTATTTGTAACTAGAGGAAGAGGGACATTTGGCATGCTTTTTTTTTTTCAGAGTGCATTTTAACATCTGGATTCCCAGTTATCATTAAGAGTCTTTTTGGTCTTTCCATGCAGTTGGCATGTTGTGGTCTCCATGCCTGCAGGAGAACATGTCGAGCTTCCCTACTCTCTTAAACAGATTGATGAAAGTGCTTTTACGCAGGTTTTAAAACTTTCTATTTTGTTTCTGGTTTTCCTTTTTAAAAAAAAAAAAAATTATATAGCTTCATGCCTTCCCTAATGACTGAAACTTGTCAAGCGCTCTGTGAAGCCCGTCAAATAGAATCAATCCTACTTGTTCATCACAGGTTTTAGTGGCTTTTCCTATAGCCATGCAGCTTATTTACAAGTACTTTTTTCTCGTAATATTTTCTTTTATTGAAATGGACTTTTTGACTTTTTAGAATTTTCAATGTCCTCTGCACCTCGTGTATAATTCTTAATGTCTATGAGAAGCGATAGGTTTGCTCCACTGAAATGTGGATACTACAAAAATGGATGCTTGAGTAGAATGCCATTGTTTTTACGCTTACACACTGAGGGATGAGATCATAAGCATAACCGGCTTTAGGTTGGCTGGATTAACTAGACTTAGGAAAACAATTTTGGGGGGATGGACGACCATGGTTTTCCTGCAGCAAGGGATCAGAATAACATTTCATGAGTAGATAACTTGAACACAGGAAGAACGAGGATCGGATATCCGGACCCCACCTCTGAAAGGTGGGTGAGTCCCTATTAGTGCTTCTATCTACCAACACCACATTCAAATATGGACCAGTGAACCTGATATATTTCTAGAGATTTACATGTGGATAGCAGACTTTACCACTTTATGTGGATCCTGCAAAGCTGCTGCTAAATTGTCTTCACACTGGAATGCTAATGGAAGATTTTTTGTGTTGATGGTTAAAGGCTTCTATAATTATGTGTCTTTCATGTAGATCTCACACTAGTCTTAGCATAGTGTCAGCTTAAGGGGCAATTTGTTTGGAAGAAGTGAAAATAAAGTGGGAAGAAAGTGAATTATGAAGAGGGAGAGTGAAAATGGTAAAGTGGTAAGAAAGTGGGTTTGAGTTTTTTATGTACTAGGAGCTATGGTAGTATGGAAGTAGTGTGGAAGATCTATTTGAATTATAGAACAAAATTTAAAAAATATTTTTTTATTTAATATATATTTAGTATTTTTATTATATATTTATTGATAATATGTATTTCAGTAAAATTTTAAACATTTACATTTTCTTAGAGAAAAATTTATTCATAAATTTATAGTATTTAGTTTATCAAGAAATTGTAAAGCTTGCTATGCTAAATTTGATACTGTAAACATATTAATAATAATATATTAGAATTACATAATATTATATATGATAATTAATAATATTCATTATTCACTTTCTCCCCTCTTCCTACTCTTTCGTGAGTAAGTGGATAAGGTGAAAATTATATGGATGGCGAAAAGTGAGAGGAAAGTAGAAAGTCCTTTTTTACCTTTTTTTTTAAGATAAACATACAAAGTGGCTGTTATACTTTTCAACTTTCTTAATTTTTCTCCACATTTTTCACTTTTTTCTTTAAGTAAACAGGTCTTAAGATAAAACACGTGATGTTATTGTAAGCTTGTAACTGAGGAGAGGGTCATGTGGGACTATGGACACAGAAATGCTTCTGCTTGCCAATAATATAAAATTTGTGATGCGTGTATATCTTAAAGGTTTTTTAGGTGTTTCAAAATGGATTTGGTTATTCTGAAAGATGAAGTTTGTGATGCATGCAGATCTAGAGGCTTACGTTAATGTAGTGGCTAACGAATTTGGTTATCATCAACTTGCATTCTTTTATTGTTTCTTAGAAGCAAAAACAACTAAATTATCTTATTGTTTGTGCCTAGTCAGTTACTGCTAGGTGAGCGATTTCTGATCCAAAAGCTTTGCGTAAGCTCATCTTGTTTAATTTTTGTTGCTGAAAGAGAGAGCTCTATGTGTTTAAGTTAATATAATGCTATTTTCTCAATATTCTTGTTCTTCATTAATGACATTATCGACCTGCTTAACTTAATTTTCTTGTAGGATATGGATATTCAGGGAGAGCTCCCTGAAAAGATTTCTTGCTTTGGAGGGGTCTTTTATAACTATTTCAGTATAGGTAGTTTGCTCCATTCTTTATTTATTGTTTTTTCTAAAGATCTGAAGTTAACACTTTGTCGTATCATGCCATAATTAGCTATATGCAGTCTCCATTATTTATGTGAAAGACTTTTGCATAATTGTCATGTACTCCTGAAATTATACCATCAAAAGCTTCTGTTGAAACTTATATATATATATACATATATATATATCTAGATATATATAATATATATATATATATATGTATATATGTATATATATATATATATATATATATATAATATATATATATATGTATATGTATATATATATATATATATATATATATATATATATATATGTATATATATATATATATATATATATATATATATATATATGTATATATATATATATATATATATATATATATATATATAAAATTGTTTTATTTATTTATTTATTTTTTAGATAGAAGGTATTGGTTATTACGCAGTTAAGACTAAGGACCGTAACCCTCTTATCTGGTTGCTCGGACCTGGGTCAATGGGAGAGGAACAGGAGCATCAAATAAAACCAGGCGATTATATCCTTTGTAGGTCCAAGTCGGGTCCAATTTCACTGGCTCTGTTAGCATGGAATTTTTTCGTGCACGTATTGTACCAAATTCCGTTAACCCGCAAAATGGGAGAACCTTGCTATGTGGATAATATTGTCTCTTGGAGACGTATTATAGTATGGAAAGTGAAATTGGATAATCCGAAAGACCTAAACACAGTAAATGGTGTAGAAGCATAGTTGAGAGCAAGGTTCGACGTTTCGGGCGGCACGCTCCGTGCTGCCCGAAACGTGCCGGAGCTGCCGGCGCTCGGCACCGAAACGGTGCCGAGCCGGCGGCTCCATTTTTGTTTTTTGTTTTTTTTTTTTTTTTTAATAAAACTGTTTGTCTTCCTCGTGGCAGCGACGCGAGGAAGACGACCTTAATTAGGTCACGCGCGTGACCTTATTTTGGGTCCGCGCGATCGCGCGGATCTGATTGTTCCGAGCGCGTGCGCGGACCTGATTTGGGTCCGCGCACGCGCGCGGACCTAATTTGTTTTTTTTTTTTTAATTTTTATAATTTATAAAATATGCTTTAAAAATATATTATAATTACTTTTTATTTTTTTAAAATTTTTTATTTGTATTTTAATTTATTTTTGTGGTTTTTTTATATTTTAATTTAATATATAAAATATAAATATAATATTTTATTATCGGCACGGTCGGCACGTCTCGAGATCCGAATTTACCGAAACTCGAAACGGCACTGCACGGTAAACCTTGGTTGAGAGTAACACAATTTTGGAAGTAGATTTTGTTTTTTTTAACATCCATAGTATCAATCTATGTTGTTGTACTGTTGCTTTCCTCTTTTCATTGGATAGCACTAAATATCTCAAGTTTATAGGCTTGTTCCTTGTTCTGATTATGCACATTCTGTTCTTAAGTAGCCTTCTATCTGGTGTTTGCATGCAGGCATGGATGCACAAGTTGCTTACGGGTTTCACCATTTACGTAATGAAAGGCCATATCTTGCACAAGGTCCAATTGCAAATAAGGTACCCTTTTTTGGCCATTATTAAGTCCAGTAAATTAATAGATTGACTTGATGGGCCACTGATGTTTTGAAGAAAAGGGATCTGTGGTTCTTACTGTAAATCTCTTCTTTTTGACTATATTCAAGTTATCATATGTTGATCACAAGTAATTATTCGTGTTTGGTCACAATTTAGTGTTTTTCCTTGTACAAACTTCTTGTATTTGATTGTGCGTACTAAACATAGACTGTGATATGCAAATAATCCCTTTTAAGATGGTGGAGCTTCTCTTTGATTAACAATTATTTGTTATAAATTTGGTTTGTTCCCTTGCTTCTAATTAGCGTCAGGTTAGAGCTTTCTTGGCATAGGGATATCAAGGGGCAGGGAATGGACGAGGGATTATTCCCTGTCTCCGACCCTGAGCTTAATTCCCATCTCCGTTACTATCGGGGAGAGGAATTCCTTTCCCACCTCTGCCCCCATGGAATCCCGGCGACCTTTCCCCTTCTTTAAAAAAAGATTAAAAAATATAATATATTTAAAAAAAATATTAATATAAATATTGATCTTACTATATATACTATATAATATATTTTATATACTATATAACCGGGGGTAGGGGTCAAGACGGGGCGGGGGATAGGGTCCCCCCATCCCCAATCCTGACTAGGATTTATTTTGATCCCCAAACCGGACGTTTTCGGAGCGGGGAATCGGTTTTCCTGTTGGGTCCGGGATGAATTGACATCTCTTATCTTGGCATAATAAAATGGCATATCATTTATTTCTTACATTAATTTGAAGACAATGAAATTATGATAGTTACTTCTTGTCGTGCATTGCATAGCTTAGGTTTTTAAGTGGTTTGTTTCTTATGCCAGTTGATCTACTCAGGATATAGCTGTACTCAAGGGTGGTTTTGCACACCCTGCAGCAGCAATCCAAGTTTAAGGTCAGTTATTGTCCCTTGAAGCATACTTTACCTTGAAATTGTTGAAATAACACATTTAACAAATATCTCTTTTTTGTTGTGAATTGTTGAAATAAGCTAGTTAGGATCATTAGTTTAAATTATTTTGATACAGGGGGCTGAAGAACATCGTGCGACTTCACATAAAAAGGGCAAATTGCTTAGAATGGGAGCAAATTCCTATTCCTTCTGGGTATGTCTAAACCCATCGTAGTTCTGCTGTTTTACTAACTGTAAATTGCTTTAAAGTAGTTATTATGGTCTTAACTTTGCGATAATGATTGCCGTACAGATGTTTAAACCAACTTGTCAAAGAAGTTTGACTTTTCCCTCATTTGCAAAAAGAAAAAAAAATCACGCATTAATGTTGCATAATTTTATGTTGATTTAAGGGTTTTTGTTATTGATGCAGTGTTCGGTCTATTGTTGCTCTGAATCTTCATAATTATGGAAGTGGAAGACATCCTTGGGGACGTCCCAAGCCTGAATATTTGGAAAAGGTCTTATTTTGTTTTTCTTATTATGAATTTGATCAAGAACCTTGATGACAAATGCACTGTTACATTTGTGTCATCCTATCTTGTCTCGGGTATGGTCTTAAAAATTATACATAGTGCAGATTCCCATTAGAAAGCTGACATATTATATGATAAATTTGTTTACGCAGCATATATATATATATATATATATATATATATATATATTATAATATTAATTATATTTATGATATAAACAATTTGTAATATATATTTGTATATATATTATTTCTATGCTGATGTTACTCATTGTAATTAACTCATGTTATTGATCTTAATATAAATAATTTATATTAAACCCTCAGGATATGTGCAAGAAATTTGTTGTAGAAAGTAAGGTTATTATAATATAAATAGGGGACATAATTCTCCCTGTATAACAAAGTTTTACGTGCAGTCCTATTCAACTCCAAGAATCATAGTCTTCTTAGAGACTGTTGTATAACCTTATTTTGCAGTTCAAAAAATTAAGCTCAAGATGCTTAGGAGTATGCCAACGTGAAAAATATTTAAAGCTTTTGTTCCTGCATGTTTAAGATGTTTGTTACTTTTGGCTAAATCACTCTCTTTTCTTTTACTTATGTAGAGAGGTTTTGTTGAGGCCCATGAAGACGATGGACTGCTTGAGATATTTGGTCTTAAGCAAGGATGGCATGCATCGTTCGTCATGGTTGAGTTGATTAATGCAAAGCATATTGCTCAGGTACGGGGATTCTGTACATCCCTAATCTTAATATTTTAATAGTTAGTTATGGATCTTTGACTGCATGAATATCGAATATCAACAGTCATAAGCAACACCAGATGAGTCATGTTGCCTGTCATTCTGCTGTTAATAATCTTGCATTCTCCTAGAACTAGAATATCATAATTTCCGATCTTGAAATATGTACATTTCAATACGCATGTTGAATAAGATATACATTTGCTTTTAGTTTCAGGTCTTGCAAGTGATTTTCTTTCTTTATATCAGTTTCTATAATATTTGAATATTAGTGACACCATGGTCTAGGTCACTTAGCGCCTTTATTTATTATTTTTTTTTTTTTATAGTTCTTATTTGTATCCTATTTTATTTTATTTGGTTTTACCTTTATTATTATTACTATGTTATGTGTGTGTGGCTTATGTTTGTGTTTGGTACACTCGGTGTGATTTTTTGTTCTCTGTATTTATTTGCGTGCTTGCTATCTTAGATTTGCTTTTTTATGCCGAGGGTCCTACGGAAACAGCTTGTTCAGGACATGGCTGTGTATTTAATTGTATGAATACATAAGAAGATACTATATAAATATATGGAGACTCAATTTTTAATTCGACAATGTCTAAGAAGATGCGAACATGCCATAACTGTTTCCAGCTATGAGATCCTGCAAGATTATCTTAGCTTATAACGTTTGAGTCAAATAACCAGATATAGACTTACGAAGTTACGCATCAGAGTTGTTGTCATGCAGTAAACTATGCTCAAGTATTAGAGTTGCTGTAATTTTTGATCTGGAGTCTGATATCTTTTCTAATTTGCATTTGAGGTTCACAAAAGTTTCAAAGTGTTTAAGCGTATAGAAGCATTACAGGATTCTAGCATTGTTAGTCATTCAAAAGCTGGTGAAATCTTCGGTTTCTTTTTTTTTTTTTTTTTTTTCGGGTGCTTCATATATGTGTAGCTTTCCTTGTAGTCTTTGTTTAGGTTGGTGGGCTGTTGTTTCTGGCTTTGTTTAACAACTGGTGATTTTGTTTCCTAGGCTGCTGCTATCAAATTGGAAGTAAGAGGTGGCCAGTGGAGACGAGCATACATGCAAATGGATGGGGAACCCTGGAAACAACCAATTTCCCGAGATTTGTCTACTTTCGTTGAAATTAAGAGGGTTCCCCATCAATCACTAATGATAAATGGAAAGTGATCCCTATACTCAGGTACAAACTTCTGAACACCTTTATATGATTAGGGGTGTTACTGTCCTTTTTTTTTTTTTTTTTTTTTTTTTTTAAATTTTGGGGTTCCCGTGGCTTGCTGCATCCACAAATAATGGTTCTTATATTGCTTCCTATAGTAGTGACAGCTGTCCTGTATTTGTGTAAATTGTATCATTAAGTGCCATTCATGCTTGATTACTGACGTAAGGAAGTATTTTCAAATGATTGGAACAGCTAGCTTAGTAATATAAGATAATAGGGAGGAGGACAGTATGCTGAAGCTTGGATCGACACAACCGAACATGTATATCTCGTATAGATCAGCTGGTTCCTGTCATGGTATCAGTTAAACTGACGTTTTATGACTACTGTCTGCTTGTTGCATCAAAGAGATTCTTAACTTCGGTAAATCATGGTTTTAGGTGCCGGTCGGCATAGCCCATGCCGGACGGCGCGTTCCTGTTCTGGCAGTTGTCGGTACGGCCGAAAAATCTTATATTTGAATTTAAATTAATTTTTAAATTTTTATTTGTTATTAAAAATAATAACAAATAAATTTTAAATGACACGGTCGGCATGGTATCGTCAGCACAGTCGGCACGGCACCGTCGGCTTGGTCAGCACGTGCCGGGATCTAAGCTTATCCAAATTTGGCTCAACTCGACAACTTGCGCTAAATACATTATAAACAGATTGCGACTGCTTTATTTACATTATTATGAAGGAACTGCATTTTGGCATTTTCAAGCATGGTATATGATACTCTAGTAGCTATGAATTTTGAGCAATTACTTTTATGTTTCTCTTGCAGATACATGGTTTTCGGTGCCGGTCGGCACAGCCCGTGCCCAAAAATTTTATATTTGAATTTTTTTTATTTTTGAAAATAACAAGTAATTGTATATCGGCACAATCGGCATGGCACCATCGGCACAATCGGCACGTGCCGAGATCTGAATTTACCGAAACTCGGCTCGGCTCGGCTCGGTACAAAAAACCTTGTGCATATATATCAACACTTAAAAAAAGGGATAATGCGCTTCTAACTAGCTTCCACTGCTACTAAACCTACCCTCATCTGTCCTATAGTTCAAAGCAAAAACTTGGGAAAATATGGCAATTACAGTGAGTTAAGTAGCATGGACTGGTGAGATGAAAGTTTCTAAACGATAATGTTGTTTAGCTATTCTCGAATCTCTTCGAGCAATCTCATACTAGAGTCTATGTCTGCGGGTTTAATAAAGTATTTCTTGAAGTTACCATACTAAGTAGCATTTGTCCATTGAAAACATGAGATAGCATTCCAAGTTCTATGCTTGTATGCTTACTCTAATGAAGATCCATCCTGTAGATAAGGTTCACATCTCTGTGCTAGGCTGAACCAAGTTTCGGTAAACTCATATTTTGGCACGTGCCGACTATGGCGATGATGCCGTCCCGATCATGATATTTATTTGTTATTTTAAAAGATAAAAGTAAAGAATTTAAAATTAATCTAATAAATCATATATAGGGTTTTCTGGCACATGCTTTGCCGGTTCACGTCGTATCGATAACTAGCGGAACAGGGACATGCCGCTCGGTATAGATTGTGCCGACCGGCACGTAAAACTGTAATACTATCTAACATGTTTGATCTACTGTTGATTGTCACTTGAACAATAGCTTCATCACTGGCATTTGCGTGATAAGTTCTCTTAACGTAATATATTAAGCATGCGCTTAATCTTCTATAGATGGGTTTATCATGATCAATCTTATTCATTGATGCCAGTTTTCATAGAAGCAAATTGATAAGATACCAATAATCCACATGCTGAAGTTGATCCTCTCGAAGTGATCTTGATAAGTCAGCCACAAGCCTCGTATGATAGTTCTAATGTGTTGATATATATTTATTTGTTATTTTTCAAACATAAAATTAAAATATTTAAAAATATAAGATTTTTCGGCCCCTGCCGTGCCCGTGCCGATAACTGTTATAATCCGCGAGTATCTTTTGTTGGTTGGGGCAGATATGAAGTTACAGTGCACATTATTTTATTTATTATTTTGGGGCTGTAACAAAAAAATTTACTGAGAAGATCATGAAATCTAATGATAATTCTATGCTTTTTAAACAATGTTCTGTGGTTAGCTCAGATAAGAGAGCTATTGCATACATTACTACATAGAAGAAGCACTGAACACAGAACATCACGTATTTACCGATATTCTCTTACTCTTCGTGCAGGAGTTACAGATTAAAGCCATTGTTGGAAACTCCGAAGCGTATGACCAACCTTGTATGATATTGTTATTGTGCAGCATGTAAATCCACGGATATGTCCGTCTTGCCCTTCCCGATATTGTTCCCACTTCCAGAATCGATCTGACGTGAACGAGAGTTCCTGTATTCAAACTGATATTATGAGTTCTTGTTAAGGATAGAAGAAGCAAAGTAAAATAGCAGAATTAACCATTATTTCTCTATCTTGAGTTCATCTGGTGTGCATAAAATGTTTTTATTGTATGTGTATATTCTTGGACAAGCCCGAGGGACGGCAGCTACTTAGTTTTAATTGGAAATTCTACTTAGTTTTAATGGAAATTCCTGTCTAAAAAAGTTCTTGAGGTGGAAAGAAGGTGCTGATTCTTAGTATTATATGGTTATGTTATTATTATTATTATTATTATTACTACTACTGTTATGGAGATTGTCGTGAAAATTTTTTTGCTCGTAACTGATCTTATTTTGTGCGATTGTGTAACAGATGAACTAAATGAGGATACTGATATATATTTCACCAATTGTGGAGTTTTAGTTTTCGGTCTAAACGGAACTGAAGATTTGTATCATTTTCTACTCTTGTGTGATTCTTATATCTTTTACGAGATGTAAAAATTTTGCTTCTTGAATAATCTTCAAATTCGCTCTTCTTTAGGTAGTATAGACATTGTAGTAGATTCTTTCTGATAAATTAAGCTAATTATGAACCACAAGTCAGTAAAGTTATTGATCATAAAAGTGCTTATCCGTTCAAACAATTTTAAAAATATTTAGAATTAATAAATGCTAATTTGTATTTGCAAGTTTCTTGAGGTGAAAAGAAGATAGTATTCTTACGGAATCTTTTCAACTTTCCAAAGTTGTGATCCATGGATTTTTTGCAATTTTGGGACATACTTTGGGAGCTCAAGATTACGGGAAACTTTTCAAGAGTAATGAGAAACTTTTCATCACATGCGGCCACTAGCCTATTCTGCTTGCGTGCTGTGTCCTTCTCGGGACTTTCTAATTATTGTAAAATCGATTAAATGAATATATAATTGCATAATTTGAATCGAAATTATTTGCAAAAAATGAAGTTCAAATCCAATTCCAACTGGGAAATTAAAGTTCTGGAGATGAAAGAGGGGTTTTCCACCGACTGCTGAAGATTTTTCGTTGATTTTCAGGTAACAAATCGTCTCGGACAAACTAATTTGCTTGTTTTCGCCCTAAATTCGTATGCTGATATTGCAGATGATTGATTCTTCTGTGATATTGTATCACCTAAATAGATTTCTGCATAGAAATTTCGTCATATTTATTAGTATATGTGATTCCTTGCAAGAATTTCGTCATAATTCAAGGTTAATCTATCTAGCAACAAGGTTTTATTTGATATATAATTTTGTTTTGATATCTTTGAGAGGAAAAATGCTTCGGCAGTTTTGAACTTTTTTTACATCAAAATTGAAAGGTATAAAAACCAAATATATTGTTCCTTTTTCTATCAACAATGAGAAATCTATGTTTCATCTACTAACTACAAAAGGCATCATACTGTGTTCCCTGTATGGACTAGCCAGATCGGGAGAGGAAGAGGAACCTCCTTGCGGCGAGCTAGTCATATATGAAACATTTAGATTGTTGAACCTATTCTCAAATTCATCGTTGTTAATTCCTCTATTATTATCGATGACATGTCCGTTAGCGTCGACTATCTTGTTCCTTCTAAAAGTATAAGAGCTGTGATCCTTCTTGTTGTAATATTGAAGCCATGCTTGCAATCTCTTCAATACAGGCTTGTCTGGATCGATTTTCTTCAAGTCGTCCCAATTTCGATAGAAAAAGTTAGCCAGGAAAAGCAATATCGCACAGGTTGATGTTACGCCTGTGATAAGGAAGAGCCCCCAAAAGCTGCCGAAGGTCAGCCTGCTGGACCCGAAGGTACTGCCTTGGTTTACGCATGTAGCTTGATCACCAAACCATTTTTTCTCGATATCTTTTATAATTTTTCCATCGGTGACTTGGAGGATAGCCCTTGAGATATCAGGTACAAGAGGGGAGCCCTTCGGGAATGCCTGCAGATATAAAAACTCATGCTCAAGAAACAATAATTATCTCTAGTGTAATTGGAATCAGTAGTAATAAGGTTAAACATCACATCCTTCTCTAGATTAGAACCTTATGTGTTTTTTCTTTTTTTTGGGCAATCTTTTTTTTTATTAGTCAGGCGCTTGATTAGCTAGAAGATCTTTACCTTTACATAGATATTATTTGTGGTTGCACCACAACGAGGACCAAGACCGTAGTCTTTGAGGTAAAGAGACTAATTCTTCCACCAATACTATTACTTTGCATGTTTCAAAAGGTTGTTGTAATTGGATCAACAATGTAGTAGATGAGAATAGAACTGCAGATCTATTATGTATGTAGCTTGCCAGCTCAATTTTGGAAATTTATTTTGGTCATCTTTGGTGCATTTTGTGCTACACATCGCGAACTTTTGCTTTGAGGCAAAATTATGTTTTTGAAACTTTACTACAAGTTTGTCGTGATACTCCTAAGCTTTCAAATATCAGAAACTCTGAACTCTCAAAAAAATCATTTGTTAACCTCACCGTTAGATATGTTGTTTAAGCCGTTGATGTGGTTGCTGTCGTAGATATCACTTATTCTACGTGGTTGCTAACTTGGCCACCACTTGTCCTACTTGGTCTCTGATGTGGTCATCGTGTTAGCAACCATGTATATAAGTGATGGTCACGCCAGCAACTACATTAGCAGCTCAAACGACAAAACAAAAGATTCAACGGAGAGGTTAATGGAGGATTTTTTGAGCAAAATTTGAAAGTTCAGGGTCATGATAGTCATTTTTTAGTAAAGTTTAAGGTCAAAAATATAATTTCTCCTTCATTAGCCTACATCAGTTAGGAATTAGGATGTGATATGAGATATTAGTTTAATTGATCTTTTGAGGTCCTAACCTTTTATCATGCAATTGCTATTTCAATAAAAAAGAAAAATATGACGATAAATTTAGACACGAAAAGATTAGATCAAGAGGTGGATGAACTTACAAAGCCAAAACCCGCAGTCTTATAAATGGGGCCAATCATCATATATCCCGAACAATGTTGCGCAAGGAAGACCCTTATGTATGGCACTTCATGTACAATGGCAGCAACACCACCACTTTTGCTTCCTTTCGAGAGAGCTTCAACAAAATAATCTGATGAGTTGTATACCTTTAGTTTAGATGGATCAAACTGGAGATTCTTTAACAGTCCCTCGACAAAGGAACCCTTGGAATAGCCAACATAGTCCCCATCTTTTAAGAGCTCCTCTACAGATGTAACAGTTGGTTTAAGCTGTTGTACTGTTAATAAAGAAGTTAAACTGGCTGTATAACTTGATGTTAATATGAGCACCACAAATACCCATACAATTACCACAATCCTTGATAAAATGTTTTCCACTCTTTCTTCTGCACAAAAAAAAAAAAGGGAAAGAAGTGTCAAATTGGCTGCATATTCAAACTTCCAATTAGATTAGTTCTTATTCAACATTTAAATTTTGGGATAAAGCATATATTTGCAATGAACTTGATAATAGTATCCCTAGGAGAAATTTGGACAATTTTGCTTGGACACTTTATTTTTACGATATTTTCCATGTTTATTTGGTTGAGATAGTGATTAGATGAGCCTTTATTCAATTTGATTTTTGCTGTTTCATTTTGTTTTTGGAAAATATGTCCAAAACTCATTATTGAACAGAGAAGAGATAAAGTAAAATCTACGCAACTGTGGGAGAAAACCAGTGTTGAGAATGAGAAGTAAAAAATGATTCCAAGTTGTTGTGCAAATGGACCACGGAAGTCGTCGTTGATCCTATGCTCCATCACCCACACCACGAAGCCAGTCAATAAGAAAAAGGCGAGGCTCCCAAACCACAAATCCAACGTTAGTGGTTTCAAAAAAATCCATGCATTTTTCCTCACTTCCTCTTTCACAGGAACTAACATGGATACCCCTGACTCGGTGTATGGTAACGTGAAGTCCACATATTGGGATCGATTTGCTCTTATTGTAATATCTCCAACCACAGCATCAAAATTCTGTGAGTATACCAATCATGTTAGTTCTTTAGAAATAGAAGGCACAAAAGTAGTTTAGGATGCTAAGATCTTGTTGACATTCATGGGTTAGGGTTTACAAAAAAATCAGTAGTATGCATCTGTCTTAGTGGATGAGGTCAATGTTTAGTACCTGCACATAGAAGAGGATATTAGTTTTGTAACAATGCTAGAAGGTTATATGAAAATTTTCTATGTTTATTGACAGTGATTATATATATATATATACATATATATATATATAGAGAGAGAGAGAGAGAGATGGGCTATTCTCAGCCCATCTCAGCTGATTTCTGGACCGTCGGATCACGTTGATCCGACGGCTTTGTTCGCACGCGTGTTTTTCAGCAGAAAGTCGCTATCGACTTTTCGACTAACCGTTAGATCTGCACTATCAAACGGACGTGATTTCAACTGAGAGAGGCTATTCTCAGGTCGACCTGAGAATAGCCTCTCTCTCTCTCTCTCTCTCTCTCTCTCTCTATATATATATATATATATATATATATATATATATATATACATATGTTGATGACATTAAGGGATCATGATTTTAGATCATTGTAACAACTATTAGACTTCATACCTTGAGAAAAACTTGATATACCAGATCATTGTATGTCCCTGCCATTTGCCCATCAGCATTTGCAAATGGTATGAATTCATAGGAGATATCATATGGTAGCCTGTTGATTATAGCTTCAAAGACATCGATGCTATACCCTTCCACAGTTGTATAGTTCGTTATTGGATCCCTTTTGACATTAACAAATTCGCGAAATCCTTCTTTTATCGGAACGCCGATCCTAAGTTTCTTTCCGCTCGTCGGGATTTCCCATCCCTTCGGTACCGAAGATGACTCTCCTGGCCATATTATTGGTTTAAGATCATTTGTTGTGGTCGAATAAGATCTATTATAACGATCTAGTTTCTTTGAGATCCCAAATGTTGGTGTCCAATACCCGACTACTCTAGACCCTTTCCCTATCACATTTATTATTTGGAAGGCCGACGGTTGCAATTGACCATTGATAAGATGGAAAGGCCCACTGAGACCTCGAAACTGGTTGCTTAGGATCGTTCTTAGTAGTATTGAACCCGTACTAGAAATGGGTAATGATTCCAATAATTTTGAATTATTAGAAGATCGGGGATTCTGATGAGAGGCAAATCTTGATGCTCCTACCTTCTCAATGGCCATTGCTAGTGTCCATACAGTATCATAAGCCATCAACCCATATATATTTATCTCCGGAGGTTGGCTATCTTGATGATCTTGTTGAAATCTTCTCTTCCATCTAGATTCAAAATATTTAAGCTCCTTTGAATGTGGTACGTGCGGTTTTACACCTAGGACACCTTGCATCGCTTCAATTATTGATGGATCAAAAGAATCGACCAAATTTGACAAACCATATGTTATGATCCATGAATATCCTTTATTCATCATTCCTGCCTCTTTTGCCTTTAAGAAAAGACGACTTCCCAATTTCGATGACATTTGAACAATGAAAACCCTTGTTGCCATGGTCTTCAGCATATACAGTTCTTCCATAATTTGATCGTTACTTGCCGTTGGGCTGATTGAACTTCTGTAAGGGACCTTAGCCTCAGCCTCTTGGAGGGCATCGATCAAATAAGGTATCACATCTCTTCCATAGTCGGTATCTTCGTATATAAGAACAACCTCTCTCCATCCAAATGCCTTTACTATGGAGGAGATAGCATTAACCTGCGAGGCGTCGTCATATGTGGCTCTCACAAAATATGGATTGTGGGTGGGTGAAAGTGAAGGGCTAGTCGATGAGAATGAAATAATTGGAACATGAGTTTCAATTCCAAGATCAATGATAAAAGTAGCTTGCTGGGACTTTTGAGGGCCTATGATTGCTTGTACTTGTTCATTCCTTAACAGATCCAACACTGCATAGATTTGACAACCATGCTTGATATTTGACAGCTTTGAACAAATATTTTTTAAACAGTGAAATAAGTCATAAAATGATGCTTGAAGCAACTTGCATGATAAAGTGGAACGCAACTTCACGGACAAAATATGATAGTTTGATAGATAAAAGTCATAATTGACATTTTTATTTTGGTTTATGAGAAATTGTGATTTTGTAAAACATTCATCATATGTTTGCTTTACTACATAGGCTTTCAAATGAATATCTTCTTGTATATCTTTGCATATATAACACTAGTAACTTTTCCCTTTTACTTATGCCAAATTCATATATGATAAAGTAGAGCATGAACTCCAAATTGTGCACCTAGCCACTATGAAGTTATTCATGCATCATAACGATTTTTAGATAGGCTAATTTTTAATTTTTCAGTAGACATAACTTGGCTTGCCTCATTGTACCATGTAGATATCTCTGCCAAACTTGTGATATAAGTAGAGCCATCTAACCAGTTCTTAGACTTTATGCTCCTTTTATGCTTCAATTTAAGCAAGCTTAATGAACATGAATTTAGGCCGAGCTTCGGTAGGATCAAAGATTGTCATGGAGGTTTATATACTTTGAGAAAACAGTTGATACCTTCAGAGGCAGCTTTCAGGGCATTGCTTTTGGAATCTCTTACATGAAGAGCCAGTTGTGTACCATAGTTCCCGTGTGCATGATAAAAATCATCAAGAGCCATAGATATGCTTGTTTGCCCCATCTTTCCGACCAATGTATCCAAGTCGAGTACCACTCCGACCGGTATCTGAACCCGATTGTTTGTGCTGCTACTATTTTGTGCTTGAGCTACGCAAACAAGTAGTGGAAGGAAGAGAACTAGCATTTGTGGTTCCCTCATTGCAGTTGTTTAGGCAATCTTCTTCTAGCTCATAGCCTGTTCTCTGCTGCCATTTATAGGAATATATATATATATATATATATATATATATATATATATATATATATAAAAGAATTTAAAAAATATTGCATTGTCAACTGTTTGACTTTGCGAGGGCCATAACTGTTACATGGTAATTTGGATGTGAAGGTTGTGCAAATAGAAAAGGTTTGCTGCATTATATATCGAGAGGGTTTATTTATTTATTTATTTTATGATGTATTCCTATCACTAGGTGGCATATTTTTTTTATAGCTAATATGAATTTCGAATAATCTTTGCTTAGTGCTTAGCCTCTTATAATATTAATTCAAAGATATTAAAAAATACGCAATGCTAATCCGATGATGCATCTTCAGTGCAGTCGTCGCCAAGCACCGAAGTAGAAGTTTCCGGGGACTTGACAAAGAATCAAGAAAGTGAACTTATACAATGTTTCCATCAATTCTTCTGCATATCAGTTCATTGACTAGGTAAAGAATATCATTGCTGAGAAATTCTTATGCTTTTATTTATGCTATTTCAAATTACCTTTCTGAATCTTTAAAGTCGTTGACCAGATAATAAATCATATTTCCGACAGTTTCTTATTCTTTGTTTTTTCTAATGCAATTGGGAGCAACCTGACAGGGATTCCAGTGCTTCCTTGCACCAAATTTCTTTCTTGGTCTTATTGTTTTATGTGCCAGTCGACACGGCCTATGCCGGATGGTACTATTCTGTTCCAACAGTTATTGGTACGAGTCGACAGGATACGTGCCGAAAAATATTATATAAAAATTTTCAAATTACTAATAACTTTTAAAGTTTTTATTTTAATTTGAAAATAACAAATAAATATGCATCAGCACTGTTGGCACGTGCCTAGATCTTAGTTATACCGAAACTCGGTTCGACATCGAAAACCTTGCGTGGTCTTGAGCTTTCCTGACATAGTGAGTGTTCATATTATTTTAACCAAATCTGGAGCTTGGTTATATATATTATATATATATATATATAAGCTGGCCTTAACATTGAGAGGGAAATGAATGTGAACGTTTGACTACATTAGAGCAGGTGCAAATTTAGAGCCAGCACATAAATTTTGTGTAAATGATGGTGGTTAGGAGTTTATGTTGTCATATGCTAAATGATGTTATGAACCGATTCGGATCGGCTCACGTCGGCGGCCCGGACGCGGCGAAGATAAACACCGGCGGCCCGGTGGCGGCTCTACAAACTATAATAATAAAGACTAATTCATTTCTTCCATGCTTTTCCAACAAAGGTTACAAGATATATTTATAGAGGCTATTCCTCTATATTCCTTTCATACACATTCTACTAATAAAAATCTCCTAATATAAATACTTCCTATTACAAATATTCCTACTAAAGATATTCCTATTACAAATATGCCTACTAAAAGTATTCCTATATAATTCTGACTAATCTGAACTTGATCCGTAATTCGTGTCCTCATGCGGCTCGAACCCATTTAATTCTGTACATAACATTCCACCCCTCTCGAAAACAACCTTGTCCGCAAGGTTGTCATGCGTCGTAATTCCCGAACGTTGATGTCTTCCAAACCACAAAAATAAATATGTCGAATAAAGAGCTAGTGGTCTTGGCCGATAAAAATAAGGGATAGATACCTGCATAATAATAAATAGCCACTGAAGCGTCATACCAGCAACTGTAGGATGTTCTTGATTGAAAGCTTCTGGTACATCACTCTGATAATCTGTATGGTCTCCAAAATATCCACTTTGCTGCAGCTCAACAGATAATGCTAATCGATACGTAGATAGTAGCGTAGTACACTGGGTATCAACTTGCTGCAATTCCTCCTGTATATTATTCGTGAGACCGTCAACAAATATGTCGATGACTTGTTGTTCGGACTCGAAGCGAATATCAGATTTTCTCCTTGAAAATGCAACCCAATATTGTGCCACTGACGAAATTTGTCGAAGATTGCGAAGTTCATTAAGGCGCCAATTATTTGTGAGATCATCCATTTGTTGTTTAAATCTTTCGCACATTTCGTCAAATTTATCCATGAATTTCTTAGCGTCGTCTGCTGATATAATAGGTGTTGGCGCAGAAGGTGGTTGCGGTTGCGGCACCCGAGGAACTTCATAGTATTGTGGTGGATAGTAACTTTCCTGGGGTGGCACCTGAGCGTAAGGTAATGAGTTAGGAGACCAAGCTGGCTGCTGGTAATGTTGCGGTGATGTATATGGGGGCCAAAATGATGGTTGTGGTGGTTGTTGATGGTATTGCGGTGACGGTATGAACCATGGTACATACGGAGTAGGTGGTGGAGGCGGCGGAGAATAATTGTGGAACAATGGAGGAACATAGGGCTCTGGTTCTGATGTGTTCCAGTAGTGGACATAGCAATTTTTTTTTTTTTTTTTTTTTTTTTTTTTTTTTTTTTTTCTGGTGGTGGTGGTGGTGATTGGTGGAGATACGTAGCACAGCACAGCGATAACGAGGATTCGGGACCGACTGCTCTGATACCAATTTGTTATGAACCGACTCGGATCGGCTCACGTCGGCGGCCCGGACGCGGCGAAGATAAACACCGGCGGCCCGGTGGTGGCTCTACAATCTAATTCTATCAACTAAATTAATTATGTAATGATCCTAATTAATTGGATCCAAAGGCCCATAAAAGATATCATAAAAGCCCACTAATAATGTGGAGCTAGCTATGGTTAGTCCCATATTAGGAGTGGAATAAGAAAATTGAAGTTTAAATATAGTAGGCTCCTAACTTAGCAACTTGAGCTCACCTCTTTTCAAGAGGGATGGCCACGTGTTCGGCCTGGGTTGCTAGGAAAAGCTAGGTGTCATGCTGCCTTGGAATGAGGTTCATGACAAGTGGTATCAGAGCAGTCGATTCTCGGACGTGCCGGTGAACCGAAGGATGTTATCTAGGAGAGGAACTAAGCGGAGGTAGTCAGGAGAGGAACTGGATGGAGGTAGCCAGGAGAGGAACTGGGAGAGGAAGGTGACGTCGGAATTGCAGTGTTCGTCCGGGGCTAGATCTAGCGCACAGCCAATCCGCTAATCACGGATGGTGACGTCGGTATTGCAGTGTTCGTCCGGGGCTAGACTTAGCGCACAGCCAAAGCCGCCCAGAGTAGCCGCCAAGTGGTGTGAAGCCGGGCCCCCAGAGCAGCCGCCAAGTGACGTGAAGCCGGCCCTTAGAGTAGCCGCCATTGGATTACAGCCGTCGAGACGCCGGCTCTTAAGGATGGAATGTAATGATCCTAATTAATTGGATCCAAAAGCCCATAAAAGATATCATAAAAGCCCACTAATAATGTGGAGCTAGCTATGGTTAGTCCCATATTAGGAGTGGAATAAGAAAATTGAAGTTTAATATAGTAGGCTCCTAACTACTAGCAACTTGAGCTCACCTCTTTTCAAGAGGGATGGCCACGTGTTCGGCCTGGGTTGCTAGGAAAAGCTAGGTGTCATGCTGCCTTGGACGAGGTTCATGACAAATGATTATCAGCTTTTTTAAATCTTGTCAATCCTTCTTCAAGTTGAATACATAGTTTAACACCAAACAACAATCAAGTGATCTTCATAGAGTATGAATTTAGATCACATCCGTCCAAGAACGATAAAAGACAATGCATATAACAAATAACCAATACGATACTAAAAACAAGTCGAATGCATACTTCCAGGAATTTTTTCGAAGTTCTATCTATGTAAAAGATACTCTTTGAAAAATCCTGATTACTGTTTTTTTCTTTGTGCAGGAAAAGAGAATGAAATCTCTTTTCTTCTGCTTGAAGACTGGAGTCTAGAAATGAAGCTGTCTCTGACTCTCATCACCTGCAGGTATATTTATTAGTTAAGAAATGCAGTCTAACTATCGAATGTTCAAGATTTTAAGCTAACTTGTAGAGCATCATACAAAAATTATCCAAATCTATTTTATTTTGTCAATCAATCTTAAATATAAGAGATTTGCTGGCATGAATGGTGTAGTTGCCGAGGTATTTTCATATATATATATATATATACATATAGAGAGAGAGAGAGAGATCGTGTATCTTAATAATTGTTTCATTTACGCTTAAGATTAAGATACACGATCTCTCTCTCTCTCTCTATATGTATATATATATATATATATATATGAAGACTTGCTACAGTAAACAGGAAGTCCTATACTTTAATGGTTTATCTCTAGTTATATGTCCAACTTGTGCTATATAAAATATAATGTCAAACTAGCACATGTAGAGGGCAATTTATTTTATTTTCTACAAGTTGAATTTATTTTGTTAGTATACAATCTACCTTGAATTTTCAACTTAATATTTTTTTTCTTGCCACTCCTCATGGTTTCATCCGTGGAGTTCTTTTTTCAATTTAATATTTTATCTGTTACAACGGTCACTAAAAGTGATCGGTTATTGGTAGAGCTTTTTCACGATAATTTCAAAAAGAATTATTGTTTACTATTATGTATCGGATATTGTTTAATCAAAACTATCTGGTTGCAGCTAGCAGAAGCTTGTTTGAATCAGTACTTTGGCAAAAGCCTTGAGAGCCATGAGTTGGTGATGAAATAATCCTGATTTATTTTCGCGAATATTGATCTCAATTTTGTCACTACACTTGCTGCAGTTTTCAAAGGAGCTATCCAGTACCATAACGGCTCTCACACGTACAGGCGCAAGCTTCAGAAAGTTGACGAGAATTGAATTATGTCCTTTCATCAATCTTTTGCAATCCAATGCGGTGGAGTATTTCCGTTCTCTTGAAACATGCGGTGGATCTTGATTCTTATTAGATCTACTAGCGATGTCCATCTCTCATAGTCGCGGTACCACTATTCTCATTTAGATAAGTTTTTCGTAGGTGTACATGACGGAGATGAAGCACACATCACTATGAAACTCGGAGCAAACTCATAAGAGCACTGCTAGTCATCAAGGCCATTATAACTTCATGAAATCGGAATTACATACAGTATGTAGGAATGTGTTGTATACATTCGGACGCATTGCGATCAGCTCTGATTACATCGTAGCCATCCAGAATCTCTTAAAAAATGTCATTTCTGAACACCTAAATATTTGATGATTTTCATAATGTAAATCAACATTGTGTTTAAACAACGACCAAACTTCAAAAATGTATCCAAATATATTTTCATTATGTCTCGGGATTGGTACATCACAAATTTTTCGATCCAGAGACAAAAAAATACGTTTGGACAGATTTTCGGAATAAAGCGTTCGGGCATTGTAGTATTACTCTTTTGTTTGATCCTTTGAAACACAATGTCTTGTGCGTTTCACATTCATATTGATTGCAATACTATGAACTTTTGATGGCAAGTTGCTACATGAAGTAACAAAAGATCATATATGAAAATATTGAATTAGAATTAGAGCTCCACACCAGTATTACTAAGAAGCTCATAGAATAAGTTCAGATATTAGCCTACTAATAAAGTAAATTTAGGCAAATTACGTTTATGATCCATCAACTTTACAAAAAATTAAGGAGCTATCCATAACGGCTCTCACACGTACAGGCGCAAGCTTCAGAAAGTTGACGAGAATTGAATTATGTCCTTTCATCAATCTCTTGCCGTTAGATCTGCTGTTGAGCTGCTGACATGAATACTTTTTTTTTATTTATTCTACGTGGCTACTAATTTGGCCATCATTTGTCCTATATGATTGCTGATAAATTTTTTTAAAGTTTAGGACAAGTAAAGTAATATTTGAAAGTTTGGTTTATGACAGTCACTTAGTAAGTTTAAGGGATTTTTGCGTATCACCCCTTTGTTTCTTATCTTTGTGCTTTTCAGTTCCTGAAAATACGTTTTTGGAGGCTGACTTATTTTTTTTTACAAATCAGCCTCCCGAAAATATAGTTTCTGGAGGCGATTTGCGAGATCCCAAAAATAGGAGGACTGATACGTAATTATCTGAATGTTTAATGGTAAAAAATGTCATTTGCCTATATATTATATGATTGACAAGGACTGAACTTAAAAGAATGATTTCGTTGACCAATAATTGGAACTTGTGAAGAGTTATTCAAATATCATCAAAAAATTCTGTCGGTGCCCAATTTTGGGTAACTATGATAACAAAGAAATTGATATATGACATCTCTTGAAAAAATTAATTTATGTTGGATAATTTTATTTCAAAAAAAATAAAAATAAATAAAAAGTCTAATAAGTCTTCATATATATAATTCAAAGCAAAATTAGCTATAGATCTATTTTAATTAAACTTCAATGGCTCAATAGACTATTTTCACTAATTTTTAAAAGAATTAAACTAAAAAGTCATTATTTTTTTTATTTTTAAAAGAATGTGTCAAAAGTTGATTTTAGATAATTTACTTATATTAGTTAAATTACCCAGTTCTATTGTAATGATTATATAAAAATAAAATAATTATAGATAATTTTATTCGGCAGAGTTGCATATTAGCATTTTCCTTGAAATTGCTTACAAAATAAATCTCTCATTTATGATCCGTTATCTTCAAGATCCCAAAAGACCTATTTTGAATCATTTTTTGAGAAAAGTTTGAATACAAAAGTTATAAATTACATCAAATCTATTTTATTTGTATTCAATTTCTTTTATAAAAAATACTTCTAAATTTATGTTTTGAGACTCCAAAATTTTAGCGGATTATTATATTAATTCTTAAAACCACTAAGAATTTGAAGTATCAAAATCCCTATTAGATTTTTTTTTTTTTTGTGGTGGAACCCGTAATGCGAGCGCACGCCCGCGTAGGGACCTCAAACTCGCAGAAAATCTCCACGTCCAGCCCCGATTAGGGATGGCAATTGAATCCGAATCCGAGACGATCCGATTCGACCCGAGGCAAAAAAATCCGAATCCGACCCGAAAAAAAATTACCCGAATCCGAACCCGAATTTTAAAACCCGAACCCGAGTCGGGTTCGGGTCGGATTCGGGTTGACCTAAAACCCGACCCGACCCGACCGATATATATATATATATATATATATATATAATATATATATATATATGAATATTTTTATTTTTTCTTTTATTTAAAATATTGTCTTATTTTATATAAATAAGAAATATATTTTTTAATAATTGAAATTATAACATGAAGTACTCTTAAATAGACTAAATATCTCTACACTATCTACCCATAGACGATATGGGATAATTTCTTAACTCAACTCTTAGTGGACTAAGCCCACTAAGTATTGAGAATTAGATAATTATCTCATATCATATATGGGTAAAATAGTGTAGGTTATTTAGTTTATATAAAAATCTTTTATGTTATAATTTTGATCATAAAAAATATTTTCTATTTTGCATAAATAAATATACGTATATATAAATATCTAAACCCGAATCCGATCCGAGTTAAATAAATCCGAATCCGACCCGAGAAAAAATAACCCGAATCCGAACCCGAATTTTAAAACCCGAATCCGAATCCGTTCGGGTCGGGTTCGGGTTGGCTGAAACCCGACCCGACCCGTTGCCATTTCTAGCCCCGATCGATATTTTGGGATCTGAGTACATGTCTTCCATGAACGGAGGATCATGCCACGGGCTTCGGAAAATTCTATGAGGGATTTCACCCCACGGTGGCTCTTGCAAAAAAATAAAATTAGAGATGGAAAATAGAAGATAATGAGAAGGAGTGGGCGGAGCTCTAGGTACAGCGAAGGGAAAGAAGAAAAGGGGTGGGGCGGAGGGGAAGGGATAAGCCTCGGTTATACTGAGGAGTTTTGTTGCATGTTTAATAGGCGATATTATTGTCGCATCTTTAACAGAAAACATTATTAGGAGAGGGAAAAGGATGAGCTTCCGTTATACTGAGGACAACAGCGGAGGCACGTTTGGGTGGGTGGGCGATCGCGCCCCCCCCCCAAATTTCTGCTGAAAAAGAGCGTTGCTTACAATTCAGTTAGAAAAGATATTAGCATAGTTATGTATTCGATGATTATCATAACTTTGTTGCTAATTATATTTTGTTGTCTTTGTTCTATTTTTATAATTTTGATATCATCCATATTTTCTGTGGACATTTTTCCCCCCTTCCCCCTACAGGCGAAAAATCCTAGCTTCGCCACTGACTGAGGAGTTTTGTTGTCTGTTTAAGAGGCAACAATAATGTCGCCTGTTTAATAGCTGACGAGATGGTCACCTCTTAGCAACTCTTTGACACCGTGGCATTATGTGGAGCTGCGGTGTCGAGGCGGTAAAATGTCACCTGCTAAACAGGTGATACAATTTTATCTTCGTAAAATTTCTATAATTCATATTAAAAAAGTAATTATTTATTAAAATAATTTTATTTAAAAAATTCAAAATATGTATATATATATTATATATATATATATATAATTGTATTTAAAATTCGTCAAAAAATATTTGAAATAGTTCTTTTGAAATGTGGCTAATAACAAATTTATAAATTACGATTGATTTATCACAAGCAGCCCGTCGAGGGGTTGGCATGCAAGTGCCTCTATCCCTTTCTTCATATTGTGATGAGGTGGAGAGGATTATGTATCGGCCCCCCTATATAAATATTTCTTACTAATCAGCCTCCCATCCTAAATTTTTACTGAATATTTTCAATTTTACTGTTTCAATTTTTTTACGGACGAAAATACCTCCAGAATGTCCCACTCCAACACTTAAACGTCATTTTTAGTCGATATTTTTAATATCCTAAAATAAATATTTAGAAGTATTTTTGAAAAAAATATTCAACACGAAAGTTGTAGATCTTCATAAGATCTACAACTTTCGTATTGAAAGTTTTTCCAAAAAATACTTCTAAATATCTATTTTGCGGTATTGAAATAAGAAATTAATAATAAATTTTATGCTATTTTCAACACTCCAAAATAAATATCTAGAAATATTTTTTGAAAAAAAAACTTTCAACATAAAAATTATAGATCTTATGAAGATCTATACCTTTCATATTGAATGTTTTTTTAAAAAATACTTCTAAATATTTATTTTGGATTGTTGAAAATAACACTTAAATAGGACTAGTTTGTCAAAACACATAGGGATTGAGGGATCTTTTTGTGAGACAACTTTCATGAGGGGTCTAATGTGATGGTCAAAAATATAAAAGAACTGATCAGTTATGTCAGGAAAGTTGAAGGGGCTGATAAGTTATTTTCTTAAAAATCAATCTCTTTCTCCAGCCCGTCTACTCATTTAAATTTATGCACGTGTCGATGTCATTATGCATATATAGTGCTCAAGTCATTCTCTTATCTTTTCAGAAGAAAAATGATGGACGTGACCACGTTTATGCCTCCATCTATCTCATTCGTCAATCAAATTTAAATAAATTTAGATGCAATTATATGCTTACGGTGCTGATAATATTGTGCTGACCATAATAATATATATTTACTATTTAAAAATAAATAAATTCAACTTTTTTAAAAAAGTTTAATTTAAGATATTTATACAAGTGCCATGTTGGTACGTAGCGTATCGACTGAATGTCATAATCGATGTGGAACCCATGTGATCATGCACGCCGACCCACGATATAAAGTTAAATTGTACTAATTCTTATCATGGAGAGATGTTAGAGTAGGGCGTTGCTTGAAAACAACGCTCCTTATATGCTTCGTTCTCACCTTCGCTCCTTTTTCAACTCCGTGCGGCGTAACGTGAAAGTGGATGTAAGAAAATAAAAAGTTTAGACGCCGATGGGTGTAAACTAGAAGAGGAAGGGGTGCTACAAACTATTATATGGGGCTTTGTTATAGCATCACTTTATCTGTCTTTCTTTTTCACATTAACCATTCAATTGACAATTCTAAGTTAGTCATCTATAATGCTAACTTTAATTTATAATTACACAAATTTAAATTCCTCAATATTATATCATTTATATTACAATACGTCCAAAATACTAACATAGTCCGAAACATTTCAGTCTATACACTACGATACATTGCTAGTAGCACTATGAGTCTATGACATATCAATGGCGACAATAGACTCGCAGCCTGAAACATCTAGGAATTTCCGATCCGGAGTTGATTTGAACAAGCTTTTTGAGAGTCTGATTTTATTTACTTCTTTTCGGGCTTATTTGAATAAGGTTTAAAAAACAGATTTAAAATTATCCCCTATTATGTTCTGAAAGAAAGCTAAATAATAGAAGCATGAGTCCCATGCACGACGTATAGATCGTACTGGAATATTGCATTATTAGTGGCGGCGTCCAGGTAATACGTCTGGGTCATAGCGTAGCCGCGGGCTAGCCGGAAAACGCCTGTGCCGCCGACTATCGGTATCTCCCTAACCTTCACTGATTTGTTAGGGTTCCGGCCAAGCATCGTCAGAGAGCTACCACTGTACTTGCCAACGGTGAACAGAAAGTCCATGTGCAAGTATACCACGACGTCGGACATCGAGACTCCGATGACGGAACCCTGACCCCTGCCGACGACCTCCGAGCTCTCGCTGGGCCCCGCCGTGAGTTTATCGTCGAAGACCGCTATGGTGCCGAAGGCGACGTCAGCGGCGTAGGACGGTCCGATGACGATGTCGGCGACGGTGGCGTTTGGTCCGCTGTGGAGGTCGTGGAGGTAGACACGAATGTGGGTCGTCTTCTGTTGCACCGGCTGCTCTATTCCCAAGAAGACCTTGTCGCCTGGCTCCGGCGCCGCTGAGGTCAGCACGACGAGGAGGATGAGGATGAAGATCGACGACGATGACATCTAAAGCTTTTTTATTATATATTATTTAATTTTATAGCATTTGTTTAATGGATCTGCTAGATGAGAGTGGGTTATATATAGAGAGAGATGCATGCTCAAGTTAGTTATGGTTAATGAATGATTAGCGATACATTTACGTGGCCAAGTGCATGCTGAGCTCTTCAGACGTGGGAGTACGGTTGTAACATCTCTATAACTATTTTTTGAAGTGAACAGCTGCTTACTCAATTTGTTAATATCTTCTATTATAATTCTGTGCTGAAATATATATATATATATATATATATATATATATATATATATATATATATATATATATATATATATATGTTATAACGTTAAGAAGGAGATAAGATGAGAGAAAGCGAAAGGAACTCAATAGCAATTATTAGATCAACATCATCACAGTTTATTTTGTCGTTATAACGTTAAGAAGGAGATAAGATGACAGAAAGCGAAAGGAACCCAATATCAATCATCGAGTAGTACTCAGCTCCGTTGCATCGTTCCGTCGTTGCATTCAGCTTCGTTCGTCTGTGCTATCGTCACGTTATGTTTCAAAAGTTCCGTCTTCTAGTCACGTTATGTTTCAGAAGTTCATCTTCTAGTAATCCAATTTCATCGAAATTTACGCTTGCTTTGTTTCTATTTGAGTCAATAAGTGTTGAAACTTAAGGTGTAGACACCTTAAGTTGGACTCAAATTCTCTGCCCCCATTCTTTACCACGCCCTTTGTCCCAATTCCTCAAAACATATAGTTACGAGTATTTTTTTAAAAAAAATTCAAAAAATATATTTTTAAAACTATTTTGAAATCCATTAACATTTTGGGGCTTAAAACACATATTTAGAAGTATTTTTTGAAAACATTTTCAACATAAAAGTTGTAGATCTTGATGAGGTCTACAACTTTTATGTTAACAATATTTTCAAAAAATACTTCTAAATATGTGTTTTTAAGCTCCAAATTATTAACGGAGTTTTAAAATCCGTTAAGGTGTTAAGCTTTTTGGAACCTAAAAAATACATATTTAGAAATATCTTTTGAAAAGAAATTTCAATATGAAAATTGTAGATCTTACTACAACTTTCATGTTGATTTTTTTTTTAAAAAATACTTATAAATATGTGTTTTAAGGGATTGGGACAGAGGGCGGGGTAGAGAGGGAGGCAGAGGATTTGAGTCCAAGTTTGAGGGGGAGTGTCAAGGGATATTTGAGATTTGATTTATTTTCTAATTCAAGAATCCTTTTATTTTATAGATATCCTATTTTAGTTAGGCCAAATTTATATATTTTGGATGTAATAAATATTATGAGAGGCCAAGAATTCAATTTCTCTTTTCTTTTTCCTAACAATATCAATATCTAATTATAATTTTAAGATATTAATGTAAGTTCAGAATATAAAACTTGCTTCATCAAAACTAGTTAAAAAAAGAAATAGATATCCTTTAAATACATAAACAAGACCTTCTAAGGTTGTGAAATAGCTTCTCAAACTAAACGTATTTAACTATGATGCAATATGTAGTCTTACATAGTTCTCATTTAAATTTTATTTCTCTTTTTTTTTTTTGAACATATAGAATATAGAATATTTCGGATGAATAATCCATAAAATAAATATAATATATATGAACATGATAACAAATCGCAGGTGATGGTGGCAAGGTGACAGCGGCGGACAGTAGTGGTGGAGATCGGCGAGTTGGCAGCCAACGCGATTCGATCTTCAGAGAAAATGAAATAAAGCTTGTCACTCCCATAAATCCACCCAAAATTTCACCTAAGGCTAAAAAAATTTCTCGAAAATCGTGCTACATCTCACCCTATCCCGTGAATCGCACCATTCCTCTTTGAAAACGCGTTTTTCCTTGTTGGAAAACACGTTTTGGTGGATTTGTGGGTGAAATTGTAGGGATCACTTCACTAGCTTTGCTCAATAAAAAGAGAGAGAGAGAGAGAGAGAGAGAGAGAGAGAGAGAGAGAGGCATACAGTGCCTGACAGAGGGAGAGATAAATATGAACTTGGGTAAATTCCAGCAACTTTTCCCCCCTTTCTTTTATTTTTGTATTTTTATCACACATCACTAATATATTGGTATTAGTTGGCATCCACATGCATACTTGAAAACCTTACAATTTACTAATCCTCTCTATTAATAATTTAATATCCAGTACTCATCTATAAGTCTTTCTATATATCCCCATCTCGGTTCCCGACCTAATTATACCGACCCTCGAATAAATCCTAGCATATAATTAACGCAGTTAAATTGAGGTACAGATCTGAATAAAGTCTCACATTGTAGATAAAATAAATGTTACTATAATTATAATTTAATAATAAATTAAATTTGATGAAATTTTCAGAAGAGAAAAAAAAAACATAATATACGGACCTGACATGAACGAGTTGAAATCGTTGCACCACGATCACAAACAGAAGTCCAACATATTGTTGGACAATATACAAAATTAGTAAACCGTGGGTTGATGAGAATTTGACGGAGGCCGAATCGGCTAAGTCATGACGGCGTTAAGCAGGGCTGAAAGACTATAAAGTATGGGCTAACATGAGATTTGTTTGGACGGAGTGTGGTCCTGCTTGTGCAGCTTAAGGCTGAATAAATCCTGCTTGTGCTGGGATTTATTCGATCCTACATGTCGTATCAGAGTCCGGTGGAAATGAGCTTCTCCGACGGTTGTGTTCAGATGTTGAATATTGTACAGGATTAGTAGGCTATGGGTCAAGTCTGTGCGTAGACTGATTTTGCGGGAAGAAGAAAAATGGGAGGGGCGAGAGGGGGGGAGGGGGAGTGAATGGAGGGATGGTGCAGTGTAATTTTCTCCTTTTTTCAGTGGGACATACTGTTCCTATATATATATTATCTTAAAAATTATCCAAATCGAAAGAATGTGTATATTTGCGTCCCTTCTTTACATCATGTAGAAATTTACTGCAATATGGTAGTATTTTCTTACATAAGTTACAATCGCAAAAAAAAAAAAAAAAAACAAAACAAAACAAAAAAAAACAAAAAAACAAAAACAAAACAAAAGAAAAAAATATAAATGATGTCGATAAACAATATCTAGACCAAACGAAAATAATTTTATTAAGTCCAAACTGTATCTGATTAGTGCAATCAACTGGTGCATAACCATGTTATTGGATATACTTGAACTGAAATAGCAACTAAGAACAAATACTAGTTGATTTCGGAATAATACTCGAAGAACTAGATAAAAGATTAAATAGATTTATGCAATTCCTACAAGTCGTAAAAATACCAGTACTAGCTAACTCCAACTCGACCCATCAACGCGGTAGTTGTCAAAAGCTTCTAAAATTGAAGTGAGCATTATATCGAGCATACGGCGTGCACAACTGCTTACAGACCAAAACTTCTTATAATTTCTAAAACTATTACTCTTTAAGTTAAAACCAACTCATCAGAACTAATAATTTTACAGATTCACTACTAATTACTTCTTAAACAATGTTAACTTTATAGCAAAATAATAAATAAAAATAAAAATAACCCCAAAAATATAACCTAATATTTGGAATGTAAACATTTATACAATAACTTTGGCTATAAATACTAACCAAGGTGCCGAGCGCCTGTGACGCAGTGGCACCAAAATCCTCCCGTGAATGGGAGGTCCCGGGCTCGAGCCCGGGTGTGTGGGTTGGGGGGGTTTATCCGCGAGTGTGTTGCCACTCGCTCCAAGCAGACCCAAAAAAAAAAAAAAAAAAAACTAACCAAGGTTCCCAATAGCATAGACTTTTTCAATTGGGGAGATTTGAAAATTTTCAAGAAAAATTTATAGGTGGAGTTCTCACCTCTTTTTTGTTGTGAAAGTGCCCCTTCTTCGCTTTATGATCATGTGTAAGGCTTATGGATTATCAATGGGCTTTAGCCAAATTTTATCCATAGTAAACTAACTTGATCCAATCAACATTAAGTAAGATCAAGTGATTAGATTTGATTTGTCATTTAACTAGGAGTAAACCATTATCTTCATAGTCCACTAAATGAAAAATAATTAATTATTGACTTGTTAATTATGACGATAATGTTTAACAATGATTTTAAAACTGCGATGAATTGTTCCAATTCTTTTAGCAATAAGATATAAAGATTTGTCATTTTATTAGCAACGTAACATAAAACATTTCTAGAGTCAACTGTAGTAACACTTTACTAACTGTTGCATGTGATGGTTTTTTTAACACCATTTTTTTTTGTTTTTTTTTTAAATGTTATAAAATATAATTTTTTCGTAATACATTTATTTAAGTTTTGCAAAATTCGTTTGTTTTGGAAGAACTTTGCAACACTAAAAGTAGTATTGCCATAATACAATATAGCAACACTTTTAAAAGTGTTTCAAAAAGTCACTGCTGGATAGGGTGATTTCTTGTAGAATCTGATTCGGAATCTGTGTTAGATAGAATCTTATATTCTCGTTGGAAGGGAATGGAGAATATTGTCCCAAAATTGGGGTTAAGGGACACTCTCTGTGCACAAACTTGATACTTAAATTCTTCCAACACCGAGAACCAAATCTCTTGCAGTTGAACTTTGAGATTCCTAAATGATCACTTACAGTTGCAAACTGCACAATTATTCTTGCTACTAACTTATATATTATAATCAAACAAGACCTTTTCGGCGCCGACGCAAAAGAATAATTCAATAGTTGAGATGTAGTAAGTAATAAGAGGTTATTTTAAAAAAAAAAAAAATTTGCTTTGCAAAACATATAGTACTATTTTTAAAGGGCGCTGTGAGGTGATCTATCTTTTCCACATAAATGGCGAACGAGTTTAAAATTTTTAAAAATATTGTATCCAATTTTCTAAATTTTTATAAAATTTAGATGGCGACTCTAACTCTTTTTTTCTTTTTCGGAAGATATTCGTCAACAAATCAATATAAATTTGAAGTGATTTTATAAGTTGTTAAACAAAAAGAACTTATTTACAACATATTTGTAAAGCATGTAATATGAAAAAAATAAAATAAAAGGCGTCAAAAGAACGAAATATAAAAGGACAGCAACGAACGCTATGAACGATTATTTATTTACATAATTATCAAATTTAATTTTTACATTATATCTTAGTTTAAAATAGAGGTACTATAAAATTTTCCGAACTCACGCTTGTTCGTTGGCATTCGAACTATTATTTTCTATGCAGGGACTAAATAATAATAGAAGCATGAGTCCCATGGATGACGTAAAGATCGTACTGGAGAATTGCATTATCAGTTGCGGCGTCCAGGTAATACGTCCGGGTGATAGCGTAGCCGCGGGCTAGCCGGAAAACGCCCGTGCCGCCGACGATCGGTATCTCCCGAACCTTCGCAGATTTGTTAGGGTTCCGGCCAAGCAGAGTCAAGGAGCTGCCACTGTACTCACCGGCGGTGAACAGAAAGTCCATGTGCAAGTATATGACGGCGTCGGACAGCGAGACTCCGGTGACGGAGCCCTGACCCCTGCCGACGACCTCCGAGCTCTCGTCGGGCCCCGCCGTGAGTTTATCGTCGAAGACCGCTATGTCGCCGAAGTTGACGCCGGCGGCGTAGGACGGGCCGGCGACGATCTGAGCAACGGTGGCGTTTGGTCCGTTGACGAGGTCGTGGAGGAAGACACGAATGTGGGTCGTCGTCTTCTGTTGCACCGGCTGCTCTATTCCCAAGAAGACCTCGTCGGCGGGCTCCGGCGCTGCCGAGGTCAGCACGACGAGAAGGATGAGGATAAAGATCGACGACGACGACATCTAGAGCTTTTTTTTTTTAAATTTTATAATGTTCTTCTAATGGTTTTGCTAGATAAGCGTGGGTTATACATATAGATGCATTGGTGAGGTTGGTTGTGTTGAGTGAACAGTTAGGGATGCGTTTACGTGGCGAAGTGCATGCAGAACTCTCCAGACTTTACAGCTGTCAACGTATTTCGAGTGGACAGCAGCTTCCTAAAGTTATTAATTTTTGGGGCTTTCTTCAGCCGCAGAAGGCAAACTTTACTCAGTTCAGTCTATATATTTTTATCTTTTTCTTTTTAGTTTGTCATTGGAATTTATACAACACCCTTTTAATTGCTATATCATTATTTTTAAAAAATATTTTAATATAAAAATTATATATTTTTTGATAAATTTTTATGTTCAATATTTTTTTAAAAATTAAATATTTATTTTAAAATTTTGAAATTTTATCTGGTTAATTGGATCCAAAATTTATTAATATTTCGAAGTACCAAAATATTAATTTTGAAGTATTTTTTAAATAAAAATTGAAAATAAAAGTTATGAACTTTCTTAAAATTTATAACTTGAATATTAAAATTTATTTAAAAAAAATATTAAATAGTAGTTGAAATGGCAAAATTTGAAAATAATTAAAAAGATTAAAATAGAAGGACCGGGAAGAAGTTTCAAAACACTAATTTAATAAAAACACATTATCCCTTAATTTTTTTTATATAATTTTGTGGTCAAAGTAACCCTAAAACAACCATCAAACTAACCACTAATTTAATAAAAAAAAAACTAACATGTGCTTGAAAATATTCTTTATATTTAAATCCACGAAATAAAAATAATATTTTAATTTTTTTAATCTACTGGAGTCTCATGTTAAATTTAAGGTCAATAGCGTAGCAGCCCTCCTGTTTTGGGGCCGTATAAATTAGCCCATAAAAACGTATTTTTAGAAATTAATTTTGTAAAAAATAAAAATCAGTTTATGAAAATACGTTTTTAGGGGTTGATTTGTTAGATATAAAATTTTAGAGGGCTGATAGCAAAAACTCCATAAATTTGGCCCTCCTATTTTGGGGCCGTATAAATTAGCCCATAAAAACGTATTTTTAGAAATTAATTTTGTAAAAAAAAAAAAAAATTGAAAATACATTTTTAGGTACTAATTTGTTAGATTTAAAACTTTAGAGGGCTGATAGCAAAAAATCCATAAATTTGGATTTATTGGGTTACTTGACGTATTTCAATACGTTATAAAGGACATAAGACGACAGAAAGTGAAAGGAATCAATTCTTCTTTTTTTTTTTAAATTTGTATTTCTTGTATTAGAAACTACTAGATCAACATTGTTGACGGCCTTTCTCCGTATGAAAAAGAAAATTTAGAGTCGCTACTTAATTTTTATAAAAAATTAGAACGGAATAAGGCACGTTAAGATTTTTGGGCTCGTTGTCAGTTACGTGTGGGAAAGATAAAACACCCTAACAACGTCCCTCCGAAGAGGGTACTTTTAATTAAATGGTTTATATTTTTTAATTTAAAAATTTATGAAATTATGTATGAAAATAATTTAATTGCAACTAATGTATACTTGTATGTGATAATGCTAAAAAATTGTAAAAATAAATGTAATAAATTCCGCGTGTTTCTTTTTATTCGTAAATTTTGACGTATGAAAATATTTTTGATATTTAAATTTCGGATAACCACCTTACTCTAATCTCATTTTAAATTTTTTGACTTTTGTTAGATAGGGTGTAGAGTTAGGGTAACCGCCTCACTCTAACCTAAAAGATGCTTACGAGATTTTATTTTTATCAATTTTTATATTTTGAAAATTTTTATTAAGATGTAGAGATCAGTTAACCGCCTCACTCTAACCTTATCTTTAAAATATTTTAAGATTTATCATTTTTATTACTTTTTATATTTTAAATAATTTAATAAGGTGTAGAGATCGATTAACCGCCTCACCTTATCTTATTTTGAAAAGATTTTTGATGTTTTTGATATTTTGAACCATCTTTATAGTAAAAAAATCATGAAATTATCGCTTAAAAATCCAAAAATTGATTAAAATTGATTAAAAATAAATTTGGGCCTCTAAATAGATTTTTAGGACCAAAATGGTTCAGTTAGAACTAGAATGGCTCAGTCAGAATTGAAATTGGCTCAGTCAGATTTAATTTGGCTTGGTCAGTTTCGAAAACGACTCGGTCGGATTGAAACTGGGCTCAGTCGCGTCGCGAACTGACTCGGACATGACCAAGCCCATTAGATCTCGCTGGACGCGTCTGGGTCGCGCTCGGTCCGGCGAATCGTTTTTTTTTTTAAAACGTCCGCACCTATGTGCAACTATGGAAAACTTGAGGGTTAAAACGCAAAAGTGCCGTTCTTCGTTGCATTATTTCACCGCGAGCGCGAGCACGCCGCCTCCGGAGCGATGGCGACTCGCAGCCAAACGTCCCCGCTAGAATTTTTGACCTTCAGGATACGATGGCGGTGTCAAAATTCCATTTAGAAGCTTCTACTGCGAGTTATTGAGATATGAAGTTTCGGTATTAAATTTGTTTTTTAATTTCCGCCTTCGTGGCTCGCCGCCGGCGAAGCCACGACGTTGGTTTGTAATCTACTACAAGTTTATATGCTAATGAGAGTTATTTGAGAGTGTTACCTTTGGGTTTGAATGTGAATTTGATTTGTTTATTGTTTTCGGCCGAAATCCAAGTTGCGGCCGACGAGCGTGATTCGGGTGACGGCGGCGTTGCATAAAGAGCTTGAAAGTCGCTGATTTGAAGCTTGCAGCTGTTAGATGATTCTGTCCACAGTTTCTTCAGGTTTTTTTTTCAGCTTTTTTCGTCGGTTCTCCCGATCGCCGCCCTCTCGTCGTTGAACTCGCCGGCCTTTATAGATGTCGTGGGCAACTGTTACGCGGGCGACCAGGTACGCGATCCCGAGATCGTGGGATCGCGAGGAGGCGCAATCGTTGCGCAATGCGAGCGCGGCGGCGTCGACTGAGTTTTAAGGTTTTTACGATATTACGCGAAAAATTCTCTTATTTGCTAAATTGTAAAACGGACATACTGATTTTGAATGCTGGACTCATACTTTAAATTTTGGCAAATATAGCCCATCAAGTATAGAATTTTTGTCTTTACGAAAATTTCTCGTTCGTGCGCGATCTCGTTAGAATTCTAAACAATCATGTACGTCTATATAGTCTCAAGTTAAGCTAAAATAAATTTAATCGTGTAAATCAAGATTTTAAGCTTAATCGAGTTTATCGAATAAAATCGGGACGATAATTCGGACAAAATGGGGTAACACCATGCTGCTATTTTTATATATCATACCCCTTTATTTCAGGGGCCGTACAAATCAGTCCATAAATATATATTTTTAGGGATTAATTTTGTAAAAATAAAATATATCAATTTTTGAAAATATGTTTTTAGGAGCTGATTTGTTAGACGCAAAATTTTAGAGGGCTGATAGCAAAAACCCCATAAATTGTATTGGGTTACTTGACGTATTTCAATACATTATAAGAAAGGTATAAAATTTTTAGTTCTTTGTAATCTTGGGACATTATTATTTATTATATCTGCTTGTAAAATATTCTTAAATTTTAGTTCTTTGTAATCTTGTCGGGTCGGTCGGATTCGCGTCGGGTTTCAGGCAAATCAGAATTCGGATTCGGATTCGGATTTTTTTTTTCAGGTCGGATTCGAATTTTTTTACTTCATGTGGGATCGGATCGTCTTGAATTCGAATTCAATTGCCATCTCTACTCAGAGCTAGCCAATCTACCGCGAGATTCCTTTCTGTCTGTATTATTTTCTCTCTCCTTTTTTTTCAACTCAATTTCTGTGAAGTAGTGTTTTATTAGCTAGATTATGCTCAAGTGATAATCTTTATCGAAATTATATTATGGAAACTATCTTTTAAAATAATAAATAATATAGTTTTCAAGAGAGATGCTAATCTCCACTCGACAGGAGCACGGTTCGCTCCTGTCGACTCAGCAACCGTCGGATCGCAACGATCCGACGGCTGAGATCACGCGCGTGTTTTGTAAGAGCTCGGATCGGTTTCAGCCGTCGGATCATCTCGGCGATCTGACGGCCGACATCACACGCGTGTTTTTGAAGAGTTCGGGTCGGATTTCAGCCGTCGGATCGCCGCGATCCAACGGCTACGGACTCGACAGGAGCGGACCGAGCTCCTGTCTAGTGGAGATTAGTCTATTTCTAGTTTTCAAAAGAGAGAGAGAAAAAAAAAGACAAAACTATTTAAGTTTAGAAAGGCTTGCTTTAATTTAAATAAAAAAAACATTTTTCAAGCTTAATTAATCGGTTAATTTGGACTATATCCAAATAGATATAACACATGCTAAAGATAATATATCTAATTCGATTGCATTAATGCCATCATATATATGATGAATAGAAGTACTCTTCACAAATAATGTCCGTTGCTTCCTATCGATCATCGCCGTAAAAGGGGATTCTCGAGATGTGTGTTGTATGCAGCAATAAGAACATTCACTCTAAGATTTTTTTTTATAATCTGCAAGAAAAATAAATATGTCGATAATAGTGACGGAGTTGCTAATCGTGAAATTCTTTGTAATTACAAGTTGTTGCCCTTAATTTAATGCCCAAATGTCTTTTTTTTTTTTTCCATATAACCAGTTGAAACCTTCCCAAATGCACTAATATTTAATATTATTGGATCACCATTTTCTATCATGATTCATCAGTCCGAATTGGACCGAAATTGCAGTTAAAAAGTAAAACTTCAGTCTGGTGTATGCTCCGAATTAGGGGTAGAGTACTGGTGCCCTACTCAACTACCATATTAACAATTCCAGCTGAAAACTTGCAGAAATTATTTATATTCCATTAATTAATGAATAACAGTACTTTTCACAAATAATGTCGGTTGCTTTAAAATATTTTTAAGAAAATGTTTGAACTATAAAATTATAAATTTTATAGTGATTTATAACTTTGTAAATGAAAATTTTTCTAAAAAATATCAAATACTATGTTAAAATAATGATCTAATTTTAGATCATTATTTTGATATAATATTTGGTATTGTTTTGAAAAACTTTTAACTATAAAGGTATAGATCAGATTAAAATCTTCAATTTTGTAATTCAATTTTTTTTACAATATTTTAAATATATCAAGTAAGTCGATAAAAATTATATATAATATATCGAAAATCGCACCAGATCAACATCATGCTGCTGTTTTTTCCTTTTTTTTAAAAAGAAAGGTATAAAGTTTTTAGTTCTTTGTAAATCTTCGGACATTATTATTTATATATGTGCTTGTAAAATATTCTTAATATTATATAACTTTATTGAAAGTTTACAGTATCTGTGTAACTCTAGGAAAAATAAAAATCCTCAGAGCTAGTCATTCTACTGGGAGATTTACCTTTCTGTCTGTATTATTTTCTCTCTCCTTTTTTTTCAACTAAATTTCTGTTGAAGTAGTGTTTTATTAGCTAGATTCTGCTCTAGTGATAATCTATCGAAATTATATTATTGATACTATTTTTTTAAAAAATTAATAATATAGTTTTCAAAAGAGAGAAAAAAAAAGACAAAACTATTTAAGTTTAGATAGGCTTGCTTTAATTTTCAAAAAAAAAAAAGCATGTTTCCAAAGCGTAATTAGCCGGTTAATACGGACTATAGCGAAATAGATATTACACATACTAAACATAATATACCTAATCGATTGCATTAATGCCATCATATATATGTAGATAATAGTGATGGAGATGCTAATCGTGAAATTCTTTGTAATTACAAGTTGCTGCCATTAATGTAATGCCCAAATGTCTTTTTTTTTTTTTTTGTAAATAACTCGGTGAAACCTTCCCAATGCACCAATATTTAATATTACTATATCACCGTTTTCTAATCACGATCCATCAATCCGAATTAGACCGAAATTACAGTTAAAAAGTAAAACTTAGGTCTGATATGTGCTCCGAGCCAGCGGTAGAGTATTGGCGCCTTACTCAGCCACCATATTAACAATTTCAGCCAAAAACTTGCAAAACTTTTTTTTTTTTAATTCTATTTTAGAGTTATCAATAGAATTTCAAATATGCGAAGTGTGCTTCATAAGGCACACGCCACATCGTTAGAATCAGTTAAAATATTTGCACCAAATTCCAAACATAAGTCTAATATATTGTTAAATACTATACATAATTAGTAAACCGTGGGCCGAGTTTTTGATGGAGGCGGAATTGGCCGAGTCAAGGTGGAGGTAAGCGGGCTGAAGGACCATATAGTATGGGCCAGCATGAATCATGCTTTTGATCGAGGCTGGTTCCGGCTTGTCCAGCTTACAAGCGTGCAATTCCTACTATTCTATATCAGTTTATAGCTGAAAGATAATATATTTTATATATTAGTAAGCGCATCCAATATTAGAATATTCTCACTTCAGGTGGACAAGTAGATACTATATATCGTATCAGAGTCCGGTGGGATTGAGCTACTCCGACGGTTTTGTTGGCGATTGTTGGATACTTTGTCCTGGACCAAATGATTTTGCCAAGTCCACACAGAGGCAGCAAGCTAAAAGATTGCATAGCATGAGTCTTATTATAAATTTTAGGTTGGGTTGACCGTGAACCTGATTTCTACAACTTCTGAACCAGCTGTTAATGGATTGTCCACGTCGACATGTGGCCGTAGGACAATATACTTAATGTGTAGGTTAAGCATCTTTGAAATCGATCTTTTTTCGGTCGGAAAAGACATATTCTACATATAATATAAAAATAATTATCCAAATCGAACGAATCTATGTATATATTTGAACCCCTTCCTTACACAGATCATGTGGAATCTGATTCGGAATCTGTGTTAGATAGAATCTTATATTCTCGATGGAAGGGAATGGAGAATATTGTCCCAAAATTGGGGTTAAGGGACACACTCTGTGCACAAACTTGATACTTAAATTCTTCCAACACCGAGAACCAAATCTCTTGCAGTTGAACTTTGAGATTCCTAAATGATCACTTACAGATACAAACTGCACAATTATTCTTGCTACTAACTTATATATTATAATCAAACAAGACCTTTTTGGCGCCCACGCAAAAGAATAATTCAATAGTTGAGATGTAGTAATAAGAGGTTTTTAAAAATTAAAAAAAATCTTGCTTTGCAAAACTTACAAAATCAGCCCGAAAGATAGATATATGAATTTATAGTTTTTTTTTTTTTTTTTTTTGAGAAATTTGAAGTATGAAAAGAAAAAGTATTTTGGTATATTCACCAATATTTATATTCCATTTTAAAAAAAAAATATATTTTTAATAAATATTTAGAGGCTCTACAGTTTTTTAACTAGTAAATACTTCCAAGCCTCAAATTTAATTTTAGAGATATATTTTTGTAAATATTTTGAATGTAAAAGTTGTGAAGTATACCAAAATTTATTTTTTACATACTCAATTTTTTTAGGTAATACTTTCACACACACACTCATACACAAATATATATATATATATATATATATGTATATATATATTGGGCTGATTTATGGATTGTTAGGAAAAACTAGAGATATCTCAAATAGAGGCTATATGTAATTATCTCAAAAAAAAAAAAAAAATAAAATAAAATAAAAAAGAGACAAAGAGAAAGATATGTAATAGTAATGTACTTTGCTTATTCATTATAAAACAGGACCTCTTGTCATGCGAAAAAGGGAAGTGACGCAATATAGAGCAAGTTTTAAGCTGCCATAATAATTATATCAAGAGCTAGATATGATAATGAAACAAGTTTCACTTACATGCCTCTCTCTTCAAAGTATGAAATCTGTGATAAGAGTTGAAAAAAAGGAACAATTTCAAATTTTTATATACTTTTGCACCGTCCTCTAAAATATATTCATGCTTTTAGATGATTACTAAATCAAGAAAAAATACTGTGTAAATAGTTTTTGAAATTTTTTTAAATCTAATACGTAAACTTCAATGTACTCTATAAAAGTTGCAGTGCACACAAAATCTATTATCTCGTGGTCCAATTTCTTTTTTTTTTTTAAATACTTACTGTTATTTGTTTTGAAAAAGTTTATAAATTTTAAAAAATATCAGAAAGCATCAAAAAGTACATGTAAGATTATCTCGTGGTCCCTATCCTTCTCTTATTTTCCTATAAATACCCCACATTATTTATCCACCTGCTTCATCCTCTTCTTCACCTGAAAACTAAAAACAAAGCATCAAAGTTAATTATACTTACTCCCGAGATGAGGCCAGGTGCAACATTTCAGTCCGCCTCGGCGGCGGGGACGAGGCCGGTGAACCAGACGGCGGCGGTGCACTCCGCGAGGCACTCGCTGGTGCCTTATCTTTTCGGAGGCCTAGCGGCGATGCTCGGCCTCATCGCCTTCGCTCTCCTAATACTAGCTTTATCCTACTGGAAACTCTCCGGCTACCTCGACGGCGACGACGACAGCCAGACACCCGGCGGCGAGAAGTCCAGCGAAGCAGTGGAGACTCTACCTCTTCCCTCCGTCGAGCCGCGTGTCGTGGTTATCATGGCCGGCGAAGACAAGCCCACGTACATAGCCACCGCCATGTCAAGTCGATCAGCTTCTTCAGTTGGAGATAACAGTAGCAATAAGAGCACCGCAGCCGCCGGCGAGGTTGAGAAACGTAATAATGGAGAAGCGAAAGCAGAAGCTGATAATGAAGACGGTGAAGCAGAAAGCTTGCAGAAGCCATAGCTTGTATATTATAGTTGTTCATGTTGTAGAAGCCAGGTTATTGGAAGATGGTGCCTCCTCAGGAGTTGTATATTCTTCAAATTTTTATTGCAAAAAAAAATAAAAAAAACACTAAATAAATAATAGCATCAGCACTTTACATGTAAATCAAGGGAAAAAAATAAAAAATTCGTTGAAAAATATAGCAACAGTACATAAAATTAGTCTAAAAATTAAAATATCTCATACGTTATTTCTAAAAAAAATAATTCGAAATTCAGTTTAAAATTGAACTTGAAGAACTAATTCTTTGTAACTATTTCGTATCAAACTTATGGTTAAAATCTGTTCTTTATTTCGGATTTTCAGGAAACATAAATAAAAGTTGCAGTTTTTTTTTCATTCGCTTTGTAAGGAAGGTGCAGCTTTAAAAAGCATCAGCTTTTCGTATGGGATGATCATATCTTTATTTTTTGGTTAGTACAGAAGACAGGAATATTCTTAAATTTAATTTGATATTTTTATGTTGGTAAATTGTGTAACAACATAATATATATATATATATATATATATATATATATATATATATATTAAAAGAATCTTTATTATTTACAAGAAAAATAATATGTATAGTATATTCAGAATATAAATGTGATATTTTAAAATTATAATAATAATAATTATTATTATTATTTTTTGGGTCAAATGGGGGGACGACTGTCCCCTAAATCTTTATTACTCTAGATAAAGTTGCACCATGTGCATCAAGCTGAAGTAAACTAATAGCCTCCCGAAGAGGTGATACAAAAATCTAAGTCCCTAAATTCTAGCTGAAGGCTCTTGCTGCTAAACCATCGGCTAATCGATTAGCTTCGCGAAAGATATACTGAATAAGAATCTCTATATCTTTTTGGATCATATTCCTACAAGCCTCCACCAAATTAGGAGGCTGGGTGACCCTCTATGGGAGATTTCCTCAGTAAGAGGTCATGTACTAGGCTGGAGTCAGTTTCATAAAGTACCCTTTCGTAGCCCATCTGCCAAGCGAGTTTGAGGGCTATAAGCAGTGTTTTAAATGCCGGACGGCACGCACCGGAGCAGCCGGACTCCGGTACCAGGTTAGGTGTTGAGCCGGTGGCTCCCTTTTTTCTTTTTTTTTTTTTCTTTTGTTACTGTTCATCATGGGCGAGGAAGATGAAATAGTACTGTAAACAGGTCGCGGATGCGACATGTTTACAATTTTTAGATTTTTTTTTATTCTAACGGGTTAGCGGGTCGGCCTATTAACACTCAGAGCTCCAAAATATCTATTTATAAATACTTTTTGGAAACACTTTCAATATAAAAACTATAGATCTCATTAAGCTCTAAGTCTTTCATGTTGAAAAGTTTTCAAAAAAATATTTCTAAATAAAAATTTTAGGGCGTCAAAATAATTATATATAAAAGTGATATTTTCGTCAGATAAACTTGAAGATGGGCTTATACGTAAAATTAAAAGTTAGCGAAACTAATATGAGATTTGAAAAAAAAAAATGAGCTGATTTAGCGTTGTCATTTTTTTTAAATTTAGATCGCACAATCTTAATTTTTAAAAAAAAAAAAATTATATATATATATATTTTAATTTTTAAAATTTATTTTTTTATATTATTATTTTTTTAATGTATAAAATATTTATAAAAAAAAATATACAGATCCGTACGGCCGGTCGGCACGGCATTGGCAGGTCTCGTAGCACAACTCCATAGCTTGGCTTCTAAGGCCGTGCAGGACCCCAGATGCACTCCAAAGCCACCGAGCCATCGTCCCGCCATAAAACTTTTTTATTTTAATCCATTGTTTAACTAGTTCACCGTTAACATTGATCAAGGGGCCTAAGATGGGCCTTTTGACGTTTAGTGGAGAAGCCCAAACTAAGAAGCTGAGATAGGCCCAGAAGAAGTTTGAGGATCTTAACTATTTAGATCTATAATATCGATTAAGCACAATCAAATTAAGTTTTATGCATGTAAAGATATTTAATTAATTTTTGCGTATTTAACTAGTGATAATAAAGTAAAGGCAAGGGTTGAGAGAAACGACACAGATCAATAGCGCTTCGGCTTAATTCGATCTATATCTACTCTCTTGCCTCTTCTCTAAGGACTTTCGACTAAAATTAGTGCGACTAACTTTCCGAGATTGTTCAAGCCGTTCACATCTCGTTTTTCTGAGCTCAAAGATAATTGTTTCACTTACTTTTAGCAATTAAGCAAGGAAACTCGTCTTTCTATTTTTCGGACAAGTAGAGCTGCCGTTACGATAGTTTATTAAATAAATGAAACTCTAAATAAAATCTCTCTAAGATAACTCACTTAGAGGCTGCTGATCTAGGACTATATGTTGTGATTTATAAGTGTAAGCTCAATATACGTTATAAGGGATTTTGGAACTTCTCTAACGCGTTTTAAAGTATTTTTACAAGTGTAGAAACCAGAGGAGGCAAAAACAACTCAATCTTATATATAGAATTTTCTCCACCGGTCACTAACAGATAGTTTCCGTAAAATATCACTTGACAGAAACTATTTAACGGCCGACTGATTTCTTAGTGTAACGGCTAGTTTTTTCAAGACATCGGTAGAATGATTTCTTGCGGAGAGAAATCCATCCACACATAAAGCCTTTTCGGTTGATTGATAATCTGTTTCGGTTGGCTAAAAATTCTTACTATTTGATAATTTGGATTAATACGCTAACAGGTGATGTTAGACTTTAAAATTATTTTATCTTTTGATTAACTTAGTTACCAACTCTTCCGACTTCTTATAAATGACTAAGTCGTTTCAACTGTAGCTACAGATTTACAGTCATTCGTAGCTTTGCCAAGAGGCCAAAGACATCAACTCCCAGTTCCTGAAAGTAATCAATTCGTACTGATACATCATCACTCTCTATACACTTTATATCGTACCCAATAATAGTAATATTTTTAGCTAATTTAAAACTGTATTTTCTTATATCAAAATATGATAATTCATGCATAGAGTGAATGACGATCCTAAGTCCAGAGATTATTTAAACTCGCTCATATAGCGGAGGAACTGATGACGCTTATATACAGTATCCTCTAGAGCGGATCAATCCAGTGAATTTAACATACTTTGCAACCATATCTATGATTTGAATATTCATTCTTCGGCTCAATTAGAATAACCTAATAATAGCTTGTGTCAGTCTAACACACATGTTCCCCCTTAATGTATTACTTATCGACTAGGGATTTATTTAATATCATCATATATAAATGGCTTTCTACTAATAATGCATCCACATTATTTATCTAGATGTAAAATTAGTTAATCTTTAGAACTTTAACATACATAATAATGGTTAGAAATAACATTAAATATGATGAATATATCAGTTTTTTATATAATTTAAGTAAAACCAAATATTTATAAAATGCTCTCTCAGACATGACTATGGTAACAGCTATACATACAGAGTGTACCATACCACCACTCTAGTTTGATTTAAGAGTGATGTTCGGCGCATCAAAAAATCCACCAATCAGCGATAAAAAAAATATTTGTGAGTATTTTTATGGAAAAAATTCAAATATAAAAATTGTAGAATTTTATGAGTTTTACAAATTTTATGTTTAAAATTTTCAAAAAAAAAGCTTCCATTATGGCTCTAAAATTTAACAGATTTGAAGCGGATTTCAAAACTATTTTCGAAATCGATTAAATTTTGAAATCTTAAAAAATCTATTTAAAAATATTTTTTTTTAAAAAAAAATTAATATAAAAATTATAAATCTTATCAAAATCAACTTTTTCATATTGAATTTTTTTTTTGAAAAAAATACTTCTAATTATTCTTCCTTTTCTCCATGATGTTGAGGAAAAATTGCCCCTACTAGCATAGTTTGTTGCTTTCGGGTTACCGGCATAAAATACTACTTGGCCCTATTCTCAGGTACATAGAGGATTTAGTCCGCTAGCAATCCACGGGGCCATCGAACCAAATGCGCGGACGAATTTCGGGTCCACCCTCCCGTCGAGGACGGGCAAAGTAAAAGTTTATAAATTAGTTGAATTATGAGTCTTGATGAGCTTGTTCCTGCTCAATTTCATTAGATGTTTAGTATTTGAAACATTATATTATTTATTTATTTTTAAATTAATTTAAACAATTCCAAATTATGATGGACATGGATAGATTGGAGACCAATGACTCTAGTTGTCCTCTGGACCACAACTGCTTTAAAGGGTTGAGATATGGAATTGCAGTTCAAGGACCTTTTCAGCCACTATTTCAATTTAAATTTAGATTTTTATTTATTTTTTTATTTTTATTTTTTTATTTTTATTTTTTTCTTTGAGGATAAAATGCCAATATCCGATAAAGCCATATATATTTCATACAGAATCAAATTGTTTTGTAGTTCTTGTTTTACTTACAAATTTAGAAGTAAATAAATATTTAAATTTGGATTTTCATATCAAAGAAGTTAAAATCTATATAGCAACTTGCATGATTGGGCTCCTTATAATCACTTTTTGAAAGGTCAATACCCTTTCATTTAATATTTCTACTAACAACTAACACGAACACCTATTAGCAACACTTGAATGACTATGAGTATTTCTAAATACTTTTGATCATTTATTCGATTTAACCTTAACATTAAACACTTATAATTAAATAAAAAATAGTCCATCAAAACTTTAGAGAGTCACGATCATGCAAAAAGATATAAGGGACCTGATTATGCCAATCGGATAGGTTGAGGGCACATTGTGCAAATCTCCAAGTTTTTTTTTTTGCCTTTTTCTTTTTTTTTTGGATTAATGATGGTGAGCCAAGTAACTTCCAAAGAAATCATAGTTGGAAACTGCTCAGAAGAACAGTTTTTGAAATTGCAGATTAAGTAAATATATTTTTGAATTCATATTAGTAACCATGATCAGCTTGTAATCTTGTCTACGTTCTCTATATATGGCATGAATGAACGCGAGTTATAACTAGCTAGGGCTGAGCATTATCCGAATCTATCCGAAAAATCGAATCGAACCGATCCGAACAAAACTAAAATTTCAGGTTCAGTTCAGGTCAGGTTCGGGTCGGGTCGGCATTTTAATAGTTCGGGTCTATATAATTCGGTTCGGGTTTGGTGGTCAAATTTCGAGTCGGTTCGGGTTGGACCCCGAATTATCCTCACGAGTCATGTATTAATTAATTTTTCTTGGTTTTTATATGCTAATTTTTTCTTTTTAAACAAAATATTCATATTACAACTATTCGGGTCAATCCGAACCGATACAAACCTACCCGAATTCGAATTGGTGTTAAATAAAATTAATTTGTGATGTTATTCGGGTCAACCCGAACCAACCCGAACTGACCCGAATTTTAGTCGGTTCAGGTCGGTTCGGGTTGAAATGAAATTCGGATCGGTTCGGGTCTGAAGTTATTCGGTTCGAGTCGGCCTTAAGAATTTCGGTTCAGATTGAAATGAAATTCGGGTCGATTCGGATCTGAAGTTATTCGGTTCGGGTCGGCCTGAAGTTATTCGGTTCGGGTCGGCCTTAAAAATTTCGGTTCGGGTCGGTTCGGATCGGGTTGACCAGAATGCTCAGCCCTAGTTATAACTCTTACAATGATTGAAGTTACTACGGTGAGTGCAGTTGGGATGACTAACATGAGACTGGGTTTAGAAACCCTAACATATCAGGTTCAAATTTCAATTACGTCATATACAGTTGTTCAAACAAGATAATACTTTTCGTTGCAATAGCACACGTCCCTACACATGTGTTGGGTACGTGCTTCAGTGTTTTCAACTAAAAATTATATATAAACTCGTACTTTAAGATTCTATAGTTTAAATTTATTAAAATATGTATGCAATCACGTAGTTATGAAGAAAATTATGTATACGTACGCTGTGGCTCATGGTGGGGTAGGAAGCAAAAGGGCGGCAGTGGACGGGGGTGGCGAGGACTGGTTTTCCGGCGACAGGAACGACGCTGTCCACCGACGCATGGTGGGATACAAACTCAATATCAAGGTAAGGATCCACATTCCACATCATGAAAATAAAACTGCGCCGCCGCCGTAGTCTCCTTCATCTCCTGCACCTCCGTTTCATTTACACCCTTATTATTAATCGGAACATGGAGCAGCCATGACGCGGTCTCCGCCTCGCCGTCATCGTCGTCGTTGACGATTGGTTCCAGACACGGTGATGGCGGGAAGCCAGCAGGTTTGCGGAGTGGACGCGGGCGTCGCTGCCGCCGCAAACTAAGGCAGAGTCAGCTCGATCGGCAGTAGAGAAGCGCCACCGCGTACTTGCACGAGTCGCACGGCCGCGCCGCCACTCCCCAGTACTCCACTGCCGCCCCCTCGCTCACCATCTCTCTGCTCTTCTTCTTCTTCTTCTTCTTCTATATTAGTTAACAAAAATGGTGGATGGATGTGTTTGATTGTAGTCGGAGTTCTATGGGCTTCAACCCTAGGATTTACCACGTGGACTGGCGTGGGCAACTGAAATAATATTAGGTGTTGCGCAAGCGCCACAACTAATCCATGCGAGATGTTCCAACAATAACACCCTAAGATATCATCTTAGGCTTTATTTATGACAAACTTTTTACGGCTTTGACTAAGTCAAACTTTTAAATATTTATTTGGTAACATTTTATTTGAAAAATCTGATAGAATAAATAATGCCATTTAAGATGAAAGTTCTGAAAATGTTATCACAAAGAACGTTTTTCATAGCTATTTAATAGTTAAAACTCAAATATTCATATTTTATACTTTATTTATATTATTGTCATTCTCATCTCTCCCGCCATTACCACTCCAACACCCCTTTTCCGGCACCGCAATATTTTACGGCCTCTACTTCTTCGTACCGTACAACTTTGCCACCACTACCACTGTCTCTTGCCATGCCTATTTAAACACTTTCACACTGTGTTTCCTGCTCATCCTCACTGATCAAGAAGATCAACGATTTTGGAATTAGATCAATTTTGATTTTTCGGGGTATTATTATCCTATCGAGTTCCTCTTTTATTCTGATTTTTATTCGAAATGTTTCTCCACACTCCACCGTCTCTCGTTTTAGGATCTCAAAGAGAGGTGAAAGAATTTCAAAAAAAAGAGTCACAGTGTGGAGGAACATATGGTTGAATAGATGAAGTTACTAAAAAGTCGTTCCCAACATGTGTTAGTTTAGTCATGTTTGTTTGTATAATTTTTATATATATCAGTCTATTCAACATATTAAATTACCAAAAGTTGTATTTTAACAGGTGTAGTAAATTGAATATATTTTATCAGCCCAATCAACGGTCATCAGTTTAGAAAAACTACTGAGAATCAGGTCATGCCAAACATAGACTTAGAAAATACAGTGGAATTCAGCTATGTAATATACTTATTGGTACCGGCCGGTTGAACATTAGTTGATTTATTCTTTTCATAAATATAAGGATCGAAGAGATTATGTTCACCAACCTTTAGTCTATGGTGTTCCTTCTCCATTCCGTGTATAAATATCTTTTTTTGTTTTTATTGTTTCTTTTCTCTGAAGTAAAAAAAATCGAAGCACGTAGTAGGTCAACTAATCCTTGGCGGAACATATCGGTCTTGCCTTGCGGAAGGAAGTTATGTTATGATAAGGGTAGCGTATTTAAATATTTTGACTATCTTTCTTAAAGAGTTGACAGAATTATATTATCGACCGTGAACTTTTCTAAAAGTAGCCGTCATAACCATAAATCTTTCAAATAGTACAATTGATAATAAACTCTTAAAGTAGAACTCCGCTAATCTCGCTATCGTGTTGTTGGTATAGCCATCATTTATTCCACATAGTTGCTGACACGACCGCTATATCAGTAACGACGGGCGCTAGGTGAGGCGAGCCTGTAACCAACCATATAGCTAAGTAATTGGCACATTAGCAATTCAGATGGTACAAATGACAGATCTATGATGAGGTTAGTTGAGATCATTTCTAAAAGTTCAGAATTATCACATTAACATTAAAAGTTTATAGAAATTTACTGTTCAGCCCCCTTAGTTTGGGTGTTTCGAATCAACCTCCCGAAACGAGTTTTTCCACCGACATGGCGGCGCGCGCGTGCCGCCACGTGGTTTTTCGATGGACTGATTAGTAAGAAATGAAAAACGGAAGACTGAACAGTAATTTTTCCAAAAGTTTATGATCATAACGTTAAACTTTAGTACAATTTAGGGATCAAAATTATAATTTTGCCTTACAAATTATAGAGCATACACATGAGCATAATGAACTAGTTGAAGTTGGACTATCAAATCATTCATGGATTTAGCAAAATAATTACATTAATCCCATTTGACTTATTTTATATTATCTGAAAAATGTAGAAAATGGAATTTCTAATTTTGACCAAGTCTAAGATGGAAGCCAACAGCAGGCATCCATGAGCATGAGGTAGGAAATTGTTACTTTAAAAAGAAAAATACTTAAATATTTGACCTAACGTCTATTCATTTTCAATAATATATATATATATATATATATAATATATATATATATATATAATGTGCAATTGTAATTATCGAGGAGGAATAATCAGAAAAAGAAGATGAAGACTAAAAATAAGGAATAAAAATTGTTATCTGCTTTTAAACAGTGACATAGGGTCTGATTATGCAAAATAAGATAAAAGAATGATAAAAAAAAAAATGCATATGAAGATCGTTATGGTTTTTATTCGTATCTAAAGAGTTCAAAAGAAAGATATTTATTTTAATGTTAGTTTAGATCAAATTTAAAAGAAAACAAGTTCAAAAGAAGGATATTTATTTTAGTGTTAGTTTAATTCAAATTTAAAAGAAAATAAATACTTTTTTCTGTCGTTTGTTTAACAGATGATCTGAATATTATTTATTTAACATCTGACATTCAGGTCACGATGTTATGCCAGCTGGATAACGTGTATTTTTGTGCTAAACTGTTGATTTCGGGTCGTCTGTTAACTATACGATTTGATTTTAGTTTTGCAACTATGTTAAAACAATTTTAGAAATATAACTATTAATTAAAAAAGAATTATTACTTCCTTACCATACATAGATTTCTATTAAATTTTATTAGTAAACAATTTGACTAAATAGATACCATAGCACTTTCTATATCTTCGAAAAAGTGTCGAAAGTCCAATAAAAAAATTTGAAAACATAATTTGCTCGATAAATCTCTATCCTCAAGCTGACTATAAAAAGCCCAAAATAAATATCGGAAGTGAGTTCTAGAACTGGAAGTGACTTTCTGTTATTTTTGATGAATTGTGTGAAATTTATTGATATTGCATATGGCAAATTCATAGCTTGACTTCTCAAAAGATTTAAAAAATTAAATTAAATTAAATTTCATGGTTCTTCAAAGCTGAGATTGTTCGTGGCTTCTTCCTGTTCTGTCTGATGGCGATTTACCGACCACTTCCGAGCTGCATTTCCAAACCAACTTCTTTATCAAGAAACCAGTCAACCTTCAAAAAAAAAAAAAAAAAAAAAGAAGATAATTTTAGGACCATAAAAATACGTTGATGTGTGCTTTTATTTGACCGGGAATGTTTTTTTTTAAATAAATTATCATGAAAACTACGTCCATAACACCATTTTAGACCGCGAGATAGACTTTCAAATCGCCTCAATTTATATCTAAAAATAAGTCATGAGAAAATAATCTATATTCCTATATATATATATAATTATCAAAAATTTTATCAAAAAACTCCGGCGATGCCGTCCATATTATATAAATAAGTAAAATGAAAGTCAAATACAAGATTAACTAGGTAGGCTTGACAATTTGGGAGCAAAGGGGGACGTTGGTTCTTGATAATTTCATTTGTAGCTTTCATGATGTAGAAAACAATACCTTCGATTTTCAACAACTACTTTATGTATCCCTTCAATTTTCAACCATAAATTACCTTCTTTTCTAATAATATTTAAATTAAAATTTGGAAATATATGAACAATTTAGCGTGAGAGTTTTTACTAATTTGAGATTTATACGAGTGCGTATATTTACATTACATATTCCACTACGATAATCTTTAAAAAAAAAAAGTTATAGTTTCACATTTTAGCCACCTCAAACTCTAATCAATATTTTTGCTAATTTTATTAAGTAGGAGTATAACTTGAATAACTTTAAAATGAAGAGTTGCATACTACAAGTTTACAAATAAATTCTTAATTTTAAACTCATTACTTTTATACCAACATATTTATTTAGAAATATTTTCTTAAAAAAAAATTTGAATGTAAATTTTGTAAATTATATCAAAATTTTTTTTTTTTGTTTATTCAAATTTTTTTAAAAAATATTCTAAAAGCATTCGGAGCAAAATCGTATCGGGTTAGCATATTAGTTTTGAAATTTATTAAGATTTTAAAGTATTAAAATATCTATTTAGAATTATTTGTTAAAAAAATGAATATAAAAGTTATAAATTACGTTAAATTATAGTTTTTTATATTAATTTTTTTAAAAAAATATATATATATTTATATGATAGCAAATATCTCTAACACAAATTCGAAAGGAGTTAATTTATAAAAAATTTGAAATGAGGGGTTGATTTGCAATAGGTTTTGAAAGCTTATATACAATTAGCCCTTATAAAAACTTGATAAACAAAATATTTTATATTTAGTTGTCTCCTATTATTCCGACACTCCAAATATTTATTTTATATTTTATATTATTTGTCTGCAAATATTTGCTCTCATTTTCAGAGTTACATATTTATTTTGACAATTATTATTATTATTATGAAAAATGTTTTCCCTAAATAATGGACACAAAGTTATTAATTAAGAAATGTAATTTGTAAGGTAGACTATAATAGAAAATTAAATTATAACACAAAATAACTAAAAAGGTAATAATGAGTTTATGTTCTTCGTTCAACTTGAGCTCAGCTCCTATTATTATTACAGCAACGAATTATCAATCAATCAAAGTACCAGAGAGCGAGCGAGAGACGGAGAGATTGAGATGAGGCCATCAACTCAGCCCGCCGGCGCCGCCGCACCGCCGCCGGCGACCCGCCCTCGCCGGCGCCCGGACCTCACTCTCCCTCTACCCCAACGCGATCCCTCTCTCGCCGTCCCTCTCCCCCTCCCTCCTCCTTCCTCCGCCCCCTCTTCTACCTCCTCCGCCCCCGCCCCCCTCATGGGTCCACCAACCTCCTCTTCCTCTTCTACCTCCGTGCAGACGCCGACCTTGGGTGATCTTGAGAGAGTTCGCCGGATCGGCAGCGGCTCCGGCGGCACGGTGTGGATGGTGCGCCAGCGCTCCACCGGTAGAGTCTACGCTCTCAAGGTGATCTACGGTAATCACGAGGACGCCGTCCGCCGCCAGATCTGCCGCGAGATCGAGATTCTCCGTACCGTCGACAGCCCCTTCGTCGTCCGCTGCCACGGCATGTTCGATCACGCCGGCGAAATCCAAGTAATTGCTCGAACTTTTTGTCTAATCAACCAAGTTCGATCTAAGATGAAATAGCCCATAGTTATTGTGTTTTTATTGAGCTGAATATGCTATCGATTGATCAATTAGCTTACAATCGTTCGCGATCGCAGGTGTTGCTGGAATACATGGACGGAGGATCGCTGGAAGGCCGTCGGATCTCGTCGGAGCCGCAGCTGGCAGACGTATCGCGTCAGATTCTCGCAGGTCTCGCATATCTCCACCGATCCAAGATCGTTCACCGCGACATCAAGCCCTCGAATCTTCTGATCGATTCGCGAAGGCGCGTTAAGATCGCGGATTTTGGCGTCGGGCGGATTCTCGCTCAGACCATGGATCCCTGCAATTCATCTGTCGGGACGATCGCTTATATGAGCCCCGAAAGGATCAACACTGATTTGAATCATGGGATTTACGATGGTTATGCTGGTGATATTTGGAGTTTTGGGCTTAGCATACTTGAATTTTACCTCGGGAGGTTTCCATTTGGGGAAAATTTAGGGAGGCAGGGAGATTGGGCGAGCTTGATGATTGCAATCTGCTATGCCGATCCACCGTCGGCGTCCCCATCGGCGTCGAGAGAGTTCAGGAATTTTATTTCTTGTTGCCTGCAGAAAGATCCGGCGCGGCGGCTCACGGCGGTGCAGCTGCTGCAGCATCCTTTCATCACTCAAAACACCGCTACCACCGTCGCCGGAAACCAGGTAGCTCCGGCGCCGCCGCTCTCCGCCGCTGTTGTTCAGCAGAATTATTATCATTATCATCACCAGACTCAACACCACCACCAGCTCCCGCATCCATGAATTCTAGGGTTTTCGATAACATTGCTAGAAAGAAAACATTGATCGCAACAACGAGGGGATCTAGAGGATCAATCAAATTTTAGGTAACTTTTTACTATTTTGTTTTTAGCATAGAGATCCAGTTCTTCAAGTCCTACGTAGCTTTCTTTTTCTTTATATATTCTTCTTGTTTTTTGTTAATTTTCTTCAATCTTCTCTCTGGTGGTGGTGGGAATGGGCCTGTGTTTGTACTGTTAATTGGAAGTTATAATGTTATTGGATCATGAGTGCACTAGGTTATTACGTTGATGTACCACTAAATGAATGAATTAAGAAAGGGATAATTGCATATTAGCCCTTCCCTTTCCGGGAGCTTTACAAATCAGTCCTTGTAAATTAAGAAATGTCAAAGTTTAGAAAAATAGGGGCTGATAGGCAATAACGCCGTTAAGAAACATAACTTATGCCAGCAAGTTAGCAAAACTTAACATAAAAAAATTAATAATAACTTGTATAACAAAAATTTTGGATAATTTCAAATTAGCCACTGTTTTTTAAAATTCGTATAAATTAACCCCATCTTTTTTTCAAGTTTTTCAAATCAGCTTCAATTTGAAAACTCGATGGTTTTTCTCAGACAACTAATTTCGTATTTCATACAACTATTATAATATTGTGAAATATTCTGCCTAGGTTTATTAATACTCTCAAGAGCTGTGTTAGTATTTCGGGTGAGCTATATTAGTATTATAGATGAGTTATGTTAGTGTTCTGCGCGAGCTTCATGTGAGCTAATTTAGTATATTTATTTGAGAGGCTGATTTGAAAATTTATTTACAAGCATGGGTTTTTTTTTAAACCTCTAAAGGTTTCTAAATATGCTGCATCAACGCCCGCATAAAACTAATTTTCAAATCTGCCCCCTTAAAAATTTGTATGTGCTTATGTTAAATAGTGTTTGTGCGAAGGTGTAACATAGTGTTACATAGATTGAGGGCAATGGATCATAGCGTAGCCGGCGGTGGTATAGTGCTAGATTATGTGGAAGACAACTTTAGATCGTTGGGGTGCGACGTTGGGGTGACTGGATGGGGGCGGATCAGAAACCGTGACCATCCATATTCGAATTCTAGCGTCGACCACTGCTATCCCTCTCACGGTAGTGGGTATGCACGTTTGCGCCCTCCACACGTGACGTGTACGTTGTGCGCTAAAGACCTGAAGTCCATATAGGTTGGATGAGTGCGCAGCGGTCTTTCTTTGTCCAGGTGTTCCGACGAATGTGCGCCGGGACGAATGAGTTAATGATCCTAAATGGTTCTGCTCAATAAAAAAAAAAGTCGTTATGAACGCATTATAGGTAAACCACACAGGCAGAATTTTTCTATGTTAGATCGTTATGATAGCCGTAGGATTGTGTCACGGAGTTGGAGGATAATATTTGGGTTGTGGATGATAGTGTTGGAATAATATAGGATCCAAGGATAATATTCTGGGTTGTGGATGATAATGTTGGGATAATATTGGGGAATAGTAGATGATGGTGGCTTGGGTGGTGAAGCCACGTCAGTAATTTTTGTGACTAGCATAAATTGACAATTTATCGGTTAAAATGACCAACTTGGACTATTTTCACAAGTTAAAGAGCACAAAGGCTGTTGTTGAAAATAAAATTTTCAGAATGTATTTCATGAAAATTCAAAAACAAATTGCCCATCTTTATCATCTTTCGAAGACCAAATTGTAGCATCGGTACTTTAAAATACTGTTTTAGATTTACGAATCTAGTAATGTAAAAGGTGATGGTGTTGGTATATCCATTCATAGCACCATTTAAGACACTAACGCATGCTAACGTGATTACCGTTTCAGAAACTAACGATATGTTAATTGGTTAAACTAAACTGACGTGGCAGTGAGAAAAAATTCATAGAGAGAGAGAGAGAGAGAGAGAGAGAGAGAGAGAGAGAGAGGGGACGAAGCACTGTTGGTACGTCCACGACACAACGTCGGTCCACGTCACAGCTCTCAGCGACGACGCCCTCTCTCTCTTTCCATCACAATCAGCAACGGTGTCTCTCTCTCTCTCTCTCTCTCTCTCTCTCTCTCTCTTCTCTCTCTCTCCTTTTATCTCTCTCTTTATGTGATTTTTTTCGGCAAATTACAATCAGCCCTCTTTTTTTTAAATCGGCCGATTAGTCTCTAAAAATATATTTTTAGAAGCCGATTTGATCGAAAATAAAAAAAAAACAGGCTGATTTGTCAAAAGCTTTTTTCCTTCTTCATCTGACACATCAGTATATTGTTAGTCTATAAATAGAGGTACTAATGCCGCTGTATTTATATTACCGGGTACTAAGTCGAAAACAATAATATTTCATAGTACCAATGGTATAATGTGGCCTCTTTTAGATGTTTTTGGAAAAGTATGAGAAAAAAAATAAAGCAAGCTGATTAATTAATAAAATTGCTATTTTAGAGATTTAAATTGATTTTCCTCTATTTATTGATGATCTTTCCACGTCATGATTGCTACTATTCTCCATGCATGTGCATATCTTTGGGTTCTGTGTCATTTTCTACTTTTTTTTAAGCTTCTGGGAATCATATTTTCTTTTCCCCTTTTATTTCTACTTTCTCCAACACATTGTACATTGCGTTTGGTAGGATATAAAAAAGCAGCCATATGTGCCCGCTAGTACGGCGCATTTGCTTCTACCAAATATTTATTTTAATTTTTTTCTTTAAAAAAATAAATTTTTTAAATTTTAATGTAATACATAATTTAAAAAAAATAATAAAAGGAATTATAGAATTTCAAAATTTTAACGGCTTTAAAAGATACAGTAGACTATGATATGTACTATATTAGGTTATACACAAGTGTACCCGAACAGTTCTCTTAATTGAGAAAAAAAGATGACGACTTTACGATCGTCTTATTTAGCCTACTTTCGGATATACACGGTTGAGATAAGGTCACTCCAAAGATCTTGGATATATACATTTTATGCTAACGTGTGAATGGGATTTGAAAAGTCATGGTTCACCGGTGTCACAAGATCATGCTTTTTCTGAGCGATTTTGTACGGTAAGTTAGTATTGATAATATATTTAGTCACTAAGCTCAGTCTTAAGAATGGTATATGTGCTGACTAACAAAATGGTGAGTTAGAAAGTATTTGGAAACTCTTAAATGCTTTGCTCAACTCTTGATGGAATTTCTTAACTCTCTCTTAGTTGTTATAAATGAGGAGCGAATTTCTATTTATAAACTCTTTGGGTCCCAACGGATGGCTACAATTTATTATATCCTACTGCTATAATATTTTTTGTAGAGTATTCTTACTTTTTATCTAAGCAACTAAGTATTTTATAAGACTTAAGGTTATATCTGGATATGGATAAAAAGGTGCTAATCAATATTCGAGTAATATTTTTCACCATTTATCTATAGTTGGTTAGACGATAAGTGCTACTGGATTGAAAATTTTTTACTCTCATACATAATAAAGTTGTACCCATCTTTTTCATTAATTAATTAATTTATTTATTAGATTTAACTTATTAGTAATCATATATAGCTAAATAAACTATTAATTTTTCTATAACAATAAGTTATCTACAACTAAATAATATTAATAAGATATTTATTTCGAATTGAAGTTAATAATTTATTTAATTAATTATATAATAAAAATTAAATAAACAATTTTTAATATTTTTATAATAGTTTTACTAAAACTTACTAAATATTTATTTATTTAAATAAAATTTTTTAATATTATTTATTTGGCTATTTTATTTACTAAATAACCGTAAATATTTATTTTGAATTAAAAATCAATAATTTATTTAATTGATTACATAAGAAATAATTAAACAAATTCTTAATAAATATTTTATAATAAGTAAATTATTTATTATTTTCTAATAGATTAGTATTTATTTTACTAATATTTACTTAGCATTAATTTTTAAAATTTAATATAATTTATTATGTTATATTATTTCCTTTCCTATTTTATTAACTAAATAATATTATTATTAAATATTTAATTGCTTAAATGTGAATAATTTATTAAATCTCTAATAAATAATTAAACGAATTCTTTATTGATAAAATAAGAAATTATTTATTACTTTTTAGTAATTATATATATTTATTATTTTATTAAAATATTTAATTACATATTTTAAAAACATATAAATAATTTACTTATTTGTATATAACAAATCTTTATAAATATATTAATAAATTAGTTATTATAAAATAAATAATGTTTATAAATAATTTTTTATTTATAATAACAGTTTATAAGTATAATTGACATGAATTCTAAACATGACAGCTATTACCAGTAATATAACATGAGTTACTGTTACTAATCTGCTATCCATATAATAAGTACAAGTAATTCATTTGTTATCAGTCTATTATTCTGATAATATGTTTACGATAATAACTTTTACTCTTATTAGGAAATCCAAACATGACCTAAAAAAGTTCTAGAGAATTCTCAACCTTTTACCATTCAGTACTCTATTAAGATATATGATAGAATCTGAAATCGATGGTCAAGATCAAAAATAAACAAAGGGTTTCCTTTACGCCAAGTTAGGCTGGTTGTTTTTTTATTTTTTTTTTATTTTTTATTTTTGAAGCTTTTATTTTACAAAACTCTGTCAAATAACTTCTTATTTTTTTTTTAAAAAAAAATTGAATTACTTCAAAACACATACAAATACAACATTATTTGAAAAAACTTTAATTTGAATTTCAAAGTATTTTTGAGAATCTCAAATATCTATTTAACAATATTTTTAAAAGATAAATTTAACATAAAAATTGGAGAGCAATGAAAGTCTATTTCTTTTGTATTTAAATTTTTTTAAACAACACTTAACATATATATTTAACTTATTTTAATAATTATTAGAAAATAGGAGGATTTATTAGAAAGAACGATATAAAAAAAGACTGATATATGTATCATTTCTTTCTACTTTTCTTCTTTTTTTTTTTATCCATTGAAATCTTTTTCATTTACTGAACGACTTAACTACTGGCCACTGTATTATGAAATGCCAACTTTTGCAGAAAAAAAGGGGAAAACTCAAGTCCTCCAAAATTACAATTTACATAAAAAAAATCCATAAATATAGTTCAGATTATATCAGAATTATAAAAAAATTCTGATAAATAAAATAATGGTTTAAAACTAGAGCCTTAATGTCAGCATAATGAAACAAAATGAAAGTCCAAATCAGCCTTGTTGACCATATGATAGATCAAATTAATAAGCAGACACCTCCTAATAATAATAATTAAATTAAATTCAAAGCCATGTGAACACATCCTTAAAAAAAGATCAGAGATGCTTCCACTGTCAGCAATACTTAAGACCAAATCTGTTCAACAAAAGAGGAGTTTTAATATTTTTTTATAGATTATTGTAAAACAATTCCACTATAACCAGTCCACTTTTCACAAATAATAACGATTTATATTCCACCGATCGAAAAAATACCAGCATTGATCCGGACAGATCCAAATATCGAACAAGAGCTTTAATAATGAGACGGAAAGACTTTTCCGAGATAAATCTTGAAATTTTAGTACTATTTCAATTTATTACAAAACATAACTCTTCTACAGATTGTTATGACCTGATAAGTTCATCTCCAATACTAACGGAATTTATTTACATACAAAGTAAAACAAAAGATGAACTTATCGATCTATGCGTTATCTACCTCGAGCTACAAAGCAGATTGGAATATTATTTCAGCAAGTTCCTGCATTTTCAGAAAAAAAAGGAGATTATTAGTATTTATTTTTTTGAGATAAAACACGAAATAAACACCACGGTTACTGAGCCGCAAGTGGAACTAGTTCCTCAATCTGCAGAGCCTTGGTAATCATATGATGGATAAAATTTCGAATGTCCCTGATCCCAGCTCCATCAATAGAAGCTCTTGACCATGTTATTCGTGGTAGCATGCCACCTTCGTAGATGGAAGGATAAAATCCTTGCGCACTCTCACGAGGGCGGGCACGAAATGCCCGCAAACGCACAAGGTGGGGGCTCAAACCTGTGGTGGAGAAAAAAGCGCCCCAACCACTTTAACACGCTCAATAATGAAGTTGAAATATGAGAATGAATGAGAATTTTCTTCATCACCTGCTTTGCGGAGGGAACAGTTGGTTCCTCCATTTTCAATGCTTTTTCTTCAAGTAATTCAAAATCAGCTTTCCCAGCCTGTCAGAATTTAATTAATTATTATCATTATATTTATAAATTTTTAATTTTATTATAAAAGGTGAATCAACAAGGAAGAGAGTACCTCAATTAAAGCCCCTAGCTCAGTGTCGAAGCTTTGATAACGTTTGCGTACAAGCTCATCCAGTGAACCATCCTTTAAATGAAATTATCGGTGATTCAATAATTAACGCAGAAATAAAAATATAAAGCATTTTCTCAAAAGAAAAAATGGCAAAAGTACCTCTATGAGCTTTGCAGCATTGCGTAGTCCACGGGCCAGTGTATCCATTCCGGAAATGTGAGCAAGGAAGATGTCCTCAACATCAGTACTTTCCCTCCTCCTGTAGCGATATTGATAAGCATTTTATGTTTACATTGAAAATGCCTTAGATGCCATGCAAAACAGGTTTTTTTTTTTTTTTGGTATTAAAAAATAAATAAATAAATAAATTCAAGTCGGATCTGACAATTTTGCGTCGAAGTTGAAACCACCAGGTGCTAGTCCATCCTGCATAACATTGAGCAAGTATCAAATTACTAGCCAAATAAAAGATTCTTTATTTGGCAGACTTCATGGGTTTAATAATTCTACATACATTTCTGATCACACTTAGCATGACCAACGTCGCCTCACCGATGTCTGTCATAAATTGATCAGTATCCCAACCTGCAAAGAACAATAAACCCTGTAACATAAGAGAGCAGAAGCCGCTGCCCCGAAAGGTAATAGGTTCGTCATAGTTACCTATTTGAGGATCACCAGTATTAGCATCAATATTACCAAGAGCTCCATTTATCCTTGCGGTTTCAAGCTCATGGAAGCAACTTCAGGTAAAAAAAAATAATAATAAAATACAACAACAGAAAAGATTATTATAATTCTCAATAGAAGCATTCAAACCTAAAATTTGGCTTATATGGTAATCCTAGACCAAACTATCATAATAAGACAGGCTTAAAAGGGCATGGATGAGAGAATGGAGAAAGATAATTGCGACTAATGGAGATTGGGTTGAAGGAAAAGGAAGGCGCACCTATGACCAGAGAGTGTTGCATGGTTGCACTCGATGTTCAACTTAAATTCATCTGTTTCAAGGAAAGAGACAAGATCAACTTAGGCCCTCTTTAAAGAATAAAATCAACTTTACGGGCTCATAGAACAAGATCCTAGAGATATAATTAGGAAAGAATGGCACTCTCTAAATGTAGGAAACTTCTCATCTAACCTTCCAATAATGCGATAAAACATAAAAGAAGAGGGAGCACCACAAGTATAGCTTCAATATAGTGACAGTATATGTATATATATATATATATATATATATATATGGGGCTTGTTTTCACCTCTATTCTTACCTCGGTCCAAACTTTCACATAAATTTTTATAATCGGCATTCTTCTATGTCATCGTCGTTGCAGATATTCTTACCTATAGCAATGAAGTATATTCTACCAATTGAGTCATTTGGACCCTTTAGTTTGGGCAAAAAGGCACTTTTGGCCATTAAAAGAATTTTGTTAACAAAGTGGACACCTAAACAACAAAAGCAATTTTTGTAACCAGTAAACAGATAAAAGTAATGGACAATGTAGTATATGTCAGGAAAAGATAGTGTCCGGATACTTAAAAGTTCTCTTTCATGCTGCTGGTGCTGTACAGACTCACAACCACACCAATGAAAAAGGATTTGGATATATATACCTTGAAGGCCATATTTCCTAAGGAAAGCTAATGTGGTGGCAGCATCCCAATCATATCTGTAAAAAAAAGTACTACATTAGAGATAGAAGCAAAGGCAATTGGAAACCGAAACTACAGGTTAAGATTGTTACTGATGCTTAGTAGGCTCCTGAGGCTTTGGTTCAATTAGAAGTGTACCTGAAAGAATAAAACAATTTTCATTTTACTGCTGAAAATATTTGACCAGTTAAAAGGTTGCAAAAAAAAAGAGAAAAAACATAAACCTGCTTAACAATTCAATAAACCCGATATAATAAATCATTATATACATGATATACAACAGAACACTACCATTGAAGCCAATCTTTTTCTTCCAGTCAACGGCAGCTTTGAGGAAACTCGCCTGCAGAAGAAAGGAGTGGCAACTTAAGGAAATTAAGCAACTTCAGGTAATTAAGCGTTTAAAAAAAAAAAAAGTATATGCATGTGCCATATTAAAGCAAAAGCTTCAAACAATATAATTAGGCAATTACCAAATGATCAAGCTCTCTTTTCATGTCTGTATTAAGCAGAGTTTGATATCCCTCTCTGCCGCCCCAAAAAACATAATTTTCTCCTCCTAGGTAGTGAGTAACCTGTAGGAGCCACTTACGTGTTAGTAAAAGTATGTTCACATCAAAGCATTAATCACATGTTTATACAAATACCTCTACAGCTTTCTTCACTTGTGCAGCGGCATATGCATACACAGACACCTCAGAGCTGTAAATCAAAATCATAATAAACAGATGTTCTACAAGTACAAGGATTTATTATTAGCAACAAAAGTTTATCCGAGAAACCTAGTAGCAGCTCCATGCATGTAGCGTGGATGCACAAATAACTGAGCTGTGCCCCATAGAGGATGGATATTAGTACCCTGCACAAACATATTCACATGTAATTAGGATGAGAAAAAAAAAAAAAGCAGAGCATCAACTAGGACAACTAGACAGGTATGATATCTTGTCATGCTTATACAACAAACTATGATTTCTCTCATTGACTTCATACCTTCTGAAGTTCTTGTGCAAGTTTCACCACTTCATCCAAGTTAGCATTAGATTCCTGAGATATGAGCAAACAAAAACTACTTATAATTGGTAGTAGAAGCAATCTACAATAACCAGTGCAACCAAATATATACTCTCAATTTTAATTTGTATGCACAGATAAGAGATGATATACAGTATTCAGTGTATTGAGCTGCACCAACTCACCGCCAGTGATTTCCCATCAGGGGCGATGTCCCTATCATGGAAACACCACAGCTCTAGTCCCAACTTGTTTAAGAACTCAAAATTTGCACGCACTGTAAGGAAGAAAAAAAAAAGAATCAAACAGTCATTACAGTAACTAAGCATGTTATGGATAACTGATGATTCTTTTTTTTCATTCGTACTTCTTCTTTTGGCCATAGCCAGTGAATTAGATCCATCCTCCCAAGGCCAAAACTTAGTCGGGGCACCAAAAATGTCAGCTCCAGATCCACGGAATGTGTGCCAAAATGCAACACTAAATCTTAGCCAATCCTGTAGGTTTAAATAAGTAAAAAAACCAAGAGCCTTAAAATAGAGGTATGCAACATGAGATGGCAAACCTTCATTCTCTTGCCAAGTATTTCTTCTTCCGCATTGTACCATTTATATGAAAGTGGGTTTTTGCTGTTAGGCCCCTGAAAATAAAAGAATCATGGAATTAGCAGTTAGCAGCTTTATTCACATCTTAAGGACTTAAAAAAAGTTACTGCATACAGTACTAACTGGCGAAATGCTTTCTACTTACTACAACTCTAAAAAAATGTTTAAATATCTGATCGTACCTGCCATTTGAACTGTAATGGAACTGATTCCTAACTCGGGTTAGAGATTTCTTTAGAGTTCAATTTTAGAGCCAAAAACTTGTATGCATGTTAACCCACTGTTTTAAATTTATTGTGTCACTACTGAGCAAGCCTAAAAACTTGAAGCCCTCACCTCATACTTGATTTTAGGAATACCAGGGAAGAACTCTCCTTCCCAGTCACCCGCAGAACTTTCGCCACATTTCGAATCCAAATCAGCAGGGCACGTCTCAGGCGCTGCTGAGACCTATTAAATATGTATTCCAACAATTACAAATACGAATATACTATCACAAACAGGCATGTTAATAGAATACAATTCGAAAGAGTGAGCAAGGAAATGTATATAGCTTACATGAATTAGTAATGCCAATATAAGGAGTAGGACTCCCTTAGTCTTCATCATCATCTACCTAACCAGCAAACATGCAATTGAATTATTAGTATAAAAATGAGAATCAATAAATTTTGCTGTAAAGAATACTAATTACTAAAAACAAGTCAAATTTCGTATTATCTACTTAAATTTCATGAAAATTCAATCTTGAACGTAATTAAATAGATACTCGAAGCTTACAATAACATACAAAACAGAGTAGCGGAGATATTACATTCCTAACAATTAGAAAATCATGAGAAATTTCATATATTCAAACACTCATGTTTATAGTGTCTGATATTCTGATCCGCAAAATTTAAAACTCCAATCTAATAATACGGAGAGCGAAGTCATGGGTCGATCGACTATATAGCCACTGAATTAATTGCCTCCACTTAACTACTTTTGAAGAAGAATTGTAAATTAAAAAAAAAAGAACAAATTGGAGATGAATTTTATCACCGCGGCGGCGCATAGGGCGGCGATACATACCTTGCGAAGCTGTAAGCGGAGTGATTATAGGATCAACAGAAATAGAGAGAGAGTGAGAGAGTGAGAGAGAGAGAGAGATATCAAATTAACCAAAGCGGTAAACGCGGTGACGTGGGTGATTCCTGTTTATTAGGGCTTTAGTAAGGCCCAATGAGTTATTGTTTTATTAAGGCCTTCATTATCATCGAATATATAAATGTTCTCTCGAATATTCTAACTCATGTTTTAATTTGTATCTAATTATCTATTATAAAATTGATAATTTATATCAGTAATAATTGTCTTGGAAGGTAAAATATATAACAATACTTAGTAACAAGTTTACCTTTGTTTTAACCAATCTAAGGGTGCTGATTGGATAACAGCATCAAATAATTTCGAAACTGATATAACATACGATCTGGCATGTCACATATTAGCTGAGAAGAGTTGACAAACTGTGCAGATCGGATCAAGGCCACCATTATGGACCTCAGTCAAGTCCGAGGCTGCAAATCGTCAAGCGCACAAATGATGCAGCCATAAGAATCGCTCCATGTAATTGTGGCGTATGATCGTGGGACGAATGTGATGCATTAAAGATGCAGCGATCAGTTAATTCAGACCTGCTCTAGCTGAACAACTCGACTTTCCTAACAGAGCACTAGCAGTGCATACATACAGTCACTTCAGCCGTCTACGCAAAAGGACTAACTTTTCACGATCCATTGAAAATTAAAGAATAGTTCGAGAACCTATAAAGTCTAGGAGTTGTGGGCACTGAGATTGTGGGAAGAGTTGTATCACATCCTCTTTTTATATTCTTACATAGGAAAAATCGAGCCTAGAGCCGAGCTTGAGTTAAGTGGTGCTTGAGCTCGAACTCTACAAGCTTCAATGGATAAGCTAGAATTTAGCTTGATTCAAAAAATTTCTGCTCGAGCTTAACTCAATCCCATCTCAATTGCATCAACTTAGCCGACCTTGAGTCAAGCTCCGCTCCATTACATCAATTATGCTGAGCTCGACATGAGTTCGAGTTTGAACTCGATGGAATCGTATTGTTGTAAATGATATTTGAGTAAACTAGAAAAGCTCATTTTGGCTCGCAAGCCACGAGTGAAGTAATATGATACTCAAAGTTTTCTTGTTTAGTTATCCGAGCTCGAAACTTTGCTCGAGCTCGAACCGAGTTCAAACGAGTTTGAGCCTAAATTATCCGTAAGAAGCTCAGCTCATTTTCACTCATAATCTTACTACGGTCCAAACAAATATTTTCATATAAATTTTTTATATTCAACATACTTTTCTGCAATTTCATTTGCTGATATTCTTACATATAGCACCAAAGTATATTTTATGAATTTTGGACCTTTTAGTTTGGGCAAAACCGAAAATTACATTCCCATCCAAACTTATTTTAAATTGAAGTTTTGAAATGTTAGATCTACAATATTTAAATATTTTATGTAGTAAATATTATGATTCTTTTTTTTTTTTTTTTTTTTTTTGGGAACATTCTAGAATGTATTCAGAAGGATATGGATAAGATCGGGGAATTAAAAACAAGCGTCACTGCGTGAGCTGAGAGCCTGAGACTCATCGTTTCATGGTTTTGTCGTTTTTCTCGCATGGGATGTTGATTACATCAGGATCCTAAATAGAGTTCATGTTAATAATAACTCAATTCACTGGAAAGAACGTTTTTTCACCAGTATAGTACATAAATTTTAGTCATATATTATTATATATAAATTAATAATATTAAAAAATTTAATTTTTCATAATTTTTTTATGAATTAATAATTATTTTTATTAATATATATTATATTATTTTTATTTTATTACAGCAAGTAAAAAAGAAAATTACATATTACACATAAAAATTATTTTGAGAAGTGACGAATAAATGGTGATAATATCTATATATATATAATCAAACTTTTATATGTAAATAAAACTTTATTTATAAAAATAAATATTACATAATATGTAATATAATTATTTAAATTATTTTTTATTTATCTATTTAGACTTTTTATAGTTTATTATTTTTATTAAATATTTATTTTAAATATTAAATATTTTATATTCTTTCAATAATTTGACTTTATAAATTTCTATAATTTCTATCAATTAATATATATACTATATATTTTTTTTTAAGAGAATAAATATTACATTACACATTAAAAATTATTTAGAACGTTATGTGATGAATTTTAATGGAATAGTTATATATATAAATAAATATTTATTTATTTATATATATATATATATATATATATATTTTTTTTTTTTTTTTTTTTTTTTTTTTTTACAAGTAAATACAATGTCACAAGCTCTGGAATTTCATTTCTCCTGCTGGAGTTGAGGCTTACTGCGAACCCTAGCTTCTCCCCGAGATCAGCAGATTGCCGGCGACGATGGGGCAAGGAACGCCTGGAGGAATGGGAAAGCAAGGCGGTGGTCTTCCCGGCGACCGCAAGCACGACGGCGGCGACAAGAAAGAGAAGAAATTCGAGCCGCCGGCGGCGCCCAGCCGCGTCGGCCGCCGCCAGCGCAAACAAAAGGGTCCCGAAGCCGCGGCGAGACTCCCCGTAGTCACTCCATTAACTAAGTGTAAACTCAGGTTGCTAAAGCTAGAGCGAATCAAGGATTACCTGTTGATGGAAGAAGAGTTCGTAGCGAGCCAGGAGCGGCTTCGGCCAAGTGAGGATAAGAGCGAAGAGGATAGATCGAAGGTCGATGATTTGAGGGGCACACCGATGAGTGTTGGGAATTTGGAGGAGCTTATTGATGAGAGTCACGCGATTGTTTCATCGTCGGTCGGGCCGGAGTATTATGTTAGTATTCTGTCATTTGTCGATAAGGATCAGCTCGAGCCTGGATGCGCAATTCTCATGCACAACAAGGTGAAAGTTGCTTTTTTTTTTTTTTGGTATACGGTGGAATTAAGGCTTAAGTTTTAAATGTTAGATGCGGGATTCTCATGAACATTAAGGTGATTTTTTGCTGATTTGTCTTTTGATGAAGGAACTTGTGCTTAGTTTTGACTGTTGTACGTTGCCTATTGTTGGATGCGCTATTCTCGTGCATAATAAGATAAGCTTTTGCTGGATTGTCCTTATGTTGGTGGAATGAGGTTTCAACTTTGACTGTTTGTTGTGCTTTATGTGTTGTCTGATGCCGATTAAGTTAATTTTGTGGACTTACTATGAAACTAAGGCTTAATTTTGATTAGTTTGTTGTGCTATGTTTGTTGTTAGATGTGCGCCTCTTATGCACAATAAGGTGGAAATGTTTGCTTTTAAGCTTTGGCTTTCTTTAGTTTGGAATGCATATTGTCATGCATACTATGGTAATTTTTGTTAATTTTGTAATTTGTATTTGATGTTGGTATTTAGACTTGATTTTGACTTGCTAGGATTCTTTTTTTTAAAAAAAAAAAAATGAAAGATGTGGTCAATTTTTATTCACTCTAATTGATTCATGATTCATCGGGATTGTTTGTAAATGTCAATCGAAAAGGTCTAGCTGTTTAGTGTTTCTCTTGTTTTATATGCTTGTTAGAAGCTTATATGGTCGTGGATAAGTTGTCTATTGTGTGTAGAATTTGCTGATGTTTATATTTGATTATTTCTTTAGCGAGCTAGCCATAGCATGATAATTAGAAATACAACAGGTTCTTTACAAGGATTTTGGAGCCTACATAAGTTTGCAGTCTCTATGAAATAAATTCTAGAGAATAGCCATACTGGCTATACTTTATATCATTAAAGACATTTTGGTAATTTCAAACCTTGACTAGGGGTGAATAAAGAGTTAATGACATAATCCTGGCAAATCCCATAACGAGTGAAAAGAGAGTAGGTCATTGGTTGTCTCATCAATGTGTAGAGTCAATGATTAATGGCCAAGATTAAGCATGGAGAATACTTTTTTGATGATTGTATAATCAATGTATATGTGGATAATTTGGGATAGCTATAAGTAACGTTAAGCTGGAAGAATAGGTTATAGAACAATTGGAAGGCAGAATTTGGATTTCGAGATATAGTATAGATGAATGTTGCACCTAATGGGGGATACAGTGATGCATTCGAGATGGGTGGGCAGCATCTACATAACCATTTTCTACTATTTTAGTATAGGTTCTAGAAATACTGAGGAAGAATTATTTCAATGCACCTTAATATTATGATTAGTAATTAATATGATTGTGCACTTTGTGTACTCTATTTTAGTAAAAATTTATGTATTTGCTTGAAAGTATAAGTTATTATCTCTTCTTATTATCTTAAGTAATTATATTACTAGTTTGTTAATAGTTGTCTGGCTTTTCACACTTCTTTCTCGATTTCACGTGAAAGATTCAGATTTCAATCTACATTTCTGTTGCACTTTGATGCCTGGTTCTATTTATTAGGGCTGAGCATTTGTGTCAACCCGAACCGACCCGGTCTGACCCGAACCTAATAAGGCCGACCCGAACTGAAGTAATACAGACCCGATCCGACCTGAATTTACACTCAACCCGAACCGAAAAAGTTTGGGTCGGGTTCGGGTTTGACTCGAAGTTCAAAAAACAGAAATCCGATCAGACCGCATGGAAGGAGGAGAGATGGGCTGGCGAGGCGGCGTAAATTTGCGCCGATGGGGCGGGACAATGCGGAGCTACTCCGGCGGGGGCGGAGATAGTGCTGGCGGGATGGGCAGCATGGATCAACCCCGGCAGAGGCGGAGAGCGCGGGCGGGACGGAGCAGCTTTGATCTATGTCGGCGGAGGCGGCGCGGATCTGCGCGGAGAGAGAGAGAGAGAGAGAGAGAGAGAGAGAGAGAGAGAGAGAGAGAGAGAGAGAGAGAGGGGCGATTGGGCGAAACCTACCATTGGCTGTGAGTGAAAGAGAGTGAGAGAGAGGGAGGGAGAAGGGGGCTGCAGGCTGCTGCTGTTTGAGAGTGGGAGAGGAAAAAAAATCAAAACCCTAGACATGAAAAAGAGGCGTGGTGGGCTGTTTGTTAAGGCCCAGTTAGATTTTTTTTTCCATATACATTAATTTCGGGTAGAACCAGACCCGACCCGAAATTACATATTCCAACCCGAACCGAATTGTATGTACTCAAATTGTTAAAAAGTCGACCCGAACCGACCTCGAAATTACATACTCCAACCCGAACCGAATTGTATGTACTCGAATTGTTAAAAAGTCGACCCGAACCGACCTCGAAATTTTGGCTTTGTTCGGAACGGTTCGGGTCGGTTTTTCGGGTAAGTTCGGGTAATGCTCAGCCCTACTATTTATATATCTCTTACTGTAATGAGTATTGGTTAATGGTTTTAACGGGAGTGCTGTTTGCATTAAGTGGTTATTTCTCGTGTTTACTCTTACCTTGACTTCTTGCTGGTCTCCTTGTATATAAAGTTCATTGTTCTTTAGTCAGCTGACAAATTTATATAATACTGAAAGAAAATTGTTGTTTTTTGCAGGTACTTTCGGTTGTTGGTCTTCTGCAGGATGAAGTCGATCCTATGGTTTCAGTTATGAAGGTTGAAAAGGCTCCTTTAGAGTCATATGCTGATATTGGTGGTTTAGATGCCCAAATTCAAGAAATTAAAGAAGCTGTTGAACTCCCGCTAACTCATCCGGAGCTGTATGAAGACATTGGTATTAAGCCACCCAAGGGAGTTATATTATATGGGGAACCTGGAACTGGAAAAACATTGCTTGCAAAGGTCAGTACCGATTTATACACCTTTTTAGTTGTGCGCTGTTAGTTTCTCAGATTTTATCTGCACCGTGTTACATGAAATCATAAGCTCGAAAAAAAGATGCCTATATTAAGTTGATTGCTTTTGTGCTTGTTCGAATTTGATCAATACATTTTTTTTAAAAAAATAGTCTAACCCTATTTCTATGTGCTCAGAGCTATGTGGTCATATGTTTATAGTGTTCATCTATAAATCTGACATCATATTTGTTGGGACCAGTTTTGATGCACTAGAGTTGCTTAAAACTTAGCTATTATATTGTGCAATAGATGAGCATATCAATTTTGTTGGCAATGGTTTTCTGTTTCTATAATGGATTTTCATATTATTTACTTTATTTTTTTGTCGACTTGACTTGGTTCCATTCACTTAGTCCCCTAAATTCAAGTCTATATAATTTTAAACCTTCACAAAGGGGGTCTCCCATATCAGCCCCATTATCTGCCCTCTATCTCTCTCTCTCACACACACACACACAGAAATGTTAGAAATAGATAGAAATTTACCTCTTGGTTTCTGGCTTTCTACCGAATACTGAAAATAGTTCTCATTTACAAAATGTTGGAATAGTTATCTCTCTCTCTATCTCTCACAGAAATTTTGGAAATAGTAGAAATTTACCTTTTTGTTTCTGGCTTTCTGCCATAGTGAATATAGTTTTGATTTACCATTTTATCCTTGGTTTCTCTGTTAATTATGAGGCTCTTGTCTAGCACAACACAAGATGTCCTGGTGTTGTACAAGAGGACTTGAGAGCAGAAATTGTGATTACAATTATCTCGTCCCTACTTTTTTCAGGCAGTGGCGAACTCAACCTCAGCAACATTCTTGCGAGTGGTTGGAAGTGAGTTAATTCAGAAGTACCTTGGTGATGGACCAAAACTAGTGCGAGAGCTGTTCAGAGTGGCTGATGATCTCTCTCCATCAATTGTTTTTATTGATGAGATTGATGCTGTAGGTACCAAAAGGTTTGTAGGTGGAAATTTTCTCCATCAAAGTTAACATTTTTTTAAGAGTATAAGCTGCTCAACTAAAGTCATTAAATCATATTCAACAGGTATGATGCTCATTCAGGAGGAGAGCGTGAGATACAAAGAACTATGCTTGAGTTGTTGAATCAATTAGATGGATTTGACTCCAGAGGAGATGTAAAAGTTATTTTAGCCACAAACAGAATTGAAAGCCTTGACCCAGCATTGCTTCGACCTGGTCGCATTGATAGGAAGATAGAATTTCCACTTCCAGACATCAAGACAAGACGACGTATATTTCAGGTATATATCATTACATAATCTGCAGTCTATATTTTTCTTTAGAAGTTTGTTCAACAAGACATAAAAATTCCCTGTACTTGAGAACATGGTTTTACGTGCTGGTCTCCACGGCCTGTATCGGGCGGCACATGCATATTCCGGCAAGTATTGGCATAGCACGAACTGGCACATGTGCCGAAAGACTTCATATTTGAATTTTGTATTTACTTTTGAAAATAGCAAATAAATATATATTCTTACAACATACATTGCCGGTATGGCCAATATGGTTGGCATGTGCCGGATTTGAGTTTACAGAAATTCAGCTTGGCTCAGCACTAAAAACCTTGCTTAAGAGATATATTGCATACCCATTCAGCTTCCGGAAAATGATCTTACACTTAAGAGTTGATATTGGTGCTAATGGTGTAACATATGAATGCAGATACATACATCCAAAATGACACTGGCTGATGATGTGAACATGGAAGAATTTGTTATGACGAAGGATGAGTTCTCTGGTGCAGATATCAAGGCTATCTGCACAGAAGCTGGTTTGCTTGCATTAAGAGAACGGAGGATGAAGGTAGTTAAAGCTTCTGCTTGATGATGAGAATCTACTGCCTTCCTTTCATGATTTCATCTTGAACAATACTTATCTCACTTAATGGAAGTTAACGGAGGTCATTAGATGGTAGTATGGTACTTTGTTGGTAATTTTTCGTTAAAATTATATTTTTTATCCCAAAATTTTGCATAATTGGACCTTTATAATAATGAACTCGATTGCCAACTCGTCGTCGATCTGTTGTTTACGTCTTTTGAGCTGCTGACTTGGCAATCACTTATCTTATATGGTCATTAACATGATGGCTGCATCAGCAGTCACATATGACATGTGATGACTAAGTCAGCAGGCTCGTACGTAAAGGTAATTGTGATAAATTTTTGCTAAAGTTCAGGAATCGAAAACGTAATTTTGTTGCTTTTTTTAGTAACTAGAACGGTTCCTTTGTGGTTGGTTCAGGTAACTCACCCAGACTTCAAGAAAGCCAAGGAAAAGGTTATGTTCAAGAAAAAGGAAGGGGTTCCGGAGGGTCTCTACATGTGAAAATGGCTACGATAAAACTGCGGCTTTACGAAATATGCAGTGGTCGTTATATATTTAGATGTATGTATAAGTGCTGTAGGCTCGGGGAATGCGCTTTATGTTCCTGTAATGGGCGAGCACTTGGAAGCGCATGTAGTCTTTACGATCTTGCTTTGTTCTCCGCTTGCTTTACTCGAAGAAGCCTCTTTGTTGCGCCAAACTGTTTATTTGCGCACACGCTATTTCTGTTTGTAAGTGTTAAATTATCTATTCATACCTCGAGAAATATTGACTTCCTCATTCCGAGTTTTATTTTGCGTCGATCGTCCTTTTTTTATAATAATTTTGGTATGTTACAGATAATTTTGTTGCTATTAAGTTATCTCTCATCTCTTGCCTGAGCTTGGTGGGTGAGCAAAATTTTGACAGAATTTTTCAGAGATTCTTGATAGTTCTAATATAAGTAGAATTTAATATTATATCTCAAGGTGTATATTATATTTATGATATATAATATAAGATTCTGTTTATATTGGAAATTACGATGACTTTATAAGCAGCAGTGCTCTTTTAAACTGCTTAAAATTAAAAAACTTGGTCCACTTTCCTAAAGCATCCCTCTCTCTCTCTCTCTCTCTCTCTCTCTCTCTCTCGTTACCGGTGACGAGAAGATATTTGATGGATGGGTTAAGGTATGATTTTTTCTTCCACTCTATACTTCTATGGAAATCTAATTGCTATCCTTATTTAAATTGCAGGGTCATCTAAGTTCAAAATGGTTACTTAACAAATCTTTTTCTTTGTTTGACACGTTAGAATTGTTATTTATGAAAAATAGAGCTTCAGGAATAGAAGCAGTCCTTGCAGGAGAACGGGCAGAAGAAGAAGTCGATGATCTAGTTAATATGGAGAGTGCTCCTCTCGATGAATTTGACATTAGGTATGAGGAGGATACACTTGTAGACGCAAGTGGGAGTAAGAATCAAAATAGTGGTTCAAAAAGTAAGAAAAGAAAGGCCAACAGCAACGCAGCAGAAGCCATACAAGAGCGGCTAGTTGAATCGTTTGATAAAATGATCAAGAGTAGTACTAAGCAACTTAGTATGCTGGTTGATGCTTTTAAGGAATCCAATGAAGTTGATAGAAACAAACTTCATACAGATTTATCCAAATTATCCCGACCGACAAGAAAAATATGCTCAAGACAATGAGGATGATGAGCGCTACTGCTGTTGCTAACTTCAACGTGCTGGATGATAACGATGAGAGGTTGGAGTTTGTGATCATGATACTGAGTGACTGTTGAATATTGAGTTGTTATTTTTTTATGGTTTGTAATATGTGACTATGGATTATCGTTGTTTCATTAGCTAATTTTTGGACTATTTTATTAACTGAATGTTGAATTGTAGTATGTGTCATTGAGACTACTTAATTATATGTATTGTTATAGTCAATGTTGTTAATCTATGGATTGTAGTTTATGTTGTTGAGATAGTATGTTTTATTAGTTGTTCGGTGATTGCTACTACTCTTGATAAATATACAATATCTTTTCTGATTCCACAGGTAACTACTACCCTTAATTGTTTCTCAGGTAAACATTATCCATATAACAGTTACATAAATAACAACTACCATCATACCAAACAAGGGTAGTAGTTATCCATAGTAATATTTACTTGTAAATCAAATAAGGGTAGATATTACTGTCCTATTATCCGGGTAAAGGCTTTACACATGTAATGTCCTACCCAAGTAAATCTCTATTCCCAATCCAAACAGGATCTTAAGGTACATGAGGACAATAAAATAACCTTGTGTGATCGCTTGGTTTAGATTTTTCTTATAATGCACAACTAGGCATATATATATATATATATATATATATATAATTTGAACACTAGCAAGCGTGCTTTGTAAATATGACCATACAAATTTAGTTTTGTAGGTATTAAGAAATTTAATATGTTTTAAGCATTTAACTTGTCATTTTCTCTCTCTCTCTCTCTTTATATATATATATATATATATATATATTATATATATATATTATATATAATATATATATATATAATGAGATTTAAAGGAAAAAAATGGCTTTTAATTTGTTTTTTTACAACCAATTTTAGATATTTTTTTTATAGTGAACTGAGGCTAATATAGTGTTGGCTGTTAATAATTTTTAGAAGTTAACATAAGTTGGTTAAAAAACAAGTTTTTGAAGCCAATACAATATGTCTTTTAAAGTAATCCACAACTAACATTATTATGTTAGCTTCAAAAATTTTAGATGCCAATAAAGTTGGCTTTTAATATATGTTTTTTCAACCAATATCATAAAGCTTTTAAAATAATCTAAAGCCAATCTTATGATGGCTGCAAATAGTTTTAAATGCCAAATAAATTTATTATCTAAAAATAAGCTCTTATAGGTTAATTAATATTGGCTGCTGAAATTATTTTTTAAAAGCTAAATAATTATGTTGGCCTCGTGAAATTTTAGGAAGCTAATCTCGAAGTTAGTTTTTTGGTCGCTTATAATTTTAGAGGCTAAAAATTAGTCTTATGAAACCAAACTGGTTGGCTTGTAAAGGGGGTTTTTTGTTCTTGAAGTGACCTCTACAGACAGATGAACCACATAATCTTTGTGTTTATTTATTTACAATGCTTACTAATATTTACTCTATCTATGCTCCCACGAATTGTACTGTTCTTACTATGTTTTGCACAATATCATATCTCATTTCATTAATTATCAAGAAAATTTTAAATTTTTTTTAAAAAAAAAAAAAAAAAACTTCTAATCATCCAAAGCAGCTAAAATATGGCTCTTCCAGCAAACAAGTCTACTCTTAAACGCAATCTCACTATCACTATCTTACCGACTCCCACCATTCCATATATAGACATCAAATCCACGTAGATCACGTACTCAACACTTATCCCAATCAAAAGACACAATCAAGAAGCAAAAGCAATGGCGATCTCCACCAAGAGAACTCCATTGCTGAACAAGCTTCGTAGAGCAGTTCACAAGGTGAAGTTCATCCTCTCCTTCGATCCAACCAAGTTGATACTCCGCGGCGATACCTCGCGGCCTGCGGCGAGGCTCGGCTTAAAGATCGTGCGCCAACCCAGCCTTCTCGATTGCACCGGCGACGATGAGTTCTGCGACGAACGCCGCGCCAGCTCGTCACCGGCCACGTCTATCTTGAGGACGACAAGCTCGACGGCAGCGGAGATGTTCAGAACGATGAGCGGAGGCGCATCGACGGCCGACGACGCAGATGTGGATTTGAAGGCGGAGATGTTCATCGCGAAATTCAGGAACCAGCTTCAGATCGAGCGGCAGATTTCTCTGGACCTTCGCTACTGTAGAGGGTTAGAGAGGACGACCTCAACCACGTCCGACTGCATGTGAATATTATTAATTAATATAGATCTATTTTATAACTTTTATTATATCATTATTTTTTTTTTTTTAGGTTTTGATGATATTTGGATGCAGATGAGAAGTCCAAAATATGCAGCTTACCAAGTGATTATTTGGAGCACTTCATTCTTTTTTTTTAAGGATAAAAAGAAATAATGTTGAAAATCCTTACAAATCAGTTTTTCCGAAAAGCAAAATCGCCGACCAAAACATCTATTTAGAAAAAAAAAAAAGAGCAATAATTCAAAATTTTTGGCTGTTTCAAACAATCGTGAAGCAGCAAACAAAATCGAGGCTCTTTCTCCCCAAATTCATGATCTATATAGCACGTCATTTTGGTCGAATGGGTGATCTCCAGTGATCAATCTTGAGCCTCTAGACATTTCTCATAAAACTGTAAGCTACATATGATTTTTTGACATTATCGACTATTTCAAGCGAGCGAGCGAAATTGAAAGCTGTCCTAATTATATTTATCTCAAAAATCGTGATCAATAAGACATCATTTTCTGCAGTTCCAAACGATCTTAGACGAGTGATCTGAAAAGTGAAGATCCATCCAGACATTTCTCTCAGATCATGAGCTAGAACACATTACTTTTTACCATTTCGGTGATCTCGGGCTGGCATATTGAAAGTGAAAAACATGTCCCATACATTTTTTCTCCAAAAATATGGTCTATATTACATAACTCTTGGTCGTCTCGACAATCTCGGGTGACAAACTCGAGAGCTGCAAGGACATTTCTTTACAAAATCGTGAGTTTTAGCACATAATTTTTATGCCTTTTCCGACTATTTTGTGTAAAAATGCCCCATAAATGGAAACGCCCTAACATAGTAAATTATATAATTTTTAGCTAAAAGTTTTTGGTATAGTATATTAAATTGATCAAAGCTCTCAAAAAAAAAAAAAAAAAAAAAAAAAACGAAAAGCACATAAAAACACCTTTTTTTTTTTAGTATTTTGATGCATTTTATACTTTTTTTTAAAAAAAAAAATTATAAACTGAATAAATATTTTATATATGGTACAGCTACTATTCTCAAACTTTTTAAAACTTCAAAGTAGGCAATATATCCAGATATTATGAAACTTGATTGCTTGATTTTGTAACCAATTTTAGGGCTGGATGCGCAGATGACGAGCACATAAAGGCCCATTCCGGAGACCAAGCCCACATTGCACCTCTTGTATTATTTTTATTATTTATTTTTCGGTTATGCTATCTCTTTTTACTTTTTTATAATTGTTGCACTGATTTGGAGTTCGGTGGTTTGTTTTGGCATACAAGTATACCATATTGTTGATTGTTGTTTATAAGTAGGTTATTTTTTTTTTATTTTGTCCACCTTAATAAATTTAATATAAAGGCCAAATTTTCCAAGTAGATTAAGCAGAGATTTTAATCTCGAATCAGATTTGCCCTTTCTGTGTTACGTGGTGAATAAAATAGATATTCAAACAAAATGATCGATCTCCTCGATAATAAAACATAAAATTACTATATATAAATTTATATATTATATAGGTCACACAAAATAGACCAGCTATGATATTTGGCCTATTTATCTAATCAGATGGATTCTAAAAAATGCATCAGATATATGGACCATTAAGAACATACCAACGCACATGTATTTTAAAACAGGTTTAGGATGCTATGACTCGAATCCAAAATTATGCACTCATGGTTCGTGTTTTAACCGTTCACAATTTTCGCTCAACTTGGTATTTTTTTAAAGACGCAATGCAAATTAAAAATTAAAACAAAGGGTATTTCAGAAAATATTTTGCAAACTATAAATTAATCATATCTAGATTAACATGTGATGGTAATGTTGAGACTCTCTACATCAATTTTTTTTAGTCTGTAATCGTCAAGTTCAATTTTTATAATACATCTCGACCAAAAATAAAACAATACGGTAATCACTATATTTAAAAATGTGATGCCGTGTTGGTAGTTCCTCCCAACTCTACATCACAGTTTAATATAGTCAATTCCACTGCAATTTTGAATTTGTGGCGGAGGACGTTTCGTCGAGGAGGTAAACGCATGTTATAAATTAGTGAAGATGAAAAGTTTTGACAAATTCATTTTCTTTCCCCTATTCAATTTAATATAATAGACAATTGCACTGCTATCCTCCTATAATATCACCTAAAATTTCTGTAAATTTTTTTTTTATTTTGGTCTTTTGACACATTTTAATACATTTACAACATTTTAATAACTTTATGACGCCTTCGACACCTTGATATTACGACACATCTGATGTTAATATTTAACACCTTGGTATAGACTTTTAATTTTTTGTATTGAAAAATACACTATAACACTTTCTTGATAGTTTATAACACTCTTTTGATAATTTTTGACACCCTCTTTAAAAATATTGAAGTATAAAGATTTTTGACAGGTGTACCTAAGTACAGTATCTTTAGATCTTTAAGACCTCAGTGCAAATCTCCCTTAATATAAACCCAATGAGATGACCTTTTCTACGGCAATAACTTAATAATTCGCTAAATAAACACTTTTAAAAGAATTATTTGCATGACCACCCTATACATGTATAGTCTAAAACTAGTAGTGTTTCATTGTGGAACTAAACAACCTAAAATACGATTTGTCTACTATCACTCCTCCATAGTGTACGGTGGAATTTGGCATCATTCCGCCTCTCGAAATGTGTATAAGATGATGAGCGGTGAAGATCGAGGACAAAGAGGATCTAGAGCTAGGTAGCACGGATACGGACACGACACGACACGGCAATACGGTAATTTTAAAAAAAATATGACACGGGTACGGTTTGGACACGGCAATAAAAAATTTAAATAATTAAAATATAATTTATACGAAATATTTAATTAGTGAATATAATGACATTCGATAATAAGTCTATAAATAATATAATTTTGCATTATTAAAATAAATCTAAACATTAAGAGTCTAATTATATCAACTAAAACTAAAAAATATAATATCTAAATCATAACTATATTATATTATTTACTACTATTATAAATAATATTTAACTCTTCTATAAAAAAATAAATAAAAAAATAATTTTTTAAAAAAAATGATATAAATACTGACACGCGT